>JAVUPR010000427.1:3237500-3837500 GCA_036785695.1 Gentiana straminea
CAGTTGGCTGACTTCTTCACGAAGGCTCACACTGTCGAGCGTCATAGATTTTTCGTTGACAAACTCTCGATGCTTCTTGCTGTACCATCGTGAGTTTGAGGGGGGTGTTAGAATATATATATTTATATTAGCTATTAGTATTTTAGCCTTAAGGGCTTTTTTAGTCTTTTTCCTTTTAGTTTTGCTTTGTGCCTGGCTATATAAGCCTCTCTCTTGTATTCTACTAGGTATGCTTTTCATTGTAATATCACAAGCTTCCAGCATTCATCTTCTCCTTTTCAATTCTTGTTTGGTTGTATGAATGCTAACAGTAATATGTAATATTTAAGTATTTGATACTGCGTAATATGAACGTTTCCCTAAAAGGCGTCCCTGTCCAAATTTAGGCTCGCGGCCAAAATATTCTTTTAGGCCCTTCTAAAAAATGGTTAACCAAAAAAAATATATTACTTTTGCCTCTAGCAAGAATTGAACGTTGGTTGCTTATCAAGTTATACTTGAGTGCTTACCATTAGAGCAATACCTATATATATATATATATATATATATATATATATATATATATATATATATATAAATATATATATATATATATATATATACACTATGAATTAAAATTTCGCACCCTTAAATTCATAGATTTTGGGGGGGCTCGGGACCATGGCCCCCTTGGCCCTCACCCAGGGGCGCCCCTGCTCCTTATGAAAGTCTCTTGGCACATCTTGGTTGAGATAGACGTTTTATTGGTTAAATTGTTGAAAGCCAAATATGGAAGCCCACTCGATAGGCCCAAGCCGAATTGTTCCTTTCTCTAGCGTAGTATTTGCATGGCGGCGAATTGTTTACGAGATGTTCTTAATTTCAATGCGGATGGTAGGGTGGAATGGCTTGCGACGACGTCCGGATAATTTGATGTGGCAAGTGCATACCACACACAACTTATGAAGGATTGCTCGAAGGAAGAGGAACGAAAGTGGAAAAATATATGGTCCATCAAAGGCCCACAAAGAGGCAATATGTTGTTGTGGCTCATTCGCCGGAAAGCACTTCCCACAGCGGTGATGCTTGAACATAGACATGTACTGGATGATGATACTTGCATGATACATCAAGACCATGAGGAAACCCTGATTCACACGTTTCGGGACTGTGGATGGATATGCTCGAGATTGGGTACATAATTGCCTAGCTAAGACATGATTGCTCTGGAGACGAGAGAATATTACCAATTGGAGGTACTTATTTCGGGAAGTTATTATGGGAGGGCGGAATCAGGTAGTACATCACACGGGTACCCCATGCCCTCCAACAACGGAATTCCTATCAGAGGCAGTTAACAAGGCAAGAGAGTTGAAAATCGCTTGACACGAGTAGGGGATAGATCCCCGGGAGTTTTTTTTATTTTAAAGCGTGTACAGGAGATGTTTTTTCTATTTTGGAGTGCGTTGTACACATGTTTTTCACAATTTTTAATGAAAGATCCGGTTTACAAAAACAAAAACAAAAAAACATCTCGACATATAAATCCGTTTGATTTTTGTTTTTGTCCCAAAATAAATATAAGTCCGTTTCAAAATACCAATAGATTATTTATTGCATAATTCTTCAATTTACTCCTAATTTATTCAAATTCAACTACTTTGCATCATTTAAGATAAATATTTTTCATTACTTTACGATTACTGAACTAATTGACCACCAAACTCAATCTTCACATCGTAAGCTATTAAAACACATAATTTCAGTCAAAAAGGGTTTTATAACTTACTAACACGTCTAAAACGTACTATACTGCAAAGACACAACCCCTTCATAAAACATCAAATAACCCCGTTTGAGTCAATAGAATAATGTCATCAACAAAGCTACTCAAGGTAATGAAATAGTATAACATATGTATAATATATTATTCATTCAAAAATACCACTTATGCATAGACAAATGTCTGCAAAATGTATATACAGCCTCTAACTGAGAATGTCTTTTCTCTGAAAATGATCTCATTTCTCGTTTTCCAGATAATGCATAGAGTAGGCTTGTGCTGAATGATGCATACTGATTGAAAACAAAATTTACTGATTTACACACAAAAGGTGCTGCATCTGCTTTCAATTCTTTGTATCCAATGTTAATATTGCCATTTTTCACCCATACTTGTTGCCCAATCTCAATGCTGTAGTACGATGATGGTTAGCTTTTGCTGTTTATGCCATTGGGTGCATAGTACTACTCTGTGTTTCTTTCAAAACCGAAAAAAGATGCGTCAATGTAGCGCTTTAAGCTAAGATCAGCCACTGTTTGAATCAGATTGATTAGAAGAAGAAGAAGATGATGAATTGACCACCAACTCTGGAACTCGGTCAAGAAGGCGATTCATCTCGTCTGGAAATTCACCCTTTGCACGATTTGTCTTACCTCCCATAACCACAGCAGTACCGTCTTGTAAAGCCCAGATCTTCATAATAATTGAATGACAAGTTACAAAAAAGGGGCATAAAATTGCTTTTATCTTTACTGAAGAAAAAATATATACCTGGGAATGTGATAGAAAACTGACACAAGTTGTGAGCATTAGTGCACCAAAACCAGCGTAAACAACAGGTACCCCTGGGTCAGTCTGAAGGAAAAAAATGTTAAGAAATTTTTAGATAAAAGAAAAAAAAGATGATGAAAAATAGTGTAATAAGTTCAAACAGGACACACTGTTTTATTACCTTTATGTCGAGTCCTGTGCTGCCAATCGCATCAACTATGTCAATCTTAATGCCATCAATGTCAATGGGGAGTTTTGAGTTTGGTCGTCTGACTCCCACGAATTTACCTTCTTGATCATAAAGAACAATTGACTGCAAATCACGGGCTAGCATTGATCTGAGAGAGAGGAAAAGAGACGGACAGAAGAAATCTTAACGCAAGGAAGTAAACTACAAAATATCCCAAGCGAATGCAGAAGAAAACTACGTACATTCCCTTAACTTGATCAGAATCTCCATTCCCTACAGGAAGGAAGGTTCCAAAAAGCTTCTTGTCCCCGTTTCTTGTTAGAGGTGCCATTGCCAGATTGAAAGGTCCTTCGCCATCCTTTGTTATCTGCAGTGCTGAAAAACTCCAGTCCGTCTGGTAGATAGTGAGGCCATCATACCTTAAGGGATCATTCACACTAATCGTTTTTCTCATTACTTCCTTTCCATTTAGATCAAATAGTGAGAGATCAGTGTGAAACTGGGAAACCTATAACACAAGTCGACAAGATACAAATTAAGAACGGAAAGCATGAAAACCATACACAAGTTATTATTGAAATTTTTACCTCTCCACTATCGTAGTAGTCCATGTAGAACCTATTAACATGAACCTCGGTATTGAACGCTTCTGAAGGTTTGGACAAAAAACCACTAGGTCCCAGTACATCTCCCACAACAAAGTTCAAACCTTGCGGAACTGTTATCGATCCTCTAAAGCTTCCAACTGCACTGAGAGTTGCTCCGCCCATTATAAGCAACAGGGCTAAATGAACTCCGATTGGAGCAAACCGACCAGCCAACCCTTTAAAGGCATATAAAGATGGTCCTTTACAGAAAACCTGAGAAAGCAGATTCGAATTCTTAAAATGAATGAATACTGTAAAATCAGATGTTTGGCTAAAGTCCAGAGAAAGAATCACTATTGAGAAACAGTGAACATTGGCATTAGAATAAGTGAACTTTCACACTGATGATTTAGAAACAAGAGAGACTAGATTTCACCCCTGAAATGACGTTACAAACCCTTGTAAAACCCACAACCACGCTGATATCATTTACAATTGACGTCAATCATATGAATGAAAAAATGTCATATTTTACCTCGTATCCAGCTCCCATCAGAACAACACCCAAATCTTTAATTGATGCTCGCGGAAGAGTATCACTATAATCCTGCTTGCGAATTGCGTCAACTGAGTATGAGAAAGACCATCTGCCACATAGATCGACCAGAACTAACTATCAACCTTTGTGCAACTTAAATACTTGGGAAGAATTTGGAAAATAATACAGGTCAATGTACTTTTTTTCACACAAAAGGGCTAAACATGACATGGCGTACCAACAGGATAAAATGATCAAAAGCCCAGCTTGTTCCCCTTTCTATGTTGAATGTAATTCAGAGCAGATTTAAAAACTCTTTTGCAAGTTGTAAAACAATAAAAGAAGTCAAAAATTGCTTCACTGAAGAACATCCAAAGTGATTTATGCATGACACGTGCAAACACATTGACACCAAACCCAACCTTTTTGCTACCTTCACTAAGGGAATCTGCGTCGTGTAGGAGCAAGCCATCAATGAGGCACCCAAGAGACCTAAGGTCCCTAAAAATACTGGAGACGAGAACATGTGGTCGAAACCAAGCGTAAGAACCCATTTCCATGTGAAGAATCCTAAAACAGGATTCTCTTCTGGATACTTTTGAAAGTAGAAGTCCGGAGCCTCTCCTTGATCAATGACAGTACCTGCATATGTAACAAATGCAATCACCAACACATTCATCAATTCCGCGTTATAGGCTTAGAATTTTTCATATTGCAAACAAATGATGCTTAAGTTGAGCATTTGAGTTGGTCTATACATTGGACATAATCATTCACATAAAAGACAGCATCATCAAGAACTGTATGCAGTACACTGAGTCCATAATGATCCGCGGCATGGCATGACATAAAGAAAATTGCTTCAACATGCAAAACTAGATGAAGAGGTGGAGTAAGGGAGCTGTGAAAGTTAAAAAGACAAGTTTTTCTTTTATCCATTTCTTATTTAAGTCATTCCTTGAGCTGACATGTTGCCAGTATATACTGAAAATCAAGACACGTCGTTGATTGAAACACAGAAGATGACCTTATAATCCAAAATTACAACCAACACTGCACTATGACTATGAGAATATTTCCACAGAGAAAGGCACTGCACTATTACTTATTTTTCTTAACTTCAAGAACTTCCAATAGCAACTGATACTGTCCTAGGTGAGAATACGATTAAACTGACACTCCGAATTTATAGTCATTGATCCATTGAGTGTTACTCATTTTCAAGTGGTGGTGATGGTGGTGGACGATGGTGGTGGGGAGGTCCGACAACCACATAGTGATAGTGCCACTTAATTTGGGCTAAGCCTTAGATCAAACAACCTAAGCTAAGACAACTTTTTGATGTTCCATAATCACCTGGTTAGCATACTATAAACAAACCAAAGTACGGGAATGCCCATCAAATAAAGCTCCATTTTAAAGTAAACCGCCGAATCAGTCAGCAAGGACCACCCAATTTCTCATCCAACAACAATATACTTAGGCATAAGCATGGAAACAGATGCTTACCCAAAGCCATTAAGGCAGCGACAGCAAACATCTCAGTCAAAGCCAACTTCAAATTAGCAGTATAGACAATACCCTTGTTGTCAATTTAGTCAAAACCCGAAAGCGGATACCACTCTCCCTCTTGGGCGGCCGTTTCTGTTGCAGCTTCATCCGTGTACTATTTTCAGTCTGGGTGGTGGTGTCGCCGGAAAGTGGCGGGGCACCATTAGAATCCGGGACCACGATTTTGGGCGTCGGCAGAATCAAACCGACATTCTTTCCTTTCCCAATCAATTTCTTGTTTTTCATGTTGTCATCTTTAGAAGAAGAAGATGCTTCCAGCTTACAAGAGACAGCGATTACAGCTTGACACGAAGAAAAAGGACTTCTAGAATAGAACGAGAGGTAAGGTTTGTGGGTTCGGGAAGAGAGTACTGTCGTCATCGGACGACCGGAGAAGATATAAAGCTGCGCCTCCATTAAAGTGGCAACCGGAGGAGTGAAGAAGCCGGGAAGCAGTTATGGCCGTTGCTCCCCCCAGCAACTTATGAATAAAGTGCATGGAAAAGTGGATTAGTTTTATCCACGTTTCTTGAGGTAGATACACAAAGGAATTTCTTCAGATATTTTTTTGAGACGAATAATTAGAAATATTTTACGATTATCAAATGACATGTACTAATGTCAATGACATTTAAAAATGTATTTTTTTATTTTTATCATGAACCGTGTAGTATTAGTTTATTATTAAGATAATGATTAGTGATTAGTACACCGAGTGATGTCCCTAACCCATCTCCCGAATTCTGATTTTGTGGTTCGATTTTTTTTTTTAAATTCAATTGTGTAGTTAAAAAGAATGATGTGCAACTTTATGTGAATATATTATGTGCCTTAATCATCATCCTTATTTTTATTCTCTTATCGTTTGTTTAGGTGAATCTTCCACCGAATCACCACACACATAATCCCGGCCAAATCTTCTACACTTTAGTTCATCGTTCACTTTCTTAAAATGATTACCTTTTTCATTGTATGAATGTGGAAGGGAGAATCCACCCAAAAGAGCAATAACGAATAATACACAAAGAAGAAAGAAACTTCTTTGATGGCAATTGTCATCTCAGATCGTCACCAATTTGGTGAAGGATGTTCTCAGTAAGTAAGCGGCTTAAAGCTGAAATGTCTTGGGACTATGCTAGACTTTATTGGATTTGGAAACACGCTCATAACAACGTCCGCAATGTCCAGTCTGCCTATGATTTCATGCAAGGGGCGGGGGACCCTGAGGTTGGATCCTCCGATGTAAGGTTTTTACAGCATGGGGGTTGTGTGTTGAGGGAGGGGTATAATGATAATTTCAAGCCAAAACTTAAAAAAATACATAAATAAAAACGAAGGCGGAAGGTTTACAACTTGTGTACTACTATACCAGACGATCCGGAGTCGGGGGCTCCCAGAGTCCCGTTTTTGGACCAGAATTTGGTCCATGAAGGGGCCATAAAAGGAACGACTAAATATGCTAATTTGGGAAACAAGACGCAACATTCTTAAGATTAATCTTTTGTTGACTCAAGGTATTCCAGACATTTATGCGGATTGAGCTATTTGTTATGGTAACGTGGAGTCTTGCCTCAGACATTTATGCGGATTGAGCTATTTGTTATGGTAATGTGGAGTCTTGCCTCCATGCCTTGAGGGACTGTGGGTGGATTAAAGATACGTGGATGAATTTAATTCCCCAGATGGCTCTCTCGTTTTTTTTTAGCTTGAATAGAATCAAGGGCGGAGCCATATACATGACAAAGGGTGGGTAAGTTCATCCCGGAAAAAAAAATATTACGGATAAAACTATTTTGATATAAAATATTGTTAATCTCCCACCCGATAAACTCGATATAATCGATTAGGAAAAATACATTGTGTAATCGCACAAACCACTACATGTGTGGTATTTCGATTAAAGTGATCAATTATTTTTTGTGATGGGCCCCGAGAATATGTGGTGTTGATTGTGTTGTGTAAGATGTTATCGTTGAAATAATCTACCGAATCAATCAACTCATCCTAAATTACAATCCTCGCTCCGCCCTTGAATAGAACTGATATTTTGATGATAGATTTTAATCCCTCTTGAAACTTGGCCCCTCCCCTGGTATTTTCAACATGGAAAGGAGGTATATCTTTCGGGAAGTTAGTGGCATGCGCTAATGTTAGGGACAAGATGTTTGTTAGCTAATGTTGTGGCACGTGCGAAGGCCATAGCTTTTGCTCACAAATTGTAATTTTTTTTTTTTTTGGGGGGGGGGGGTGGTGGGGTAGGTTTCTTTGTGCCTTTGTACAGTACACTTGGTGTACAATATATTCGAAAATCAAGATATAAATTTGTGAAAAAGGGCATATTCCTCAGAAATCAACCACATGCTGCTCTGCAAACTATGAAGTCACATTTATTCAAATCATGTAAAGATAGATGGAATGACAAAAAAAAAAAAATTACAACCCGAAAAAAGGCACGGGTCGGATATTAAAGTAAGTTGCAGAAGCCAGATATGAGCAAACTAAGGAAACATAAACCTTGTACCAGATGGATGAGAAAAAGGTTAAGAAAGTGCAAGCAATAGTCAAGAGAATCACAAAACTGCAGTTTACTAAGCACTTGAACATAGAAAGCTCACTTTCTGCACCACCTTCTTCACATGGGAAATGGCCTTTTGAATGAAAATCAGATAGCAACTGATCCTTACGCGAAAATGTTTCCATCAACCACGAACCTGTTAGGTCTTCAGACCGCGGGATTTCATCAATAGCAACACGTTGAACATGCATGTGGACTTCAGCAGGGTTTATACCGAAAGCATTGTCCAAAAACGATGGACAACATGGCTTGTATCCAATTGTTATGTCATACACTGCGTTACACCGACACTTTTATCAGAGGCGGATTTGCCAAACGGAATCACGAAACCATATAAACTTTAAACCAGAACAGATAAAAATCTATATGGCCAAATACTAAAAGATTGGTGCAAGCCTTTAAACCATTTTAAGTTGCTTGTTTCTAAAAGACCGCAAACAAAAGTGTACAGAATTTGCTGTTATCTAACAGCTATCGCGAAGAGAAGGGTCAATAAAGTGCATATGCAGAGTGAATGTAGGAAAGTAAAATATGCAAAAAACGAGTCGATATAACCTGCATCCAAAGAACCTCGCAAGCACTCTAAGCAGGCATGAAAGCCTTTTGTTTTTGGAAGCAGCACGTTTCGTAAGATAGGCAGCCCATTTTCAATGGCGTATTTTTGACTTCGTTGGCACTTCTGTTCTCTGCAACAAATCAAACCATGGAATAAGTTAATACGAATCATTTCAAGAGCAATTTGTCTATCTATGACATGAATCATTCAAGAGAGACAAGGGAAAGGATAATACGTAAAATCTGTGCCTTCAGGAAAAACAGCAAGCCAAAGTGGATTCTGAGGATCTTTAAAAGTAGACAGCATTTGACGAAGCATTGATTCATCTGCCTCCCATTTTCTTTCTACAGGTATGAATTCAGCAATATGAAATACCCAACCAAATACAGGCAACTTCATTAAACTGCTCTTCAAAACATATTTGATATAACCGATACATCCCTTTCGCAAGGCTAGGTTCCACAAGTACATCCAATCAACCTCGGTACTATGGTTCGCGATAAGCAAGACGCGTTCTTTTGGAGGAACAGAGACACCAGAGAAAACCACTTTAGTTTTATTTAATTTCTCAAACATAAAGGGCCATAATGCTAACCAACTCCCAAGCAAAAATGATGTAGCTGTTCTGCTGTGGTGAATGCTGAAAAATCTCAAGCCAACCGCGGTCCAAAAACCGCAATACACCAAGACCATAAATGCTGTCAAAACTAATACAATCAAACACAAACAACCCCTTAATATTCTCAGTGGAGTTAAAGTTCGGTCTGATCCATTTTGCTTTTCCATTTGATTCCAAGATTCCAATTTTTTTTATTGGAAGAAAAAAATACCAAGGGCTGTTCACAAAACTGCTAATCTGAATTCAATGGGTAATATGGCCCAACACCATTTGAACTGTAATCCCCTGTAAACAAAATGACACTTTTAGACAAGATACTAAAGTCTTAGAATCTTTTTAATAAAAAGCAACTACACCTCCTATCAGCATCTACTTTATTTTTTTTAGCATAAACTCAATCAAAGATCAGAGCTTTTAAGTCCCAGGTATACACAGTTTGTTTTAAATATACTGCATAAAGCAAGAGAGACCAAAAAAATAAAGATAGACAGACAGATAGAAAAATCAAACGACCCAGAGAATGATGGTTAGATATTTATATCAGCAAATTGCAAGAGAGTTAAAAAGAAAGAAAGTATGCAATTACCTAACAATGAGAAAAGAAAAATCTCGAGTGGGCTTCCAGTTTTTTAAGCGGCAACTAATATTCTTGTCAATGAAAAAGTTAGCTTGAATTGAAGACTGAGGAATTCATGAAAGTAAAGAAAAGGGATTCATTTCTTTCTTTCTTTCTTTTTTTTTTTTTTTGAGGAGGAGAATTCATTTCTTTTCAAATGTGGTTAATCAGAGAGCACTGTAATGTTTAGCAATGAATGAAGTCTATATTACATTATTGATATTATAAATTATAAATAACTGCCCTAAATAAAAAAAAATATAAATAACAAATGTTATACTCAAATTTTTATTTTTATTTTGAAAAATGTTATACTCAATTGTTAATTGAGAAATCATTTATCACTCATTAGGCAGTTATATTACAATGATTTATAATGTGTCACTATTTTTCAATGATGTGCTATAATAGTAGTACAACAATAGTTCTAAAAAAATAGAGCGAAAAATAATTTTAAAAAAATAAACGTACAGAGTACAGACAAGGCACCGAAAGAGGTGGAGCATGATGCCGACCAAGAAAAGGTTGCAAGACCATAGGCAGTAAGTAGTAGTACGTTTGGACATTACCAGTTTCAAGTGAAAATTTAAGCCGTTGTTTTTTGGTAAGTATATCTTGGTCCAGTAACTATCATTTTTTTTTTATGAAAATTTAAGCCGTTGTTTTTTGGTAAGTATATCTTGGTCCAGTAATTTTTTTTTTATAGATAACCGTGGGTAGATAATAATTACTCGTCACTTAACCAAAAACAGAAGCTAAATAGACTCGGATGATCAAGGACGGAATCAGGGTGGGTGCTAGGGCGGGTGCAGCCCACTCGTTTTTTATTTTCGGTACACTAGAAAACCTATATAATTCACTCCAACACCATTAGTTGTCTTAATCTAGCTCACCCAACTATACATATATAGTCCACTAGCTCACCTAAACAATAATTTCTGGTTCCGTCCCTGCGGATGATAACATAAATGTTATTAGAATAAAGTGACATCCAAAAACTAAAGATAGAAAAGAAAACTTACAACAACGATATCCAAGTCTTACAACATACGAAGTCTTATAACATTACAACAAGTCTCAAAGCAAAAATGCAATATGTCTTGAAATAGGAAATACAACATAATCAAATACGTAGTTTGATACAACATAGATAATTGATGATACAACATAGATAATTGAAAGCATTTAAAAGTTCTAGCATGGCATAGTACAATAAGATCACACGTCATCATCAAACTTCTTATCAAACTCTGGATCAACCTGCAAATCTTCTGACGAGGAGGCGGTCGCCCTCTAAGTTGATGCTCTTGGAACAGAACGTAGGAAGTCGGAATCTCGGTCTTAACACGTTGTTCCCAGGGTTTTACTATCTATGATACTCGTAATAGCTATGTCCCCATGGCTTATTCTATCACCCTCGGTTCACTCCCTCTTTCATGTCACCTTCGAAACGGCTATAGCTCCTATATGAACTACTGGGAAGATCATAGCGAAGAAGTCAAGACCTAACAAAAGAAGTAAACCATAAGTGTTGCGAAAGACTGGGGCACACACAAAACAACAAGCGAACATGCAAAAGAGGTGAGTACAAAAATACTTAGTAAAATGTAGAAGCTAATGAACAACTAAGTTTTATAACGAAAGGTACACCTATTATTAATTAAGTTGTCTTTCAAGAACACGACTCGAACTTTAAGGTTCACTTCATGCTTATTAACATGTCATGAGATCCTACTTAATTCTAGCTTAGCTTATCCTCGTTACATCAGTATTCAAGGGCACTACGCATGATGCTACTCACCACGAAGCAACAAGTTGCAACCTATTAGTGTGCTACACTAATAGCCATGGGCTAGCCCCAATAGTGTGTGTGTTCGGCGAAATCCCTCCGAACTTGAGGTTTTAGTAACCTACGGAGTTATTGTTGGATGTAATATCGCCGGACGGATCTAGATCCGCCCGATTACGCAGCGGAATAACAAGGATCACGATCAATACAAATTAAAACATATAAATAAATAGATCTAAACTACAAGAAGATTAGATATACTTACCAATCAAAAAGGGAGATCTAAAATATTGATGAAGTCGAGATCCAATTTGAGATGTCACGATCTTCCGATGTGTATCTCCAAGCAACAACCGGTGGATGTTGATCCTTGATGCTTGACCTCCTCGATATGCTACCCGGAAAATCCCGAAGATTCCCCAACTCTAAACCCCAAGCTTTGGCCGAAAATTCCAAGCATTTTGTGTGTATAATGCCTGTTATATGTGTGTTCAAAAGGCTTAGGAGAACTCTCTTTATATATGAGAGAAATCATTGTCCTCCAAAGATTTAATAATTAATTAGGTAATCAATCATAATAATCCTTTATTAAATATAAGATAAATCTAATATATTCTAAAACTAATTTAGATATATATAATAGATAATATATAATATCTCCCGATTAATTATTTAACAAATAAACAATTAATCACATGACATGTAATTATCCAAGAAAACTAATTTCTTTCTAATTACAACATGTATACCACGCCAATCACCCCTAAAATTAGGGTTTCACACGCCACACTCAATTATGGGCCGAGTCCACGAAAAATGTATTTTCCATGTTTTTAATTATTTAGCCCACTAAATAATTATTCGCACATCAATAAAATAATCCAACTACTTAATTATTATTGAGGCCCAACGTCAAGAAACATATGCATGTTAGGAGCCACATCGGGGACCATGGACCTATAACTAGTAGCTACAATAAACTAAATAAAATTATTCATCGAACAGAACAATTCTTATTCAATCTATTAATTCCGGGATTACGCCACCATAAACCCGAAACTGAACTCTATCGATTATAGATATATACTTACACTCTAATCACTGAGTCGATAAGCGTCCATTGATATAATCATTACATATGGATAAATCCTCCACAGACTGTTCGTTTTGATTCGGGATATTTCCGTAAACCCTTCTCAAAACATCTTATCCTTATTTACCATTAACCCCCTAGTAATCAATTAGTTCATAACTAATATAATATGAACTGGGCCCATCGATCAGTTTCTAGGATTAACAAATATGGGAACTGTTTGTCTACTTCCCGCAGGAAGGAATGGATTCCATATCTGTGAAGTCACAGACTACTCACTCATTCCAGAATAGAGCCAACGAGAAGTGTTCAGATCGCATGTATCCAAGTGATCATTAACTAACACATCAAACCCTACTTTGAACCAAGCAGGAGACTGTGATCACATCAGGATTGAGATTAATCCATATATGATCATCTTGTGATTCGATAAGATTTCTCGATCACGGAATTATATCGAGAACTCAAATCAAATCGGTTCAGTCCTATATGATAGACATCATATATAAATGCCCCACTAGGTACCCTATACCGACGGTCCGGATGAGACGGTCACATCGTAAAGTGTTTTGGGTGCATTATTGGTATATTAATCACGAGACCCATACTCTGATTAAATCACCACGGACAAACTAGTTTTAAGCATATCATCACTAACTCAATCCTCGTGTGTATGCCATACACTGAGTTATGTGATTACATACCGATATACTTAGGGTTTTCAGCAGTGTATTAATATAAGCATAAATGCAAATATTAAGATGAAATATAAATCCTGTCAAAAACAATTACAGAAATTGTCTTTCGGGCACTACACCTAACAGTTATTCACTTTATACCGACCACACCACACACCGCGATATAGACATGTGTCTTACAAAGAATAACATTATGTTTAGGCTTTTAATTAGGCAAGTACGTATGTTATTAATCATTAACTAGCCACCTAAGTATTTTCAAAGCGAGTGCTCACTTATACTCCTACTCTCTCACTAAGACAGCTAGACACAACAAGCCTAACACATACACAGACATAGATGGATACTAATCCATCAAAGCACAAGGCCAATTATGCTCTCCCGACGGTTCCGAACTTCAACTCTTAGGAAGAATCCATTCGGTGCCGGAACTAAACGCATCAGAAGCTTAATCATGGCTTGTTCATGTTTATAAAATGTTATTAGATTAAGGAACAACGTTCAAAACTAGATTTGGGGCTCCAAACACTTAAAACATCAAAATAGGGGTCTTGGCGCGCGCTGAAACTCGGGCAGAACCATCATAACATTCTGCTTCTATTTTGGAACGCGCTAAGCCTTCTCGATGCTCGCTAAAACTGAACATGTGTTCTGCCTTCTTTCTGTTCCACTTCGGCACGTGCTAAAACTCTCTGTCCAATCTTCCTACTCTATAAACACCTTCGGCGCGCGCTAAAACCTCTCAGCGCACGCTAAAGGGTCGAAACTTCCCTAAACATGATTTTCTCAACACTTTACGATTTCCAACCCAAAGACACAACTTTTGACAGCAAAATAAACATCAAAACAGGCTCTTAACATATTATAACATCATGTACTTCAAAAACAACCTTCAACATGGATTCTAACAACAAGAATAACCAAAATTGCACAACCTTACATCATGAACCTTAAACCGTTCAACATGAAAACCCTCTTACCTATTGTAAAGAAAATCCAAGCGAAACTCCAAGGAAAATTCTCAAACATTCAACCAAAACCTCTTCCAAACTTTCAACTTGATAGCACCAAAACGATCCTCGTCTTCTCACGATTCCAAAAATCTACTTGTATCTGAAATTGACCAAGAATCCAATGAGAATTTTGAAGGATTCTCTTCTATGCTTTTAGTTTTCCTTTTCTCTGCTATTCAAAGTTCGTACTTGGGAAACTTTCTTACTTATTTTCCAAAAATAAAACCTCCCACCATTATTAATTCAATTAAATATTATTTTTTTCTTTTTTTTACTTATTTCCATAAATATAATATTCGTAATTTTTCTAAATGACACGTATGCTTATTCCCAAAATTTGGAATATTACATTCCTCCCCCTTAAGAGGAGTTTCGTCCTCAAAACTGAAGCATACCTGGTAAATCAAGAAAATCCGGAAAATTTGAGGATCATATCATCCTCAATCTCCCACGTCGCAATGTTCGGTGAATGATTTCTCCATTGCACCAAAACCAAAGGGATCAACCTTCTTTTGATCATCTTTTCTTTTCGATCCAACACTTTAAATCATTTCTCTTCGTAGGCAAGGTAGTCTTGAAGAATTTCGGGATCAACTGCCTCTTCAATATCCATCTTCATCAAACACTTCTTCAACATCAAGACATGAAACACATTACGAACCCTTGACATTGATTCCGGTAACTTGAGCTTGTAAGCCAATGGTCTCACTTTCTCAATAATCTCAAATGGCCTTACAAACCTTGAACTTAACTTTCCTATTTGTCCAATTTGTTTAACTCCCTTTATCGGTGAGGCTCGGAGGTAAACTCTTTCTCCCACATCGAACTATAATGGTCTTCTTCAGACATCGGCCATACTTTTCTGTCTATCTTGCACCGCTTTCAATTTGTTTTTAACCAACAAAACCATTTCATTAGCTTGTTCAACCATTTCTGGCCCGTTAACAAGCTTCTCCCCGACTTCATCCTAAATCAACGGTGTTCTGCACCATCTCCCATACAAGGCTTCAAACGGTGGCATACCCAAACTGGCATGATAACTGTTATTGTAAGCAAACTCTGCCACATGTAGGTAATCATCCCATGATCCGCCTAATTCCAAACCACATGCCCTTAGCATATCTTCTAGTGTTTGGATTGTTCTCTCGGACTATCCGTCTGTTTGAGGATAAAAGGCCGTACTCATTTCCAACTTGGTATCTAGAGCCTTTTGCAAACTCTTCCAAAACCGACTAATGAACCCGATGTCCCGATCTTATAATATCGATATACGCACTCCATGCAACTTCACAATATTGTCCAAATACAGTGTAGTTAACTTCTTCAACGACATATCAGTTTTTTGCTGGCAAGAAATGGGCTGATTTTGTAAGTTTGCCCACTATCACTCATATCATGTCATGTCCACTCTTTGTTCGAGGTAAATCAATGATGAAGTTCATGGTAATCTTATCCAACTTCTATTCGGGGATAACCAAAGGCTTAAGCATTCCACCCAGCCTTCTATGCTATGCTTTAACTTTTTGACAAATGTCATATTCGGCCACAAACTTGTTGAAATAGTGTCCTAAACCCAATCGGGTTGGACCGGATCTGACCGGGTCGAATCATTTCTACTATTTCTTTATGTTTATGCGTGTGTTAAATGACTTTTCTGTTATTATATATTCTGTTTATTTATATGAACCAATTTGTGATTGTATATATATGATAACATCCTTAGTGTTAAACTGTGAAAGAGAAATCATAATATATAGTGATTATGGTTGATGAGATCTCGGCTCACTTTAAAAGGTGTGATGCTTAAATGTATCTAGTCGTATGTGCTATTAAACAGGACATTAATAGTACGATTAGACTATCACGTATTAGATGTATTCTATTTTATTGAAGATGGGGATAGATCTCGTCTATCAAAGTGTAGAGACACTTGGACTGTACGAGTGAATGAACTTCATGTTCGTTTTATCCCACATCATGTATGTATGACAACCGTGTATTCTTTGTTCCACACATATTATTTATCAACACTTGTTGACATTTTCTAGCCTTGACCTCGTCAAGGGTTTATGATTTCGTTACTCGTCTAGAGTACGTCATAGCTCTTCTAGAGCTCTTTAGACTATATATTTTTCTGCTCGAGCATATGCTTTCTCTTCCAGAGTTTGCATAGATCATATAGTCATAACCTCTTCTGAGGAATTTCATTTAATAAGCCAATTGGTCTTTAACGCTTATAGCGTCATTTTCATTAATTTGATACGTATCATATTATGTCCTTGTTGGACTTTCCTTTCTGGGACAAACATTATCCTCCTAGGATAAACCTTTCAGCGACATTTATTCCAACCAGAGCATTTGCAGCTGCTCACTCTCCCAGAGTAATTAAATGCATCCGGTGATTAAATGTGCGTTAATATAATGTTTTTTCCACGAGATTTATAAACTCCAAGTTTACTTTCCTCCCCCTAATCTCGGAGAAACATTTCATCTCAAGTCATATCTACTTAAGTTTGCAATAACCCTTTGTGGGATTCAACATTTCGATGTGATATCCCTATGTGGGATTCTACATTTCAATGTGTATCCATTTATATGAGTATCAACAAACATTCCGAGATATTTACTCACTCAGGAAGAAGTATATTATCTCTTTTAGAGATTTATATCTTTTTAATTCTTCCGATGTCTCCTTTGAGTATCCACACCATGGGATATCAACACAACCTTGTATGTATTTGAGACATTGAAAATGATAAACCAATTTTATCATATCTAAATCATCTTCAAGATGACGGTAACATATAGTATGATACTGTCTTTACTATAATTTGAAACTTCTTAAAGTTTAACCAGATATTTCGCGATACTCCAAGTACGCGACAATGGTCTTCCAATGCCACATCATGAAAATCAATTCGCCGTACGCCAAGTACGCGATTAGTGGTCTTTCAATACCACAGTATGAAAATCGATTTTCATTATTCATCTGGAATTTAGTTTCATTTTTGTTCCACTTCTGGTGGACAATGCTTCCCCTCCAAGGAGACAAATGTTATGATATCCCCTAGGGATACATTAACCATGATTTTTGTCCATGAATTTGGAAAATCATTTCCTTTCATATGAACTCCAAGTCCATATTCATTCTTGTGAATTTCAGATTCACTTTTATGAGCATCCAAGTGCTTCTGACGAACTCTCAGTCCATCAATATATATTAGAAGAAACGACCATCTTCAGGTGGTTTTACCTTTTGATCCAATTTGTCTACCGAACAAATGATCATTTATGTATGTTGGTTTGCATATCGATGTATCATTTTCATAATGGCGTCATCAACTCACTCCTAGTGAGATTTATTATGATAATTTTAAAATCACAGTCTCATAAATGTCATATTTATTCTAAGGAACTGACTGACGTGATTCGATACATCTTTAAATATCGGTATATCTAGATTATGTCACGTTCACTTTAGAGAACCGACTTGTGTATCTCAACACATCTAGAATATTTAACTGTCCACGTTCATTTTTAGCGACGGACACGTCATATATATTGAGTTTTGTCACATCCACTTCTAGGGATTGACATGTATAATCCGATACATTTCAAATATTTCATTTGGTCACATTCACTTCTAGGAATGGACATGTGTCATTTGACACATCTTAATTATATAGTTTAGTCGCGTTCACTCCTAGGAACGGACCTATATAATTTGATGTATTATACACCAACAAAAGGAAATTACTATATTGCAAGGAAATAAAATTACAATATTAGGAGAAAAGCATAAAAATAAATTTAAACTTTCTCTTGATCATTTGATCCCCTATGGATCATCAAGAGACAATCCATATCAAAGTTCATCGTATTAGCATCATCATCTTCAGGATGATCACGACATACAAGATTCGTCTCACGATCTTCAGTATGTTTTCAAAGATGCTTCATAGATACGGACAAAAGGATCTGTCGCATGACAGTCACGGGCTCAATGATCTTCCATTTCACAATGGAAGCATTTTTTGTCAGGAGCTTTCTTTTCATTATGTTTCTTATGGTCTGCCTTCTCGGGACCATTTTATTTCTTGCCATGATTTACATCATTGTGATATGGCATATATCTCGACAACGGCCTCGTCTATGGCCTCTTCCATGGTCACAACAACGTCCACGACCATGATCAAAATTTGAAGACCGAGCCACATTCACTTCAGGAAATGTGCTAGCACCAGTCGGTCGGGAATTATAATTTTTCAACAAAACTTATCGTTTTGATCAGTCACCAAAATGCATGTTTTGATCATTTATGTATGTTGGTTTGCATATCGATGCATGATATATGTTCAGAATATTTTCTGAATCCTTTTTCTCGATACTGCTGGTGCATGAGCATGTTCGAGATATGAAATGTGTAAAACGTCTTTTCAAACATGTCATCAACAGTTATTTTATCACCACATAATTATATTGATCACAATAAACGAATTGAATAAAAATAAACTTTTACCTCGATACTTTACCTCAGATATAGCGTCAAATGAGATAGAAGGATCACCATCATAAATTATTGACTCCGTCGGCCAATAATAGATATCATATATGAGATCCATAAAATAGTCAACCAAATAATCGGATCAGAGATAATCATCGATTGATGATTAAATAATAGAAATCAAGAATACCCGATAATAACCAAAATACCGGAACACCAAATATAATGATTGACGAATTCCAAAAACATCTAAGTAGCCTGCGCCATATTTCCATATTCCCTCTTACCTCACAAGAAATCCGATATCTTCCGATCTTCCAAGCAATTCAACAGCTTGTTTTTTCTCCTTTAAATCAGTTGTAGTCCTGCTCGTGCTTATCAAATTAGAAAGGACATAGACCATGCCTAAAAAGGATAGAAGGATCCACAACTATTCTTTTCTTTCATCACCAAGTTGGATAACTTCTTTTATGCTACCAAATATGTATCTGTCTGACTTCGAAAATTTGTAATAGCATCAAGAGGTGACTTAACATGAAGATTTCAACAACAAAACTATAGATGAGGATTGAAATCTATAGTTATCGGTATAAGGAAGATTTTAAGACACGGCTCATTCAGTAAAGACTCGTGCTGATAACGTGTTATAAAATATATATACAACCTAAGTATTAAAATATATATAAGGTGAAAATATATTCGCATGCACAAACAAGGAAGAAAAAAAGGTATTCTAAATCTTTGTTATTACTGATTTTCTATACCATTTAATAAAGACACGACATATTACATGTGACTTTATCGTGTAAAAACATCCGTCGATTACTTCATATATTTACGACGATGTTTATCCACTTTGTCGTGCTTGTGTCGAGACTTAGCTATTGAGTAAACTAGCTGTGGGCTAATACTTTACACGGAAGAGATAGATATTATATCTAATGAACATCCACATAATACGAGTATATTTATAACGAGAAGAGTATTCTCAAGTATCTAATCAAAGTTTTAATTCATTTTTTTCCCTTTTATTCTCCGTGGTTATCCAAGTTTAAATACTACATTCATATCCAAATAGGCATTTACTAACCCGTCCCAAAATATAAGTTATTTTGGGTATTTTCATACATATTAATAAAGTGGTTGAATGACATACATTTGAAGATTAAATGTCTAAAATGCTCATTGATTATGATTAATACAGTAGTTGTTAAATAATGAAAAGTTGTTAAATTGATAATAAATTAGGGGTAAGATGAAACAAAAAATAATAATGTTTCGTTTGTTTTGGGTTGAAGTTCGAGTGTTTTATATATTAGTGGATAATAAATATAATAAAAATGATTGAAGTAATGATTAAAAGTAAAAAAAAAAAAGTAATAAAATAGATAAAGTGAAATGGTAAAAGATAATTTAATATTTTTTTATTTATAACTGAAGAAGTGATTGGTGAAGAAATTGTAAGAAATGATTGAGAAATGATATAAAAAAACTCTAAAAACGACTTCAACAAAAACAAACACAAGCTTAGTGTCCTAAGTACTGTAATAGGCCTATCCCCGACCCCTAAGGTCCACTGGGGTCTGGTCAATGGACAAGCCGGCGATCCACCGCCCAAGTACTAAATTCTCAAGAAAAGATTGAGGGAACTAGATCTTTATTCAAACATTACTAAATCCAGAAATAAAATAAAATGTCACGACTCCAAGATGGAAGAACATCGTCAACTCTTATTACAACGGAAACATGAAACTCCAAGGAGTTGAAAAAAATATATAACAAAATCAAAGCTTGACACTAAGCTGTCAGGTCCACATTGAACTCCTCGTCTACTCCCCCTCCCAGAACCGCCTCCAAGGTTACTCTGCTTACCTCACCACCCTGGTATTCTTCCTCCAAGCCTAAAAAAAAAAACATTTCACAAATGTGTGAGCTAAAAATAGCCAGTGAGTTCCGGTGTGTGCCTGTGAATCTTTATATACAAAAATAATAGTTACAAAAACGTTAAACGTTACAACAAAAAAGGCTTTTTCCTTACCTGCACTTAATTGTTGTTAGAACATGGCAAAAACATGATATTTGCAAGGAATATAAAGCAATTTTCTTGAAATTAGGCGTACTCAAGTCTGACACCGGTTTACCTTAGCCGATGAGTCATTACCACCCTACTCCAACTTGTTTTCTACCGCACTTCACAAGCAAGAAAGCTATTGCCTGACAATTCCGGCCGATTGTCAGGGAAAGGGTTCAGACTGTCACCTAGTGAACCTCCCAAAAGGCTTCAGCCAACCCCATGACCATGACATAGCCGTCGGCCCTTGCTTTCCCGGCCATGCACACGGAACATCGGGGAATCTATGTACCATTTCTCTAGGACCGTCGATGAGCCAAGGTCAAGAGGCCCCGAGACCGATAACTAGCCGTTCTGCGGTGCAATGGCCCAAAAATCACCGAGTCGCTGAGAGTTTCGCATTAAGCAGGAACAACAATTGGTTAGCATGATGACCTCTTCATAAATTTTAAGATGACCTGTGTATGTCAAACCTAACTTTATAAGACTGAAATGACATTTCTTATTCAAATAAAGTTAGTATTTCATAACATATACATATATATTAACGAAGCAATCTATAACCATGGATTAGTGAAAACATCATTGTTTCCTATTACAAAAATGAGAACCAACCTTTATTTATATATAAGATCAAATGTCAAGACTAGATAAAAAAAAAAAAATTGATAAGGATACACACACTTTTGCTTTTATATGAAAATAAAATTCATCCATCCTTTTTACCAAAACTTGATCAAAGTAATAAGTAAACGTCAAGAGTATAGCTTTCTGCGTAAAATATATTAATTACATTCGATAGAAAACGTGAAATTTCGTGGTTTTAAAATAAATATTTCTCTGACCAATATGCATCTATGTGAAACAAAACTATAGAACTCACATCAAATTGTATAAATTTATCTGTTCAAAATCATACGTACGCATCTTTTTTTTTTGTGCTATATGTGTATCTATATATATGAATATATACACGGAGCATCAAGACAGATACAATAAAGAAACTAACCTGGTAAACAAAACAGTGCACACACCTTTTCATCATACTAATATAATATTTACAAGTTGGAAATTACTACTGCCTTCGCAAAAGTCGACCGAAAAGCTAGGCTAGGCACAGGTCAGTGTATGAATGCATTTAATGCTTTAGAAATCCTTAGCAATGAAATAAATATTGAAATCGAGGGAGAAAATATAAACAAAAAAAATGGAACTCACAGTCAACAATCATACTCCAGCTATTTCTCCTGCTACCGTCGCACGGAGAAGAGTTACTTTTTTTTTTTTTTTCTTTTCTCTTTGTGTCTTATGAAGTCGGGTCCAATGTCCTATTTAAACTACTAAGCCTCTATGGATAAGTCCTAGTTTAAATATTTGAATTTTTGATTTAACAACTTATCTCTTATCTCTTAATTTGATATTTTTGGTTAAGGTATCAATCTACACTTTATCCTTAAATTAAACACATAATTTGTTACAAATTATCTTCAAAAAGAATCTCAACCACATGCGGTGCGGCTTATCACTTTTAACCTAATCATTATGTTTAAATAAAGATCTAGTTCTCTCAATCTTTTCTTGAGAATTTAGTACTTGGGCGGTGGATCGCCGGCTTGTATAAGTACTCAAACTAGTTCTTTTAAACAAATACCCAAAAAAAAATTAAAAAAAAAATATAGGATGATATGTATTTTAGAAATATATTTTGCAATTTTCATGAAATATAATGGACAGGCTGAGGTTGATGATGCCAATTGGGATAAGGATTTACAGCCCCGCCTTTCATTTCCCTCGAAAATTTTCAGTACTTTGCACCTGCAACTGCGCTCTGGCCATATTTCCATTTGAAGCTGATAGTTTTACATAGGAAATAGATGCACCAGTCTTTGAAAGTCACAGAGAAAAACAAAATTCGTGGTAACTGAAGACTTAAAATTCCTAAAAGGTATCTCTTTTTGGCTTTTTTGTCTCCTGTGTTTCCTCCATTTTTCTGCTAGTTGTTAGTATTCCAATGGGTTTATGTAAATTTTCAAGAACGTTTACTGTATTTATTTCTCTTTCTTTCGGGGATGGTTGGGAGGAGCTTATCATCGTATAGAGTTCTTCTTTATCCTTTGTCTTTTATCTAATTGCAATGCTAGAGCTAAATTTATTTTTATTTATGGGGAAAAAACAATCAATTTACTGCCTTGCTTGTTTGTGCATCTTCAATCAATTTCCTGCCTTTTGTGGCTTGATTATGAAAACACTATGCTTCAAATAAGAGATGGATTTTGTTCAAAAAAGAAAAGAAAAAAAGAGATGGATAGATGAGAGAAAACTCTGATTTTAGTCCCCAAATTCTTTTGGTGTTTGGGTAAATACATTTATTCGCAGCCCTCTGCTAAAACTTTAACTTGATTTTCTTTAGTCTCCTTAAAGTTCATTAAGATAAAAGGGGGATGCTGTTGGGTGTCTGGTATTCGTGTGGTATTCGTGTAATATCTCTTGATGTGACGTCATCCCTGGCTCTCTCTCAATAGCATAATCATATGCAAATCCTAAGATTCTTCATTTGGCACTGCTAAATCTTGATGTAAACTTTTATGTTCTATATCTGTCCCTTCTGACCAATTCAGCTCCGTTTGTTTTGCAGGTCAAGAATTCAGTGAACTGAGTTCTGTTTCGTGATTGCCACCTAAATTCTTCCCTGAAAGTGAATATGACACCTGTGCTTCCAACTTCAAATATTTGTTATTTTGCTTCTGTGGGAAATGCGTCCATTACTAGGAAGGATTGTTCTCCGAGAAATTGCAGTATCCTGAGGAAGCAAACAATGCCGCAAAGATATTCAACACTTCTTTCCATATCACCTCTGTTATTTTCGCCATTCAGAACTGAATGTGTTTTGCCAGCTAAATTAAGGACACGTAAAGTAGCTGCTGCTGGCACGGATGTAGCCGTAGAGGAAGCTGATTCGGCTGTTAAGCAGAAGGAATCTGATGATTTGGTTGGGTCTATTCCAGTTCCTACTGAACCAAGTGAAGATTCTTCAATAAAATCTGATGCTGTTCCTACCTCATCTCAATCTAAACTCCCTCGAGCTGCCAGGAAGAGTGACGTGCCTCCTATTAAAAATGAGGATCTGGTCCCTGGTACTACTTTTACTGGGAAAGTTAGATCAATTCTGCCATTTGGTGCTTTTGTTGATTTTGGTGCTTTCACTGATGGCCTTGTACATGTTTCTCAATTGAGCGATAGCTTTGTGAAGGATGTCAAAGATATTGTTTCAATCGGGCAGGAGGTGACTGTAAGATTAGTCGAAGCTAACACCGAAACTGGACGAATATCTCTTACAATGCGTAACGGTGATGAGGCCAACAAGGGGGAACAACAAAAGCGGGTAAATTCTGGAAGTGACAAATCGAGATCTCCCAGAACGAGCAGTTCGCAGTCTAACCAGAAGAGGGCTGAAACAAGGAAAAGCTCAAAGTTCGTAAAGGGGCAGGAACTTGAAGGAACTGTCAAAAACATGACCAGATCCGGTGCTTTTATATCTCTACCTGAGGGAGAGGAAGGATTCTTGCCAACATCAGAGGAAGCTACGGAAGGTTTCGAAAATATCATGGGAGGAACCTCTTTACAGACCGGACAAGAAGTGAAAGTACGAGTCCTACGCATTAATAGGGGGCAGGTGACATTGACCATGAAAGATGAGGATGATGCTGCAGGGTCGGATACGATAATAAGGCCAGCTGTTGTTCATACGGCTACTAACCCCTTTGTCTTGGCTTTCAGGAATAACAAAGACATATCTGCTTTTCTTGATAAACAACAGAAAGAGAAGGAACCATCTTTAGAAGTAGTAGAAGATGCACAGGTTGAATATAATGCAATTGATAAGGTGGGCAGTCCTGAAATAATCGACAATCATGAGGGCCAAGAAGGTATACTCCCTGATGCTTCACAAGGTGTAGAAGTGGTTGTAGATGCACAGGTTGATGCAATTGATAAGGTGGAGGGCCAAGAAGGTATACTCCCTGATGCATCAGAAGGTGTAGAAGTAGTGGTAGATGCACAGGTTGATGCAATTGATAATGTGGGCAGTTCTGAAATAATTGCCAATCATGAGGGTCAAGAAGGTATACTCCCTGATGCTTCACAAGGCGTAGAAGTAATGGTAGATGCGCAGGTTGATGCAAGTGATAAGGTGGGCAGTCCTGAAATAATTGGCAATCTTGAGGGCCAAGAAGGTATACTCCCTGATGCATCACAAGGCGTAGAAGTAGTTGTAGATGCACAGGTTGATGCAATTGATAAGGTGGAGGGCCAAGAAGGTATACTCCCTGATGCATCAGAAGGTGTAGAAGTAGTGGTAGATGCACAGGTTGATGCAATTGATAATGTGGGCAGTTCTGAAATAATTGGCAATCATGAGGGTCAAGAAGGTATACTCCCTGATGCTTCACAAGGCGTAGAAGTAGTGGTAGATGCGCAGGTTGATGCAAGTGATAAGGTGGGCAGTCCTGAAATAATTGGCAATCTTGAGGGCCAAGAAGGTATACTCCCTGATGCATCACAAGGCGTAGAAGTAGTTGCAGATGCACAGGTTGATGCAATTGATAAGGTGGAGGGCCAAGAAGGTATACTCCCTGATGCTTCACAAGGCATAGAAGTAGTGGTAGATGCACAGGCTGATGCAATTGATAAGGTGGGCAGTCCTGAAATAATTGCCAATCATGAGGGTCAAGAAGGTATACTCGCTCCCTGATGCTTTACAAGGCGTAGACTTTGTGATTAGACTTAAATTAGGATATTCCGAATATTAATCATAGGATTAGCACTAATTACACAGTAATAAAAAAGACTCATTATACAGATTTTCTGACAGTTTAAAATGTTAACATTCCACCTCCGCATTAAGCTTAAGCTTTTGGGAGAGATGATAATGCAATAGAGTTAAACAATTACTTTCAATGTGGATGCATTGTACACACTTATTGTGTTAGTATCATATTTCCGTGTCTCTTTGAACTGAATTTTTGATCTCGTATTTGTAGATTTTCTCGACTTTCATGTCAGAATACATTTCAAATCCACATTCCAATTTATGGAAGAACTAATAGTGCAATTAAGGTCGTGACAACATCCAGTAGACACATCGTCATGATATGCTCTAGCATATTTAGTTTTGTAGTTGTCATTGTCAGCAGCAGGATTTTTTTTTTCTCTTGAAGATGTTGTTTGTCAACTCTTAAATCTCAATATATAACACATGTTTCTCAGTTTAGTTGTTTTGTAGGCGCCATAATAAGATAATCAGAAAAAATATCAAGGGTTAGCTGATACTTGTATTCGTAGGTTGAGAGTTGAGAGTTACCTGACAACATGATTGTAGCAATTTCACATACTTGAGTATGCACTTATAAGAAGCTAAACCAAGAAAGGGAGAAAAAAAAACCTAAACCAAGCCAAATAAAGGGCCTGTTACCCTTGCACTCATCTCACCCCTCACCGTTCCCCTATATTTGATGGCTTGTTTGACCATAAAGTTACATTCTTTTAATTATGCTGTACTGAACTCAGCGATTTGTGTTATTTTCTTAAAATATCTGGTACCTGGTTCAATTTACACAGCAGAAGTATTCCTAAATGTCTTTTAAAGCCAATTTTAACCTTTAACATCGGCTTGTGAATTTCAGCATCTTCTATATCGCCTGCCCTGGTGAAGCAGTTGCGCGAAGAAACTGGCGCAGGTATGATGGATTGCAAGAAAGCACTATTAGAAACTGGAGGGGACTTAATTAAGGCTCAGGAATATCTAAGAAAGAAAGGGCTAGCTAGTGCTGATAAGAAAGCAAGCAGGACTACTGCTGAGGGAAGAGTAGGAGCATACATTCATGATAGCAGAATTGGTGTTTTGATAGAGGTGAACTGTGAGACGGATTTCGTAGCACGAGGTGACATTTTTAAGGAATTGGTGGATGACTTAGCCATGCAAGTTGCTGCATGTGCTCAAGTACAATACATCGATACAGACGAAATTCCCAAAGAAATAGTTAATAAGGAAAGAGAGATTGAAATGCAAAAGGAAGATCTTTTATCCAAACCTGAGCAGATAAGGTCCAAGATTGTTGATGGACGGATACAAAAGAGGCTTGACGAGCTCGCGTTACTTGAACAGCCTTTCATTAAGAACGATAAAACAGTGGTTAAAGATTTGGTAAAGCAGACTATTGCAACAATTGGAGAAAACATCAAAGTTAAAAGATTTGCACGTTACATTCTTGGAGAAGGTCTTGAAAAGAAAACCCAAGATTTCGCCGCAGAGGTAGCTGCTCAAACTACCGCCAAGGCCCCTGCACTAGGAAAAGACCAGTCTTCCACCGGTGATGCAAAGGAAACTGTTGAAAAGTAAGTGACTTCTGCTGCTGAACCTATTTGTTGAATTACCGTTTCTCCTTAAAGATTATGACTCTGTTGGGGAGATGAGTGTTTTACATATTTAAATACAATGCATTTCTGCCCAGCTAGTTCGGACCTTGTACAAAGACTACGGACCACACAAAAGACAAATAAAGGGCATGAAAGGCTATTACCGTGGCCAAACACTTGCTAACATAAATTGGGATGAAACCGGATATAGAGAGGTTGAACCTATAGTATCCTCCATGTTGGATAGCCATCTCAAAAGCTTAAGTTGTTTGAGATACATGCACTTCAACACAACACTTATATATCCATGATATAGCACATTGTTTCTTCTTTTTCCTTACGAAAGGACCAGGCAGGGGGGATAAAGGGTGTGAAATTCTAACATAGAGAGTATCTATTAGACCAGACCGTTGGATGGACGCCACGTTTGCAAAAAGATGACATCTTTGTCTTTTTACACACATGGCACTCATCTTGATACTCTATGTTAGAATTTTCAATAGGGGTTTGTATGCTCTGAGTGAAGACTGGCATGCATCACTTGCTGCTTTTGAACTGTGAATACGGTTTTTTCCACTTCAAAAGCGTTTTGCTTCTTTATTTTTTGTCAGATAGTATTTAACTGAAAGATACAACACCATGATCGAGTATGCAAACTAATATTCGGCTTTGTGCTGCTACAAATTAATGCAAATCCTTTTTGAGGAAATTTGAAATTTTGAAAGCACGATATAGTTCTGTAATGTGATCGCATATCGTGTTAACACTTGCTTACCATCACTTGTGTTCAGTTTTTGAAAGTTCCACATGCAGTTGTATGTAAATAGCTACCCCATTGTCTTTTCTCTATGTAACAACAAACAATCCTAATTTAATGCTAATTTGCAGATCAAATAAAGCAACAGTGTCTGCTGTACTAGTTAAACAACTTAGAGAAGAAACTGGTGCTGGTATGATGGACTGCAAGAAAGCTCTCTCGGAAACTGGAGGAGACCTTGAGAAAGCACAGGAGTATCTCAGAAAGAAGGGTCTGTCTGCAGCTGACAAAAAATCAAGCAGGTTGGCAGCAGAAGGCAGAATCGGTTCCTATATCCACGATTCTCGCATCGGTGTTCTAATTGAAGTCAATTGCGAAACTGACTTTGTGGGTAGAAGTGAAAAGTTCAAGGAACTAGTGGATGATCTAGCAATGCAAATAGTTGCGTGCCCACAAGTGCAATACGTAACCCTTGAAGACATTCCAGCAGAGATTGTTAACAGGGAAAAGGAATTGGAGATGCAGAGAGAAGATCTTCAATCAAAACCAGAGAACATACGAGAGAAAATAGTTGAGGGAAGGGTATCAAAGAGGCTAGGGGAGCTTGTGCTTCTAGAACAGGCTTTCATTAAAGACGACTCTGTTTTGGTGAAAGATATTGTGAAGCAAAGTGTTGCTGCAATTGGGGAGAACATAAAGGTTCGACGTTTTGTTCGGTTTACTCTTGGTGAGGATAAAACAGAGACAAACAAGGGTGGAGAATGAGTTGATTCTAATGAGGCATACCGCGATTTTCATGAATGGTAATCTTTTCAACTCCATGGTTTTTGCTTTCGGGAGGTAAATAGGTGGATATTTTCTTTTTCTTGTTGAGCCTCGTGTTTTCCTGAGAACGATTTGCTTTATGATTCTTTTTGACCGGCTTCCATGTATGTATCAAACTGATATACTTTTAAGTACTACATGATATGAATAAATTCCAGAAATTCCGCCCCAAAATCGCGTTTCTGCTGCTGCTCCTTCTCCATTACACACTTTTTATACTTCCATTCCAAGGTCTTTTAACTTGAACCGTGTAATTCCACCTCCGCCAGAACCCATATTTAAGTTTTTATCCTTTTTCCAGTTCTTGTAGTGTATGTTTTCATGTTCCAGAAAATGCCGATTCATTTTGTTTGTATATGTACCCGTTGGAAACAAATAAACAGCTGACATTAGTTTGCAGTGTGTGTGCATAATCATGTTTAACACGATTAGAGATTTTACTACCTGGCCACTATCTATATTGCTTTTGTTTATTACCTTGAATTTATTATTAATTCAACAATTTTTCCATACTTCATATTCATTGCATTAATACTATTCATAAGTTATATTAGTCTTTTTTTTTTGTCTAAAATTAATTACAATCATCAAATTTCATATTATGTGAAAATCTTTACTATCTTCGTCCTAAAATGTAATTTTATTTAACTTTTTGAATTTAGAATACCAATGAACCATTTATTATTATTTTTCTTTTTTCCTAATTTATTATATATTTATCTATTTTACAACTATTATGGATATTTTAGAATTTTACCATTAAAATTAATGACATTTAACCATATGTGTGAAAATATATAAAAAAAGACTTATATTTTGGGACGAAAGTATAAACGACACAATACACATTTTCATATTTGATTATGTTGGGCTTATATAATATTCAATAGATCCCACGTTATATCAAAGATTAAAAAAAAAATGTTGTCAATTCTTAAGATATAATTGTTGTGGCCGTAGTATTTTCTACTACTATATTATTATTAATATTAATGATCAGAGTACCATGTTACTAAATGCCCGCTAACATTCTTTCTTCTATCGAAGCAACTCCGTGAAGCGTCATGCCAAAATAGCCAACAATAACCTCACGTGAACTTTACCAATGGCTTAAAAAAAAATTAATAATAATACGGGCACGAATGTTCTGTCACAACGAGTAACACAAAGCATGATCAACGAGGTAAATAACTGTTATGTCATTCATTACGATTTAATTGTTGTGTCATTATCTTTACACTTTTTTTTTTTTTTGAAAATTCGATATATATATATAGTTGTAACCGAATGTGTGTGTGTGTGAGTGTTTTTTTTAATAAAATTTTTGTGTTTTTTTTTGTTTTTGGAAAATTGGATAAAAGATTTAAGAAGATTCAATCTTCTATAATTACTCCTCATTTATTTACCAGGATTTACTTTCTTTTATTAATGTTTTGGACTGTTCCATATTGACGCTCAAAATTGTCAGAGAGGAAATCAGATTTATAATTGGGTAACTGAGTTTCATGAGGATAACCCAACTACTAATTTAGTGGATTTGTTGATTATTATTAGCTGAGCCAACGAATTGACTATTTACATACCCAGAAATTTTGGGATCAAGCTAAAACGTAGTTCTGATTTATAGGATTATGAACCTTTTATAGGCCTCCATTGTGGGTAGTTGATTGTGTAGACATTGAAGTCATGGTCAATGATTGGGAGCCGTTATGGAGGTAGTCATAGTGCAGTTATGGCTTTTAGAAGCATGAATATTAGAACAGTTGTAAGATCGTGAGTTGATACTGAGTTAATGCCTTACTGACCGTGTAACTGTTGCTTGAGATCGATGACGGCTGTGTATAGAGATGGGAATCTGAGACCGAGGTGAACCTGCACCATATTGGCCGTATGAGCTGGTAGACACCTATATAATCTATTGTTCTGAGTAGTTCTCCTATTGGATGAGCCTGGAAGTATGGATGTAGCTTTCATGCCGCATGGACTAAAGAGAGAACCAATTTTCTGCCTATATATGAATACCTGACTTCGGGTCCATTCAACACTTTGCTTACATAATAAATGGGTTTCTGGATCCCGTTATCCTCTCTTAAGAGCAATGCACTGATGGCCTCATTACATACAACTAAGTATAAGAACAAATCTTCCCCTTCCTGAGGAGACGTCAGTGTTTGAAGTTCGGTCAGATAAGCTCTGAGGTCATCGAAAGATTTTTGACACTCGTCGTCCCATCGGAACGCGCTGTTCTTTTTTAGAATCCAAAAGAATGGTAAAGATCATTCTGCCAACCTGGGCAAAAACCTACTCAATGTCTCCATCCTTCCATTTAGCCTTTTTGCACCTTTTTACGTTCTTTGGTGGTGGCATATTCTGCAATAAATCAACCTTATCTGGATTGGCTCTTATTTCTTCTTTAGATATCATATATCCTAGGAACTTCCCCGACTGAACTATGAAAGTACACTTTTTTTTGGATTTAATCTCATGTTAGTTTTCCAAAGCTCCTTGAAACTTCTCTAAAATTTGCTATGTATTCGGTTAAGGATATACTTTTGACTAGCAAATCATTTACATTTACTTTCATGTTTCTTCCGATCTGATCTACAAAAATTGTGTTGACCAATCTCTGGTATGTGGCACCCACATTCTTTAGACCAAAAGGCATGGTAATGTAGTAGAAGGTGCGAATCTCTTGCAGAACACTTTTAATACTACAACGATCCATCTATCAAAGCATCACATTTCGAGGGGAAATCGACTTTCGGGGGTCGAAATTTGCTTTCGACCGCTATAAACAAGGACACAACTAGTATATATATAGACTATGGGGTGAAGCCTATTCGGACAAAAAAAAAATATTACATTAAAAAATCTATGTAGTCCAGTTTGATTAATAAAATATTCTAAATTCAGCACATCCGATTAACTCGATATAGTCTATCAGCCCATCCCAAATTAAAATCCTAGCTCCGTCCTTAGCTATAAAGTCGAGTTTTGTGTATAAATTCGACTTTAGAAATTTGAATTTGTCTTTTATGCTTGAAAGTAAATTGACTGTGGTGCCAACAACAACATCCTCAATCTTGTATTGTACCAAAACCATGGGCCAGAGAGATTTTATAGTGCAACGGTTGTAGAAAGGTTATACCAAGTGGCATACATTAGAGCCTCTCATTTTTACTCTATTTCACATAATACATTTTTATCGTGTGTGAGAGGTTAGAAATGAGTGGTTATAATGTATGCCACTTGGTATAACCTTCCTACAACGGTTGTATTTTAAAATTTCACGCCATGCATAAGGCAGTCTTATATCAACTGCCCCTGCTTTTCATGTCCTATAAAAGCCCATGTGGTGAAAGCCACCAATTAACAACACACAAGTTCAACTGCTCTTTCACTTCCTTCAATCTTTTTCAAAAGGTTTAGAGATCATGAAAATGTTCAACACTTATAAGCTTGCCATAGTTGCATTAGTGGTGGTGGTTGCAGCCATTACTGCCGCCGAAGCCAGGCCGCCGCCAGACGGCAACAGCAGCAGCAGCAGCTCCTCCGGTGATTTTTGTGGCATGAACTTGAAAGACGTAATGTCATGTAAGCCAGCATTGATCAGCGCGGAGACTCAGCCTTTGGACTCCTGCTGCAATGCACTCGAAGATGCTAAAATCCCATGTCTTTGCTTATACAAGGGCTATCTTCCTGCTTACGGAATGGATCCGGATCTTGCCATGCAACTCCCTGTAAAATGCAAACTCCCAAATGCCAAGTCTTTCCGTTGCTAGAGAGCTATGATGATTCTCTTTGTCCTTAGTTCCCATGCCGACCAGCTGTTTGTTTGTTTGTTTTCTGTCTGTTTCTCAAATGTGCGTCTTTTTCCAATGTTATATATGGTGGTAACTAAAGGTTGATTTCTTAGGTTTAGCAATCGTGACTTCTTTCATTAGTTGCTGTGTTTGTTTTTTTTTGTTTTTTTATTTTCCATGTAATGGAGTAATGTATTATGTATCAGGTCGCTGGGTAATAAAATTGTTTTTCTTTTTCCATTCATTATATAATATCACTATCAGCATTTGTATGGTATACGAACAGAAAAATATAAATAAAGATTGTATTGATTGATAATAATAATGAAAATATTATAATCTTTATAGACTAATATATGATAAATAGATCTCAATCTAAACAAAAAGAAAATATATCATAACATAATTATCTAAACAACTCAATCTTGTCATTATCTCTAACACGCTCCACAATCCCATAGTAATGGGATGAATATGGAGATTGGCTCGTAACAATGGAATCTTGTGAAAATGCATGCGATAAACTTTTCCATATCATTGGCAGCAACTTCATCCCAACCTGATATTGCTCATACCTTGTGATAAAGGAGGAAAAAGAAAGAAATAGAAGAAAGAACGAAGTTTTAGATTGTGATAGAGCAAATCAAGAGATGGAAATTATAACTGTCGATGAAAGGAGGGAATTGAGAGATAATTTGATTACTAGAAAAAAAATAAGAAAATAAGTGAAGAGTGTTTGAAAACCGAAGAAAATAGTTCAGATTAGAAAAAAGGGAGAGAAAAAGAAATATTTTGAGGGACTATCACCGTTTGAGTGATTAGAGCATCCAACTTTGTTTTGTTTGTAAGAAAAAGATGAAACCATCTATTGCTGAGGTGAAAGATAAATAATAACAAGAGAGAAATTTATTTGATTAAAAAAAATCAACACAAACAATAACTGAAAAAAAATGAACAGAAAGAGATAGGAATGCAAAAATTTAGATGAAGAAGAATTGCTGGCGTCTAATAAATATATGTAAGTGCGTGCAGGGACGGGAGTCGTACGGAAGCGTGTTTTTTTTTTTGGCTGCTGGTAAAATAAGAAATAAGAAATAAGAAATAAGAAATAAGAGAAAACCACAAAAGAAAGCAGCGGAAAGTCGGCAACAGCAAAACGGGATCAGCAATGAAATTAAAGAAAAGACAACAACGGCAATGGCTAAACGGAATCAGAGAGTAGCGGCAACGAAAATAAGCACAGACGAAGACGAGAGATGAGCGAGGGACGGAAACGGAAAAGCTTGTGATGGGTGGAAGACGGAGGAGAGGTGGGGGCATGGAGAGCAGCGTTGAGAGCTATTACAGCGGAAGAGGAAGACGCAGGTTGTGCTGGAGTGGTGACGGTGGTGGTTGTGGTTTCGTTGTTGCCGGAGGAAGACTTTTGGGCAGACATGACTGCAATTGGGGCACAAAGAAGAAGGCTGGAAGCAAGATTTGCCGCCGTAATTGGACTGAGACTTGTGAAATCAACGGAAAAAAAAAATGAAAAAAAAAATTATGAAAGAAACGGCGAGGGGCGAGGGTTCGTTTAGATTACGGACACGAATCCCATCCAAACAAATTTCGGTACGATTGACGAGGATTTGAAAGACGTTAGTCTGAGGGTTCTGATACCATAACAGAGAAATATAAAAAAGATTGTATTGATTGATAATAATAATGAAACTATTACAATATTTATAGACTAATATATGATAAATAGATCTCTGTCTAAACCAAAGAATATATCCTAACTAATTCTAATTCAAACATAATTATCTAAACAACTCAATCTTGTCATTATCTCTAACATATACTTCCTGATAATATATTTATTATTTTATAGATCTAAACATATTATTTTTAATGTTTTTTCTTAGGGAAAACAAATGATATTAATCAACATCCGTCAAACATTCATTCTCTATCACTAGCCGTTGTGGCTTTCAGCTTCATGAACTCCACCGGGTCTCCTGTATCAAAATGACATGCAAAGGAGTGCAAAACAGCCCCAGATGAGTCTCGAAAGATGACCCCCAACACCCCCACCCGCCTCAGCCACCGATACATCCGCATTACCCTTAATCTCTCCCTTCAACGGATTCACCCACCAATCAGCCAGATATTAGGGCGAGGCCTGCCCCCGAAAGATCGCCATGGCCTCCACGAACTCGGCCGACGCCGCCAAAGACTGTGTACAAACCGCAGAGACATGAACCGGCCGGTTATCAAACACTGTAGCACATCGCTCCTTCTGAATTCCCCACATGAGCCACACAAATCACGCAGTGTCATGAACACCCTGACCCTCAAGAAGCCTCATAAGAAAATCCAGAAAGGAGGCTGAACGAAAATGTCCCAAAATCCTATAGAATGGTGATGCCCGCCAGATCATGTCCGTCATCTCACACTCAAACAACACATGTCACATGGTTTCAACGGTCTCTCCGCATGCCAAACAGATACCAACCTCCATATGCCATCACATCAACCCCTAACCAATCTCCAAACAATCATGGAGACACCGCCACAAAAAGTGTTGAATACGCGGCGGACAGGGAGCTACCAACAACTCCTTCAAACCCTATCAGCTCCCGCAAATGTGGACGGCCCCGTCACTGATGATGGCCTATAAAGAGATAAAGCAAGAAAGTATCAGACCTGACAAAATAGATTCTCGTATAAAAAGATAAAGCAAGCAAGAAAGCAACTCCTTGCAGTCATAGTACCAGATTCTCATATCCGGGTGTCCTCCCGGGGCTACAGTGGTCGCCAAAATAGCCTCGGACTCCCACGGCCTGAACGGATCCTAAATCCGATGGACATCCCAAGTTCTCGTATTTGGAATGAATAGCGCTGAAACCTTAGAATCCAAAGGAAGCTCATGTCCCGCATAAGGTATACAAAATGAAGGCTGCTGACTCGTCCAAGCGTCATAAAAGATAAACACCGAATCTTCATCTCCCACTCTCCACCGTAGCCTGATAAGTAAAGATTTCGCAATCCGGCTCGATCAAATACAATTTATAAAACTCGAAACCTTAGGCAAAACTCACTTTTTAACCGGCAGTGAACCGGGTCGATCGTAGGTAGTGCGTTCAAAGTCCGAGGTCGATCCCACGAGGAGATTGAGTCGAATATAAAATTTGTGTTAAAATCAAAGGACAAAGAGTATATGAACAAGACAAAAGATCAAAGCTTTTATTATTTCACGACATACACAAAGATCTGAATCAAGACTTTTATCCAGAGTAAATTTCATCAAACTAATGATCTACACAATCAAAACCATATTGAGAGAAAACAAATCGAAATCAGAAAACTCACAATAATGAAGATCAAAACATTATAGATCAAGACTTTCGAATCTCAAATCAGCAAAAGATATCAACCTTTAATTCATACAATGATCCCATGCACGAACTCCACCAAGCTATCGATCGAATATCTTATTCTACTTGTGGAAATATTATATCGTATTCGTGCTACACCTTATTTATAAAAGACAAAAATCATATAAAATTAAGAACTTTATTGACATAACTTTTACTTTTTACGGAGCCTAGTCCTAGTCTCTCTATCTCAATTGTATCTATTTATACATCTTTTTACTCAATGAATAAACTAAGTTGAAAAAAAATCTTGAGTATGTAAATCTTGAGTATGTAGATGTATATAAAAAAATCTAAAATAAGAAATTGAAATACGGAGCCTAGTCCAGAGCTCTAATCCGACCATTTAGATGTCAACCAGTCATAACAACCGCCGAAGCGGCTGGGTTGAGCACCTAGGCCGGCTTCGAACTCATTCTAGGCCAATAAAAATCAGAATATCTGTTTTCTTAGGTTTAGATGCTCTTAAATAGGCAAAAATCGCGACTTTGATCTAGTTGGGCCGACAAACTCGGCCCATTTGACTTGTTTTTAGTAAATTGGTGATAACTTTTTGTGTAGAGCTCCGATTTGAACGATTCAAGATGCGTTGGAAAGCCCGTTCAATTACCTACAACTTTCATGAAGACAACTTGACCAGAAACTGCCTCCAAGATGGATCAAAATAAAGATTAACAAACAGGTACGGCGAAATACTGCTGCCGGGGACAAACTAGAGTTTGCATTGGCCAAACGCTAGTTTGCCTTGTATGAGCCTTCTCGATTCGAGCTAATCCCACAAAAACGTCATTTTGAGGTGATTTGGACGCTAGTTTGCCTAAAAACCCAACTTTCAGTATCAAGTGCTAATTCCGTGAACGCCAGTTTGGATTGGCCAAACGCTAGTTTGACCTAAGCTTGATGCAAACGCCAGTTTGGGGTAGGGCAAACGCTAGTTTGCCTTGATTTCACTCCAAACTCGATTTTCCTCCACTTTCATGCTACACTTGTGCCTTGATAAACTCTTTCACTTTAAAATATCGCCTTCCGGGCCTCGAGTCACCTAAGTCCTGCAATAAACACACTAACAAAACACCACGCATAATTCCGCAAGACAAAAGTGCTCGGAAATGAGGTAAATATCGCTAAAAAGGTGAAGTTTACTATCGATGTGACAGTTTAACTCCCCGTGCGTAACTCTCGATATTACTCTTGAAAAGGCCTAAATTTACCCAAAACATGCCACTAAAGTAATAACCGGGGCAGATTCACATACAAAAGTGCAGTGAAGTTGACTCCCATCATAGCCCGCTAAGAAAAAGATCCCGACCCTCCAGGATACCAAGCCAAGGAAACGACGGTCGGACCCCCACTCTTGCAGCTAAAATGGTATCATCGTCAAAATACTTCGCATGCAAGACCTATGCTGCCAGTGAGCCCGGGTTGGTGAGGATCCGCCAGGACTGTTTTGCCAATAAGGCCAAATTGAAGCACTCCAAATCTTGGAACCCCAGACCACCTAGATTCTTTGGAAGACAACAAGCCTCAAGTTCTTCCATTGTACATGACACTTATTTTCCGTATCTCCCCAAAACAATCCTTGAATCACCTTCTCGAGCTCTCGAATCAGGTTTGTGGGAAGATTGAAACACTACATAATATACATAAGAATGACTTACAGAGCTGATTTGATGAAGACCTCCTTCCCAACCAGCGAGAGCAGCTTGTCCTTCTAACCTGCCACCTTTTTACAGATCTTATCCCGTAGGAACTCGAACACATGTCGGCTATTCCGGCCCATCTCATAAGGCAACCCCAAATACTTCATTGACCCATCCCCTAATAGGATCTACAGCATATAAGACACTGCGTCTTGCTCCATATCAGGAACCCCTTCCAAAAAAAATAAGCTGGATTTGTGAAAATTTATTGCATGTCCTAATAGATCCCCACACCTAGCAAACAACTCTGCCAGCATCTTCCACTGCCCTGTCTAAAAGCTCAAAGAACACCATGCAATCGTCCGCAAAGATCAAATGCGAAACATCGACCTCGCTCCACTTTACCAAAGCGAATACCTCCCTTCCTAACATATATAGTCCTCAAGCAAAGCCGTAAACCCTTCAGCACAGATAATGAAGAGAAAAGGCGATAAAAGATCCCCTGTCGGATACCTCGGTCGACATTATTCTCCTACTGGGCTTCCCATTAATCAAGACACGAAAGGAAGCAGTCGACACACAACGCCTAACCAAATCAATAAATGTAGGAGGAAACCGCATATGCTCGATAACCCGCCAGAGGTACTGCCACTCTACTCTATTGAAATCCTTGTCATTTCCAATTTCAATGCTGCGTGATTATTACACCCCCGTGCACCCACCTACAAAGAATGGAAAGCTTCAAAGGCAACAATAACATTATCCGTTATGAGACGACTCGACACGAACGCACTCTGATTCCCGAGATAACATCCCCATTTACTCATCTAAGCCGATTAATAACAACCCGGGAAATAAGCTTGTATATCGAACTGCAAAGAGCTATTGGATGAAATTCAGTCATAACAGAGGGGTAGTAACCTTCGGGGTCAAGGAAATATAAGTTTAATATTAAATGATTCACAATCTATGTTAAAAATTTATTACATTAAAAATAGATAATTTATATTTCATATCATAGTTATTGTAAAACCTCGAACTTTTATTTAAGTGTATTTTTGTAATTTCGATAATGAATGATTTTTACTGTAAAGTCTCACATCGGTAAAGTAAGTGAATTTTCACCCCCATATAAGTGTGAGACATAAAAGTCTTGTCAACTCGGGTTAGCCTTTTTAGACCAAGCGATGATGACGGTCTAAGTAGTTGACCGGATCATTTATGACTCGTTTAGCGCTACCAGACCCAGGGTCTGGGGGCGTTACATAATGGTATCAGAGCCAACTATCAAACAGATCTAAGTGCCACACAGTGTGTCTGTGGAGGCCACCTCTAGATCCTCTGGTAGGGACGAAACTATGACAAGTCAATGTAGGACAAGTCTTGGCCGTCCTGGCGAGGATGCCAGTCCCTTATAGGGGGAGAATGTAAAATCCTATATCGGTAAAGTAAGTAAACCTGGTCAAATGAGTGAACCGAACCGGAACCGGACCGGGCCACCGGTTTTTTTCCGGTTCGTGCCGGAACCGGCGGTTAAAGGGAACCGGCGGTTCAACGGTTCACGGTTCACACGGTTTATTTTCGGTTCAGATCACGATTTTAAACATTATTAATAATTTGTTTTTTACATTTTCAAAAATACTTATTCTTTTCACTATAATAACAAATTATTATTAATTAAATTTGAATGTAATATAAAATAACCAAAGCGAATGTAATCTCTAATTTTTTATAAATAGTTTTTTATTCGGAATATAAGTTGATTATAAATGTTGTTTTATTAAATATAATATTAATAATGTGTTTTTTTTATATGTAAATTATGTTGTTTTTTGAGTATATTATTATTCTTTCAACGCTTGTACCGGTAATTCGGTTGTCTACGTATCTTTTATATGTAATCGTGTCGGATGCACGACACATATAAAAAAATCAAAGCGAACGTAGTTCTTATAGTTTTTTTTTATAGGTTTTATAGTTTTTATTTTATTTTATTTTTATTTTATAGTTTTTTCATATTTTATAGTTTCTTAAAGTTTTTAAGTCGGTTTTAAGTATACGTTGATTAAAATTGTTGTTTTATTAAATATTACGTGAGATATATTGTGTTATTTTTCTTATATGTAAATTATGTTTTCAACGCTTGTACCGAAAATTCGGTTGCCTACGTATCTTTTATATGTAATCGTGTCGGAGGCACGACACATATAAAAAAATCAAAGCGAACGTAGTTCTTATAGTTTTTTTTTTAGTCTTCTATAGTTTTTTTTATAGTTTTTTTTGTTGTCTTTTCTAGTTTTTTTTATAGGTTTTTATAGTTTTTTTATAGTTATTTTTTTTCTTATAGTTTTTTTTATGTTTGTATTGTATTTTTATGGTTTTTTTATAGGTTTTTATAGTTTTTTTTTGTAGTATTTTATAGTCTTTGTATAGGTTTTTATAGGTTTTTTTTTATTGTTTTTTTTAGTCTTTTATAGTATTTTTATGGTTTTTTAGGTTTTTATAGTTTTTTTTTGTAGTATTTTATAGTCTTTTTTATAGGTTTTTTTATTGTTTTTTTTAGTCTTTTCTAGTATTTTATGGTTTTCTTAGGTTTTTTTTTTATAGTTTTTTCATAGTATTTTATAGTTTCTACAAGTTTTTTTTTTATTGTTTTTTGTATTCTTTTATAGTTTTTTCCTGCCATGCTAAAAGCTCGTTCAACGGTGACGGTCGAAACAAGGCAACTTAAAAACTCGGCTATCATTGCTAGCACTGGAAAATCTTTAGCATGTCTCTTCCACCACTTCAATAAGTTGAAGTTGAAATCATAGGTACCGGTTTGACAGACTTCAAATGTTGTGTTTAAATATTTGGTTATCTCTGTACGTTGATCGGATGACGCTGTAGCTCCCTTCTGTCATTTTGAATTCATTTTATCCAGAACTTTTTGAATTCCCCGCAGGACACCTGCAGGGTTAGTAGAAGCACTTGCGGATGGATTGGGAACCACGTTGTTTCTCGTTCCATACATACTCTCATATTCAACATACACAGTGTTTAATAATTTTTCAAGTCTATCTACTTCAACTGTATAGTCTACCGGGGGCACATTATGATCATCAGACAAAGCATCATAGTAAGCACTTAATATTGGAGATACACCTACTTGTCTTAAATGAGGGTCGAGAATAGAACAAATGAGATAAGTGTCAGGAATACGCAACATGTACTTATTCCATTTCTCCTTCATCGGCCCTAAACATTGAAATAATACAGGGTCGTGTTCCAAGGTTTGAAGCTCGTCAGTTATTTCTACACTAGCAGGCAAGACTAAATGTGATGTGGCTTGATAACATCTTGAAAACAATTCAGTAAATTTTTTGAATACTTCAAAAACATCATCAGTTTCTTGCATCCAGTCCAAATATGGGGAAACAAACGATATTCGCTCGCACAATGTTCATTTAAAAAAGCACAAAAAATATTTTTAATTTTTTTTTTTTTTTCAAAGATCATAAGTGGTATTCCACCTATACGGTACATCTTGCGGCAGTTTGACAGGGCGATGGCTTTCTCTTTAAGATATTTATACCACTTATTAACAGAATATTTCTACCTAACACATGTGCAATCGAAGATTTTATCGCATTAATATTATAGTCAAAAACTTTTAGACCTTCTTTTATACATAAATTAAAAATATGGCATAAACATCTAACATGAAAAAATTCACCGCTACAAAAAGGTTCACAATTTTGGGATAACTTGGGAATAGAAGCAGTGTTGTTTGAAGCATTGCCAAACGCAATAGAAAAAACATTATCTTTTAAATCGTTTTCGTTAAAAATATCAACTAATAAAGATACAATGTCGAAGCATTATGAGCTTCGATAAATAAACGAAAAACAATTAATCTTTTTTGGACAGTCCAATTGTTGTCAATTCAGTGACATGACACGCCCAAATAATAATTGTTGGTCCTCCTATCCTCCCAAATATCGGCACATACACATACTCGGAATTTATTTGTCTTCAAACTTTCTTTTATAATATTTTGTCGTTAAATAAATTTTTTTTTGATATCCTTAGTGAACGTTGCACGAGGGATACGAGTAAAAGCCGGTTGCAAAGCCCCTTGTACGTAACTTTTGAAAAGAGGATTCTCGGGAAACGCTAAAAGGAAGACCTATCCCCGCAATAAGATCCGTGGTTAGATCTCTACAATCATCACGAGTGTAAATAAAAAGTTGAGAAGTGTTACCTCTGCTGGAGCTCGGCATGTTTAGCGGGGTTTGAGACGTGTTGTCTTCCAATTTTTCCGGGTGTTTACTTATCATGTGATTCCGCATCGATCCGTAACCACCACCCGCTTTAAAATTGTATTTAGTGCCACAGAATTTGCACACCCCGTAGAAAACTTTCCGGGGTTAGCTAATGCTAATTCATCAGTCCGAGGAACCTTTGTGAAAAATTCCGTAAAAAATTTCGATTTTAACCTTTTTTTCTTGTGCTCCTTCTGGGGTACTTTCATCACCCTCTAAATCGACTGACTTGGGAGTAGGACTTGCACTAGCACGACGCGGTGTTCTTACAGTCCCACGACTCCCACCACGTCATTGTCTAGGACGGGAAGCAGTCGGAAATACACCATCATCGTCATCAACGCCGGCTTCATCATTACGAGGCTCATTATCTTCAACTTCGTTAAGGTTTATGTTAAAATTTTCAGTTTGAGACATTATATCGTCGTAATGACTATCAAAATCATGAGGATTGAAATCTAAAGGTGTCTCGAATTGAGGAATTGAAATGTGACTACGGTGACAGGGTTTGTAAAATGTTGTACCACAGTCTATAGCCACCAACATCACCCGATTCCGGCACAACCGTGTCATCACGGAAAGTAACATTCCGATTGCCTTGTGATGATTCACCTCTTTTGAAATTGTACAAAATCTAAATTAAAATAACGATTATAAAATAAATTTGAAAAAAACTAACCAATTTTACTTATAACTAAAACCGAATTGAAGTAAACGATTAAATCAGAACAACTTCAAATATCGGTCTAGTAAAGTAAATTTGATTATAAAATGGAAATTTTTGTTACACTTGTAAAAAAATGAGTTGAATAAAAAATACAAACCAAATTTACTTATAACTAAAACGGTATTGAAGTAACGATTAAATCAGAACAATTTCAAAAATCGGTATCGTAATATAAATTTGATTGTTGTTTTTAACAACTAAACAAACTTGATTACAAACAAAAAAATGAGTTTGAGATTAGAGAAGTACAAGTGTAGAATTGAGAGGAGAGTAGGTGTAAAGAATTTGGAAAATGAATGGGGTATTTATAGGATTTTTGAAATTGCTAGAAAAAAAAAATAGACGTTTGAAATTAGCCGTTGGAGCCGGTCTAGTTCCGGTTCCGGTTCTGGCCGGTTAGAACTGGTTCCGGCCAGGCCGGTTGAACCGCCGGTTGCCGGTCTGGTTCCGGTTCCGGTTCCTGAAATACCCGAACCGTAGCTAAACCGGTGAACCGTCAGGCCACCGAACTGCCGGTCCGGTTCCGGTTTTTTTGGCCAGGTTTAAAACTAAGTGAATACTCATCTCATATAAGTGTGAGATATAAATGTCATGTCAACTCGAGGTAGCCATTTTAGACCAAGCGAGACGACAGTCTAAGCAGTTGACCAGATCATTTATGATTCATTTAACGCTACCAGACCCGGGGTCTAGGGGCGTTACATTAACAGATTAATAAGTCACCGGTATTGTGACTCATTTAATTTAATGAGATAAATTTGAGGAGATTTTATTGGATGTGTAAATTAAGGTAAATTATCTAAATATTAAGATTTGATTGAAATGCTCCGTAAGTAAATTGATGTGGTATATAACAATTTCATTGTGAGAAAGGGTTTATCGTATAATAGTCGATTGTTTTGGAGGGTAGAACAACATAAATTTATAATTAAAAAACTTAAATCTTTAAGATTCATTAAAAATCATACTCAACCAAACACAGATTCAGGAAGCTTAAGGGGGGAAAAATAACGAAAAAGCCACAAAGGGCATACGTACCAAATTCAATACAGTGAATTAACAAATTATATTCAAAAAAAAAATAAGGTTATCGGTGACCCCCAGTTTTTCCCCACAGAATGTCTCCACAATATGCTGAGCCGAATCCATCAGAAACCGAACCCTTAACTTCTTCATTTAATAAGTAAGACATTGAATTCAAGTCAAGACCAAATGTAGAGTGTTCCAATGCTTCCGTGAGACACGGTGCGGAGCCAAAACCACTAGAACACGTACACTTGACTTTACAACAGTCCACATAAGGCTTGACACTAAGGCATGCTTTAAACACGGGCTTAAAAACATGATTCTACACTTATGGGCACTTTGGCGCCCGCCAACCATAAGCAGGAACTCCTTGTTCAATTCTGGTAACCTTTGGCGCCACCCAACAATGACCAGAGCTCTTTGTTCATCATTGGCGTCCTCTAAGCTCATCTTGGCGCCCGCCAAACTAACCTGGAGTTCACTGTTCAAACTTGGGGCCCGCCAAACAAACCAGATTTCTCTGTTCATCATTGGTGTCCACTAAGCCTATCTTGGCGCCTGCCAAACTAACCTAGAGTTCACTGTTCAAACTTGGGGCCCGCCAAACAACTACTGGGGCTTACTGCTGAGGTTTGGCGCCCGCCAAACAGCTCTGCCGTCCGCCAACAGCAAACATAGCTCTATGTTCATCGTTGTTGCCGCCAAGACCCTCAGATCTGCGTTTTGATGAACAAAAACTACAAACTTTGAATCCAAAACACTTCTAACACTTTAAAACAATCAAATCTAACATTTCTACAAGTAATGGCAATATTTCAAAGCTACTAAAAACTAAAGATTCGGTTGAACACCACTTTAACTCAAATCTTTTGAAGAAAAGATGAATTCAAGCTTGAATCTTCAAGAAACACCAAGAACTCTTCAAGAACACTCCAAGAAGATCTAGTTACACAAGCAAGGCTCCAAGAATGTAAGCAACCTAATTCGAATCTACTGTCAAGACGAAGTTCTACGATTACTATAACCTTTTAAATATTAAAAAGCTAAGAAAAACTCAAGAACACATCTAGATCTAGAAAATATGTTTTCAAAACTCTTACCCGATCGGAATAAAACTTGTATCAAACCGAAGCTCTCATCAAGGAAAGCGTTTTGATGTAATTAGTTTGTGATTTCAACGGTTAGATTGATCGGAAACAGAAAGATTCTCTTTTCTTCTCTCTCTTTCTTTTTCTTTCCCTCTCATTCTCTCTTTCTTGCCGCAGGAAAAAGGTAATGAAAAGGGTTTTAGGAGTGAAGGGGTATTTACAGAGAGTGATACAATTCCCGCTTTGCCCTTACTACAGGTTACACGTTTAAACACCGTAAAAACCATTTAACATTCATACATTTTGACTATATCTATTTGGTTAAAACATAAGCCATTAAAATAATCAAAACACACATAAAATCATAAAAAGACTTTTATACCCTTTATGGAGATACGAAGTATCACAAGATGTGTAGTGTCACAATGTTATTTCCCAATAAGTAATGAACACATTCTTGAGACACGACGAATAGGGGACACAAAACCAAGAATATAACTGCAGAAATGCAAGTATTCAGAAGGAAAACTGGAAAATGTAAAAGCTCTGATACCATTCACTCATCCAGTTCTGGGACTACAAGAATCACACCAGTGGTAAAAACCTACAAATCAAAACCCCAACTCACTTACAATGAAAAAAAAGAAGCTTGTAATTTTAACCTGTAAAAGGATGAAAAAGAAGACTCGTGATTGAACATTCCATGACTAACAAAAACTTGCAGTAACAGAGAAGTTTCTTTCTGGATACTTGTTATAGTTCCTTTGTTGATCCACATCTAGTAGTTTTCCTCTCTGGTGGAGGTAAGGTTCCCTTCAGATTGGAGTGTAAGAACGACGAGGATATCGATACGTCTTTCTCCTTCTGACGTGTTGAAATGGATGATAGGCAACTAAAACGTCGCAGCCTCTTCTTCTCACTGTCAGACCCCCCTTCAACTATTTCACTATTTTGAACTGCAGAGGCTTTCAAAGCTTCTGGAAGCAGACAGTTGCAAAGCGATCCTGCACCACAAGGACTATCAGAATAATGGAAACATTTAAGAACTTATGAATACATCTCGGGAAGAATCATTTACCTATTCTTGCAAGCCGATTGACCCATTTTGGAATCCGATTCCCAGTCAGTCTGTAGCATATATCCTCACAGAAATGATTGCAGTTTTTCGTAACCAAGTGATATGTGTCACCGGTGTAATAAGCAGAATGAATCTCCATGAATTCCCTCACTTGATCGGGATCCATAGATGTTGTTCCTATCAAGATAGACCTTCTAAACATAAAGCCGGGACATTGTCGTGGTTCAACCTCAAAGACACCACTTGTGGGGTAGTCATGAGCACCAAAAGCATATTCTACACCATGTACTGCAACATCCAGAGTATAATCATTTGGAATCCACATCCACAAATATAAATTAAAAAAAAAGGTTTTCTGAAATAAAAAGGAAAAGCATTGAAGATACTTCATATCTAATCTTCGTGAAAACAACATTCATGGACAGAAATACAATCAAGAACGTTTTTAAGCTCTGAGCGTTCATGGGATGGGAAAATGTTCACTAACCTTCCACTCCGGTATGAAAAACACCAAAGCCTGCCCAATAGAAATAACCATTCATAGGAGTCAAATCATATACATTGAGATAAACAGGTGCGTTGCTGGGACTATTGCATGTTGAATCCGTACTAGGGAATATGCAAAAATGTCCGGATGATTTCCCATTCACATAAGCAGGTATAATTGAGCACCAGCCACTGCTAACTTTGGGTTTCATCATGAAAGGGTTAACTAGGAGAATTTTACCAATTGATTACTAACCTGCATAAAGACGCAACATTAAGTTCAATAAAGGGAATGCCATGAAAAGAAAACATTACGCAAATGATGAGAACCGTAAGCTTTTTAGTTCCTACACATCTACACTGTACAAGGCCCTCTTTAGCAAACTGATTGATTTTCTTAGTACAACATTATAAGATATTCCTTACTAGCCTCCTTTTAAAAAGTTTAAAAGGGGGAAAATCCTTCGACTACTTCATCAAAAGCATGAAAAGTGGAATTTCAAAAATGGTTGATGATTATCACACTATAGATTACTATGTTAACAAGTGCATCCGAAGAAAAAAGTACCTTACCGATGCAACACACATGACTTATAATAGCTAACTCGGTAGTAGGTTCAGCTTATGCCTTTACATTAGCACCCACACTCCACATGAATCACTCCTAACGGATTTCTCACCCATGTCATGCAAAGTTATTGAAATTATAAAAGAGACAAAGTTTTTCCAAAGAACAACACCAGCCATTCAACCATATGCAACAACGCCATTAGAAAAGTAACAGAAGCATTCCATATTTAATTAATGGAACTGGCAATATTTAACACACTAGCAAAAAGGAGTTGCTTTTCTCATATCAGCAAAAGAAAACAACATTTTACTATATCTGAAAGTACAAGACTGGAAAATACTATCACAAACACTGTATTGGCAATATGAGGTATAATTCTTCTTACACAAAGAATTACGGAAAATAAAGAAAATCCTCTTATTCCCATCAACACTCATGCGGGGAAAATCACAAAATACATTTTGAGCCAGAAAAAAGCTAAAAAAAACGGAGTATTTGGGCAGAAACGTAAGTAAAAAATTCCCTGCGCTTGAAAGCTAAGTTAACATGACCTTACAAGACACAACAACGAACAAGAAGTTAGCATGAGCAGAAAAAAGAGATGCATGAAACCCAACAAATTCATCTTAGATCTAACAGTCCCAGAACAATTCAAAACCAAAAGGTACTTCGCCGGCACAGTAATTGCTACCCATCTGAAGTTTTCAACGAATCCGTCAACAGAGCCGGCAACAAAGAGGAAAGCAAAAAGGATTCCCCAGTGCAATGATTTTTAATAATTAAAAAAAAAATTACAAAACACTGTAAAAATTTCAAATAAAAAAGGTCCCTTTTACCTTATTTTGGAAGGCATGCATCAAATCGTGGAAAGAATGCTTCCTTATCAACTTGAAACCATACTTACAGAAGAAAAGCCGCCGGCTAACGGAGACGGAGGATGTGGCGGTATCAAAAACACATTCTCCGATCCGGCAATTAGAGATTTATCTTATGGGGAGCCGGATGCAGAAAGAATGAAGGAAATAGTAATGTGGACTGTGGGATTTTAAGTATTTACAAATTACAAGCCGTCCAGTCATAAAATTCACTGTTTTTTTCCTAACAATAAGAAGGGAATTTTCATGATTAACAATTATGAGTGATTTGTCTTTCTGCTAAGACAAAATATGAACGAGCAATAAGTATGGATGGAGATTAAAGATACAGTGTCGAACCGGCTGCCGGCTTAATATTGTCTATTCTCCCTGATTTAATTTTTTCTTCACGCCTTTGGGTAACATGTATTGAGACTGGGGTGCACATGATCCGATTTTTGATTTTTTATCATTTTTAAAATCAAATTATTTTTTATGGTTTTTAAATTCTCAAACCAAAACCGAACTATAACTAAGTAAAATCATCTTATTTGGTCCGGTTTGGATCGGCTGATTCCAGGTTTTTCGGTTTTTTGTCTCTCTGTTCTTTCCATTATATATATATATAAAACACAACATGATATAGTCATAAATTCCAATTAGGCTGATCATATGAAATTATGTAAACTATTTTGTTTCATCTTGTCATAGGTCCTATTAGGTTGGGGCCAAAACCTACGTGTATGTGAGATAATTAATTGAAGTATTAATAGATAATGGTCTAATATATTACTTATTTACATGTACCGATAATTAAGAGTGATTTTATTTATACCACACCTAATCTACTCGTGCACCACTCTACCTGTGCACTACAAGAGAACCGATCTTTTGTGGGTGCGTTGTGAGAAGAAACTTTGATTAAAGGCCCTCATAATCAATAGTCACACACACACACACACACACACACACACACACACACACACACACATATATATATATATATATATATATATATATATATATATATATATATATATATATATATACATGTTTGATCCGGTTTTTTATTTTAAGAAACCAAAACCAAATTGTTTTACACGATTTGGTTTTTTAAATACAAAAAAACCAACAAAAAAAATCATGATTTATGCTTTTCAGGTATGCAGCGGTTTGGTTCAACCGGTTGGTTTGATTTTCGGTTATTTTGTTCACCCCTAATTGAGACAATTATATAGTGAATTTTATTATCAAAAGATATGTGTCACATTATTTGCTACACTTACGTAATATTATCTTCTGAGGGTATAAGTGCTCGGATGTCATATTCGAGCCCTCTGAGGACTATGGGCAATCGACTCTCTAACTATGTAGGCTAACCATGAGTGTCGTCACCTCAACAACGACCTCCTATGAGCTTCATCAAGGTTCAAAAATACCTCTCATGGTCTGAGACACATTATATACCTCTTTATTTGGATAAGAGTTGCTCTGGCCCCGTCATCGAGGCCTCAGTCAGGCTACATGATTCATAGTGCATGGGAAAGGCACACACCTTATTATATATTCTTCATGCACGACAGTCTCAATCCTTTATGACGTGAACTGAGATCAAGAGATCAATTATATCATCATACTCTTATGTTTACCACATGACGGGACTTACGGGGCATGTTTTCTAAGGAAAGTTATTGTGTGGTGAGGGAATTTGAAGTGAAGTGACGGGTGAAACGATCGAAACCACACAGTTTTAATACAGAATGAAGGTGTGTGGTGTGTGGTGTGCCACACGGTGTTTCCGCATCGCGTGGAGACACCACCCAATAATCTCCCGTTTTCCAATCATCACCCATGATGGCTATCTTATCTCATGATTGTATATGCTTGTAATTAATTGTCTTGACACCCTAAATAGAGGTAGCAGACGTTCCGATCACCTTTGGAAAGCGTAACAATCTCTTATAGACGGAGACGGTTATCACACATTGAGGATGTACCTCCAAAGTATCATCATCAAGTTTACAAAATAATTATTAACTAAAATTGATTTCAAAATCATCATTCATGTCGATAATGTATGATTTTGCCTCAGTCATGCATTTCTTTTACCGTTTCTTGCATTTGGTATAATGTGATTGTAAGCGTCAATAATCATTCAGACAATTATTCTAGAACAATTTAGAATAATTTGACTGATAGTCTTTCAAAAATAGATTGATCTAATTGATTCTGTGTAATTTCTACCATTAGTGCAATATCTATTTAACGTCCCACATCGGTATCTTAAGTGAATGATCACCCCCATATATGTGTAAAACATAAAACCTTGTCAATTCGGGCCAGCCTTTTTAGATCAAGCGAGGACGGCGGTTTAAGCAGTTTAGCGTTACGAGACCCGAGATTTGGGGGTGTTACTTTGTGAGACACAAAGACTTTGTCAACTTGTGTTAGCCCTTTTAGACCAAACAAGGACGGCAGTCTAAGCGACGGTGTAAATGCTCACCCCATATAAGTGTGAGACATAAATATCTTGTCAACTCGGGTCAGCCTTTTTAGACCTCTATGCACTGCACCGCAGTCTAAGCGACGGTGTAAATGCTCACCACATATAAATGTGAGACATAAAGGTCTTGTCAACTCGGGTCAGCCTTTTTAGACCGCTATGCACTGCACCACACAAGAAAGCGGTGTAAATGCTTCACCCCCATATAAGTGTAAGACATAAATGTCTTGTCAACTCGGGTCAGCCCTTTTAGACCAAGCGAGGACGGCAGTCTAAGCAGTTGACCGGACCATTTATGACTCATTTAACGCTACCAGACACAGGTCTGGGGGCGTTACAATCTAAAATATTTATGTATTCTCATGTAATCACCATCTGAAATAAATTAACGAAATTCATTCTATAGTTTAACATGATTTCAGAGCAACTCATTTATATTGTTCAAGTATTGGCTTATTTGTTTGCTTTGTAGTGCCATTTGGTATATGCCCACTTAAGTGGCAGTTAAAATTTTTATTTGTCCCACACTAGAGACTTGTTATTGTTTCATACATCATATTAAAAGATTATCTCACACACCTCACAACTTATGTTTTGAGGATGCGGTATTTTCAATTTATATTGTTGGGCCTATATTTTCAATATGAGACGAAAATAATTTTTTTTATAAACAAAATGAGGAACTATAGTAGAAGGAGTTGAGATGGTTTTTTTTTTTTTTTTTTTTTTTTTTTTTGGGCAAGGTAACGTGAATAAAGGAGGAAGAAAAGAAGAAGATGAAGACGAGAGCAGTAGAGAAATAGAGACGGTAATCTATGGTTCTTGATATTGTATTTGTTTTTTGGATGATTATAGTAGCTTTATATATCATGTTACTCTAAAATATGACTTGGAGTCCGTCTTTTACAAATTTCAAGTCTTGGTAGAACGACTATTTGACACTAAAATAGTGTCCATTCAGATCGATTGGGGAGGGGAATATAGCCGACTCCATACTTACTTTCTTTTTGCTTGCACGAGGAATCACCAGGCAATTGCTTGAGACTACTACTTCTTACTTTGTACAAATTGGTATTACACATCAAGTGACATGCTCACACATTTACGAACAAACAGTCGGTGCTGAACGTGGTCATCGTCAAATTGTCGAAACACGTATTGCATGATTATCACATTTGCAATCACCACTTAACTATCGGGATGGTTTACCATCGTTCTCTCGTTTACTCTTTTTTTTTTTTTTTTTTCATGATCAATGTATACACAATACTACTAAGGGTTGAATATGTTGGAAAAAAATTAGTACTTAAGAATTTGATAGAAAATGTAGAAACTCCAAGGCAAGCAAAGCGTTGTCTTTTAAGAGATGTTTCGTCCAGGGGCGGCTGCAGGATTTTTCACTATGGGGGTCAAAAAATTATCAATTTTTTTTTTCCGTATCACACATATATTTGGATATTCAATTCTATACATGTAATTATGGAGAAATAGATAAAAACAGGGGGTCAATACATAAAAATAAGGGGGTCAATTACATATATATATGCGTTTATAAAAAAAGTTCTCCACTATTTGTACATAATATTTTTATTTTAGGGGGTCGGCACAGCACCCCCAAAGCACTATGTAAAGTCGCCCCTGGTTTCATCCCACGCAAATATCACTTAGGGATCAAACGAAAATCTCTCTCAGGATACAATGGAGGTGTTTTATTCAAACAGTGATTTGTTTGAATCAAACCCGATGACACTCTAGAAAAATCTGATGATGTTGTGTGTTATGTGTATGAAATCGTGTGCATATGTTGTGCCTTTTATAGACCGAAAGTACCCCATAAACGAATGGAGGTACTTCTTGCACGAAAGTTAGGGTTGTCACTATTCACCGGATACATGCACTCTTGTAAATGCGCATATCAGTTCGGAAACAATGCATGAATCTGAAAAAATACATGAATCCGAAAAAACATGTATCCGAAAATGCATAAAACCCTTCATGAACTGATGCATGTATCATTTTAGGTTTCGGGGGCGTGCCCCTGAACCCCCACGAGTTGGTGCTGCCCCCTCAACCCCTGCGAAGGGGCTCTGCCCCCTCGAACCCCGTTTCGTTGCGATAATATTAATTCGTACGGCAACTCGTATGTAAACGATTGTAAAATATTTATTTTATGAAAAAATATCTAACAGAATATTACTACTTTAAAAAAAAATGTTTTACCACTTAAAAATTGCCAATTTTTTAGAGTTTTGAAACCCTAATCCAATTCAGTACTTGAAACACCTTTCTAAAAATGATCAAGTTTTAACTGGATAGAAACACAAGCAATAACTATAATCAGGTTGTAATACAATTCAAAGTTAACAACTTTTTTTTTTTTTTGAAGGGTTTACAAACAACTTAAGTTAGAAAAATTTCATATGCATAAATTCAGATTCAATGAGTACATCTAGTAAACTAACTCAATTAAATCTCAGACATCACGGGTTCTCAATCACAAGTGATTAGATTCATATTACATAGAAACTTATAATCCTAACATGATCAGTACAACACATTCACTAACTCTGTTTTCACACAATATATATATTCAACAATTAGTCTTAAATAATTTGATACACAAACTTAGATGTTCTCAAGTGATCTCACAGATGCAATATTCAAATTATCTCAAATTTCTAGATTCCCAAAAAAATAAGAATATAAAGTATGAAGATTCATGGTTTTTTTGGCGTGTACGTACAAAATTCGTACTTATAATTATTCAGGTTGAAAAATTCTCGATTTTATCTAAATATGTGATCTTTTTTCTTCACCATAATATCAAATAATACGATCATTTGACCTTTACTACCTAAAATTAATTTCTTTCTATTTCCAATTATCAATTTTTCAACATAAAGAAATTTGAAAGATTTAGAATATTGATAATTCAATTGAAAATAATAATTATCTACCCTTTCCTTTATATATCGAAGAAGAGGATTTTAATTTTACTATGATCGGAATGAGGATTTAAACATTACTGATATCAGTCAGTTCTAATGACATTTTATTAGATCAGGTTCAATTCCTATTTATGGTGGTGTTTTATTAACTATTAGATGTTACCGATTTTTTATGTAGTGTATGCGTTTATTACACGTTTGCGTTTGTTGATACGTGTTTTTCACCGTTTTCATTTTTACGCCGAATTTTTAACATTATATTTATAAGCTAGAAAAATATTATAAGCGTCCACTTATGAAACGTATAATTTACGTTTCCAAATTTTCTAAATTATGCTTTTGTGTAGTTTGTGTTTCTTTCTTTTGTCTTTGTATCGTTAAGTAATAGATTGGTTTCGAGGCCTCCTATTTGAGCACCCTTTAATCATTTGAAGAATATTTTTCTTTTTTGCTCATCACTCCTAGTTCTAATATATTATTTGAATTCGTTGTGGTTCAGGTTTGTTTAGTTTATTAGTCCGGCCTTGTGTCGGATTGTAGTCCATCAGGTTGATGTGTCTTATCTAGCCGATGGCTAGTTTCGTTGTAAATTTGTTTCTTTTTGGTTTTTAATAAAAATCTTCCGTCACCAACCCATCCTATGGCTAGGATTTCTTTTCTGTGATATTGTTGTGTAGAGTTTCGTGGTATGTACCATTATTGAGCACCAATAAGGATACATTCAATGAACATTACTCCCGAAACTCTACTGAAAACAAATTTATCACCTTTTAAACTTTTTTTTATTTTCCTTTCTCCTATCTTGTCACCAGCCCATCCTATGACTAGAATTTCTTTTCTGTGATATGTTGGAAAGTGTATCGTGTGTGTGGAGTGATTTACGAAACATATCTGTAATTAACGGAAGTAGTTACGAAAAAATAATAACAAAAATAAAAAACACGAAAAGAGAATTCTTTTTATTTACTAGATCTAACAGAATAACTATTACCGAACAGATCTGGCTGGAACAACATAAAATAAAAGTATCATGCATAAAATAAATGACTAGAAATCAAACCGATGCGAGTAGTTATTCTTTCCTTAAGACAAGTTAGCAGTCCCAATCTCGGATTTAAAGGCACTTCAAAAATCCGAGCTCCGGAGAACTTACAGAGTGCTCCGACTTCTCTTCGACTCAAGAACTAGATCTATATGAGAGACTCTTTATGGTGGAAAAGACGAGAGAAATTTTTTGATGCTTTAACCTTCATCCATGAGGTTCTTTATATAATGGAGAGGATGAGTCAATACTCACTCAATTCTTATTGGCCGGATGACATAAGTCGGCCTACTTTTCCCTCAAGAAAAGTCATTCTGGCGTGTACACCTTGTGGCCGACCCCATCCCTCAATTCTGATTCGGATGATGTGTCGTCTGAATTCTGGTCGGATGACTCAAAATCACATGCCAAAAATTAATTTTTGGTTAATTTCATAAAGAAACTTTGTCCAAAAAATTAATAACAACACTCGAACCGAGTCGAACCGAGTCGAGCCGAGCCGGACGGCAGCAGCGCGCACGCATGTGGGATTATCTAGGTCCTCACTCCTATACAAAAGTGCTTTGCCCCTTGGGGCACATCCATAAGAGTCACAATAGCTCTTATTACTTGAGTTCTCAAACCTCAAGTTACCAATGTGGGAGAATAGGGTGAGGTTTCCCCTTCAACTCTCATCTCCTATATATTTTCAACCAACTTTAGACATTAATTTCTCATTCACCCGATATCCGAATCGAGTGATTCCAAAGCCAAACCTCATCTATTCCGTGAGTAGTATTTTTAGAGGTAACAAGCTTCCGGTGAATCACCCCGGAGTGTATCTGAAATTTACGCTAAAGTTGACTGTTTCAACACATGTTTCAAGTTCCCATTTAATGGGATTTGGCTTATATCTCCAACATGATATTGTTGTGATGAGTTCATGTATGTAGCATTATTTGAGCACCAACTAGGATACATTCACCGAACATTAGTGATGAAGTTTGTAGAATTATAAACACAAAATAAAATGCGGAATTATTATTGATCAAGTAAAAGTTACAAGTTAAAAACAATGCAGCTGATCATGGGGTATTTATAGCTTCATACACCTCATGGATCGGTCAGAAGTAAGTTACAAATGGTTATAACAACCTATAACAGAATAACCGCTTTCTACTTTACATCATACTGAAAGTGATCAGCAGGCTGCTGAGGCTTCCATACTTTCAGCAGGCTTCTATACTATCAGCAGGCTGCTGGTGTCTTCATAACATCAGCAGGTTGTGCACTCAGCATTCCATTCAGCCTATATACTGTAACACCCCCCCTCAGGCTGAGAGTAGTACATGAACAGCTTGCACTCAACATTCCTTTCAGCTACTTGAATTCTGGAAGATCTTTGAAACTCCTAATTTATCTAGTAGATAACAGAAAATAGGTCCATCCAAGGCCTTGGTGAGGATGTCAGCTATTTGTTCTTTTATATTGACTGGAAGAAGTTTGATGAGCCCTGATTTGACTTTGTCTCTCACAACATGGCAGTAAATTTCAATATGTTTGGTTCTTTCATGAAAGACAGGATTGTGAGCAATGTGCATTGCACTAGCATTGTCACAAAATAACATAGCAGGCAACTGAACTGGAATTTGTAAATCCTGTAGTATATAGATAAGCCACTGTATTTCACAAACTGCATTTTCCATGGCCCTGTACTCAGCCTCTAATAAGCTTCTAGCAATTGTTGTTTGTTTCTTTGCCTTCCAGGAGATTGGAGCATCTCCTAGAAACATCATATAACCTGATACTGATCTTCTTGTTTCGGGACAACCAGCCCAGTCACTATCTGTAAAACCCTTAAGTACAAGATCATTGTCTGCTGGAAAGAAGATTCCTTGGCCAGGATTGGTCTTCAAGTACCTCAGCAATCTATAAGTTGCTTTCATGTGATTTTCAGTAGGAGTGTCCAGAAATTGACTTAGTTGTTGTACCGCAAATGCAATATCTGGTTTGGTAAAAGTGAGGTAAATCAATTTACCCACTAGGGATCTGTATGTAGTGTTATCTTCTAAAAGTGGTGAATCACCATGTTGTAAAGTCTGCTTGGACTCCATAGGTGTCTTAGCAGGTTTGGCTCCAAAAAATTCATATTCTTCTAGGAGGTTAAGTGTGTATTTACTTTGTGAAATGGATATGCCTTTTGGACATCTAGCAGCCTCAATGCCTAGGAAATATCTCAATTTTCCAAGATCATTGATGGTGAACTGCTGGTGTAAAGCGTCCTTAACTTGCTGAATTAACTCTTTTCGGGGGCTAGCAACTATGATGTCATCCACATATACCAATAAGGCAATGAATGACTGTCCTGTCCCTTTTGTGAATAGACTCTAGTCATGTTTGGATTGAATGAATACTTGAGCCTCCAATGATTCAGTCAACTTACAATTCCATTGTCTGTTGGCTTGTGTGAGACCATATAATGATTTGGTGAGTTTGCAGACTTGGTTTGGTTTAGTTGTTGCACAATATGGGGGTAACAACATGTATACTTCTTCATGTAGAAAGGCAGTATTGACATCCAGTTGATGTAGATGCCAATTATTGGTTGTTGTGCTGCAAGTAAGGTTCTGACAGTAGTGATCTTGACAACAGGGGAGAAGGTTTCTTGATAATCAATCCCATATTTCTGAGTGTAGCCTTTTGCTACTAATTTAGCTTTGTATCTCTCTACTGATCCATCATGATTGTGTTTGATTTTGTACACCCATTTGAACCCTATGGGTTTCTTGCCTGGGGGCAGATCAACTATTTCCCATGTGTGAGTCTTTTGTAAGGCTTCAATTTCTTTGTTCATTGCCTCCTTCCATTCATGATGCTTGTTAGCTTGATTGTAGGTCTTAGGCTCTTTAACAACATCAATAGCATTAATGATGCATGACAAAGTCTGCTGAGAGGTTGTCCAGACTCATTACTGCACTCAGCAGATGTGGAATCTGCTGAACATTATGAGCACCCCCTTGATAAAAGGTTGGTGATTCCTTGTTCTTGTGGACCTTCTTAGTTGTGTGGGTTCAGGTGCCTGATTCACTGGTGCATGCCTTTTATTGGATGTTTCAGCTGCTGCTGATCCCATTGCTGGTTGGTCTGCTGATTCAGTCAGCAGGTCATCAAAAGTGTCCATTACTAGCAAAGACAGGCATGTCAGCAAGATATCTAGGTTTTCCCAACACCTATTGAAAGAGAAGAAAATAAGTTTCATGAAATTGAGTATTTCTAGCAACAAAGATATCTTTGTTGGTAATGTCTAAGAGAATAGCACCCATAGATGTAGTTGAATTCCCAAGATAGACACATGTCCTACTTCTTGAGTCAAATTTTGTCCTATACTGTTGAAGTGTGAATGAAAAAACTAAGCAACCAAAAACTTTAAACACAGAATAGTCTGGTTTGGTGCCATAAAGCACTTTATGGGGAGTGCTTTCCTTCAGCAGTGGTGTAGGTGTGACATTAATCAACTTTACAGCATGCAAAAGGAAAAAAAACCCCAATATTCAATGGGTAAATTACTCTGGAACCTCAAACCTCTGGCAACATTCAGTAGATGCTGATGTTTCCTTTCAACAATGCCATTTTGCTCAGGTGTACTTACACAGGATGTCTGATGTATGATACCTTGCTGAGCATAAAAGTCTGTAAGTTGAATTTCTGCACCATTGTCAGATCTTATTTCTTAATAATTTTATGAAACTGAGTAGAAACAAATTTAACAAAAGATTTAACAAGGTCAGAGGCTTCAGATTTATGCCTCATAAGAAAAACTCAAGTAAATCTAGAAAAATCATCTACAACAGTAAGAAAATATTGTTGTCCATTTACAGTATGTTGTCTCAGAGGACCCCAAATGTCCATATGAACAAGGTAAAAATTAGAATTCACAGCAGTGGTACTTAAAGGAAAACGATTTTTCTTCAGTTTAGCCATAGGGCAGACATTACAAAGATCATGATTGCAAAATTTGACATCAGCAGACTGTGAACTAATGATTTGCAGTCTTTTATCTGGCAAGTGTCCTAGTCTGTAATGCCACAAAAGACCATCATCTAATCTATCAGATAAAGTGTGATTTGCTACAGCATTGGAAACAACAAGTTTTTTTGGTTGATCTATGACATAAAGTCCTCTCTGTAACTCAGTTGAACCAATCATTTTCTTGTTCTTGTTGTGCAATACACACTTGTTAGCAGAAAAGACAGCTGCACTTTTTGTATGATTAATAAAGGAAGGTAAAGATAAAATGTTATACTTAAAACCAGGAATGCAAATCATGCAGGACCAGTTGAGTGTTGATCCTCACTTGTCCTATATGTGTGACACATACATTAATTCCATTAGATAATCCTATTTTTATACCAGATGAAGGTTTGAGATTGCTTAATAAATCTAATGATCCTACAATGTGATCTGTGGCACCAGAGTCCAAGATCCATTGTATTGATCTTACTAAATTTAGGTCACATGTTCCTGTAGAAGGTGAGTAATATGTAACAACATCAGCAGGTTGGCCAACAGCAAACCCTGCATGTCTAGGAGGATCACTCAGCAGAGCCATCAACTTGTCAAGTTGCTGTGCAGTAAGATTGGGAAACCCTGGTCCAGCAGACCTACTTGGTACATGATCTTCTTCTGCTGATTGTTCCTCTTCTACCATATTGGCTCTTTTTGACTTGAAACCAGGAGGAAAGCCATGCTTCTTGTAACAAGTCTCCTCAGTATGGCCATTGAATCCACAGAAACAACATTGCATCTTTTTGGGATTTTTAGGCCTAGGATTTGCATTAGAGTTAGGTCTGCTGCAATCTGATTTTGTCCCTGTCTATTCTTCTGTGACAAAAGAACCATGGAATCTTGATTCTTGGCCTTGTTAGCCACATACAACTTCTGTCTTTCAAACTTGATTGCTATTTCAAAGCCATTATGAATTTCTGGAAAGGGCACCATCAACATTGCCTATGAGACCATTGGCTCAAATTCATCCCTTAATCCTTTAAGGAGTTTCATGACATGTTTAGCCTCCATATGATCCATTAGATTGCTGATTGCATTGCAGTGACATTGAGGATCACAAGAACAGATTGTTACATGCCTGATGGTCTTGATTTCTTCCCAAAGAATCATTAATTTTGTGAAATATTGATTGAGAAAATCTGCGCCTTGCTTCAGTATATTCATTTCTTCAAGAAGATCTGAAAATCTTAATGCATCAATATTTGAATTTCTTGCAGCAAGATTCTTCCAAACTGCATGTGCATTCTTGAAATACATCAAACTTTGTGCAATGGCGTTCTCTACAGAATTTTAGATCCATGATCTCACCATTGTGTCACATTGCCTCCATGCCTGGAAATCTGCTGAATCTGCTTCTGGCCTCTTGATTGTGCCGTCTACGAACCCAAGTTTATTCTTGGTGATTAATACCATTTCCATGGACATTTTCCATAGATTATAGTTGTTTCCATTCATCAATGGCTGAACAAGAACCAAAGAAGGATTCTCATTAGGATGAACATAGAATGGACTAGAGGGACTTATTCTTGTATCTTAGCTGCCATGGCTATCAAAACTCCAGAATTGGTCACAAATCAACAATGACAGTGAAAAACCGATCAAGAACTGATCAAAAAACAGGGAAAGAGATGACAGTGTACTCTCAAAAAACTGAAAACTAAGGAAAAATGAAGAACACTCTCAAGATTCTTCAAAAACTGGAGAGAAAAACGCTGGAAAGCATTTAGAAATTCTCAAATTTTTTGCTCTGATACCATGATGAAGTTTGTAGAATTACAAACACAAAATAAAATGCGGAGTTATTATTGATCAAGTAAAAAACAATGCAGCTGATCATGGGGTATGTATAGCTTCATACACCTCATGAATCGGTCAGAAGTAAGTTACAAACGGTTATAACAACCTATAACAGAATAACCGCTTTCTAGTTTACATCATATTGAAAGTGATCAGCAGGCTGCTGAGGCTTCCATACTGTCAGGAGGCTTCTATACTATCAGCAGGCTGCTGGTTCATATCATCAACAACTTGTGCACTCAGCATTCCTTTCAGCCTATATACTGTAACAATTACTCCCGAAACTCTACCGAAAACAAATCTATTACCTTTCATTTTTCGTATTTTCCTTTCTCCTATCTTGTCACTAACCCAACCTATGGCTGTGATTTCTTTTCTGTGAAATTGTTGTGAAGAGTTTCAGGGTATGTAGCATTATGGAGCACCAACAAACACACATTCACCGAACATTACTCCCGAATCTGTACCGAAACAAATCTATCACCTTTCATTTATTTTTATTTTCCTTTTCTCGTATCTTGTCACCAACCCATTCCATGGCTAGAATTTCTTTTCTGTGATATTGTTGGGAAGAGTTTCGGGGTATGTAGCATTATTGAGCACCAACAAGAATACATTCACCGAACATTACTTTCGAAACACTACCGAAAACAAATCTATCACCTTTCGTTTTTTTTTTTTTTCCCTTTCAAATATCTTGTCACCAACCCATCATATGGCTAAGATTTCTTTTCTGTGATATTGTTATGAAGAGTTTCGGGATGACCACCAACAAGGATACATTCATTGACCGAACATTACTCCCTAATCTCTAACGAAAACAAATCTATCACCTTTCATTTATTTTTATTTTCCTTTTCAAGTATCTTGTCACCAACCCATCCTATGGCTTGAATTTCTTTTATGTTATACTGTTGTGAAGAGTTTCGGGGTACGAAGCATTATTGCTCGAGTACTTGGCTAACAGGAGTTGATTTGTAGTTTAGGGGTTTCGCGTACCACAAAGTAAACTGTATTGCTGATTTTGTACAGTTTCTTCGTTACTTCCGAATGTAAATGTACAGGCGTAGTCTTGATGCGTTCGTCTACTTAAATGAGGTCGGTTAAGGATGGATTCAAATTGCAAGGTCATGCTGTTAAATGTGGTTTTATGCAGACCGTTTTTGCCAGCAATCAGCTGATCCTTCGTTATTCTGAAAATGGCCTGATTCGTGAGGCCCATAAAGTGTTTGTTGAAATGTTTGAAAGAAACGTGTACACTTGGAATGCTATAATAAATGCTCATATAAGAGCGCATAATCTATCTGTGGCGCAAGGGCTCTTTGACGCTGCTCCGCTTAAAGATACTGTAACATATAATTCAATGATATCTGGCTATGCAAATAGTGAAGGTTATGAAAAGCAGGCTATAAATTTGTTTGATCAAATGCAGCATGCATGTGATGAAGCTCGAGTTGATGAATTTACCCTGACTACAATGGTTAATTTGGTAGCTAAGACGAGCCATTTGTCTTGGGGACAGCAACTTCATTCATTGATGGTGAAGAGTGCTAATGACCTGAGTGGATTTGCTGTGAGTTCTCTTGTTGACATGTATTCAAAATGTGGGAGTTTTCACGATGCGTGGAGGGTGTTTGATAGACCTTGCAGTGGGGTGATTGATGTTGTCTCGAAAAATGCAATGGTTGCAGCATGTTGTAGAGAAGGCAACCTAGAAAGTGCAAGGAAGGTTTTCTGGTGCAAACCAGAGTTAAATGATACGATCTCGTGGAATACGATAATTTCTGGCTTAGCCCAAAATGGTCAAGAGGAGGAAGCAATTAAGATGTTCAAGCGTATGGAAGAGGAAGGATTTATATGGAATGAACATACCTTAGCTAGTATTTTGACAGCTTGTTCTAGCCTAAAGAGTATGAGGATTCTTGGCAAGGAAATTCATGCTTGGGTTCTCAAAGCAGGAATGATTTCGAATCCTTTCATTAGCAGTGCCATCGTTGACCTTTACTGCAAGTTCGGACATATGAAATACGCCGAATCTGTTTATGCAGAAACAGTTAAAGAGAATTCCTATTCCATCACCTCCCTCATTGTCGGATATTCTGCAGAGGGTGACATGGTAAATGCTAGAAGGCATTTTGATTCCTTGAAAGAGAAAAATTATGTTGTCTGGACAGCTATGATCTCTGGATATGTGAGACAGCTTCTATGTAATGACGTCTTTGACCTTTTCCGTGAACTTGTTAAAGAAAATGCAACAAGTTATGATGCTTTGATTTTGGTTAATCTGCTCAATGCCTGCACAATCCTAGCTAGCATTGATCCAGGTAAACAAATTCATGCCTTTGCATTGAGAAGTGAAATGGAAATAGACGTCAAAATGACGAGTGCATTGATCGACATGTACTCAAAGTGCGGTAACATCGATTATGCAAAAGAAGTTTTCCGACAAGTGAAATCCCAATCCCGAGACATAGTAATTTACAATGTCATGATTGCTGCTTATGCTCACCATGGATATATATCTGAGGCAACACAGCTCTTTGAAGAAATGGTAAAAGAAGGCTTCAAACCCGATGCAGTTACTTTTGTCGCGATTCTATGTGCATGCAGGCATTGTGGTTTAGTAGATTTAGGTGAAAAGTATTTCTCTTGCATGACTGAAGATTATGAATTATCACCGGAGGCTGAACATTACGCGTGCATGATTGATCTGTATGGAAGAGCCAATCAACTTGATAAGGCACTAGAGTTCATAAAAGGCATGCCTGTGCAACTTGATACTGCAATAATGGGGACATTCATAAATGCCTGTAAAACGAACAGAAACGTAGAACTTGCAAAAGCTGCAGAGGATATGCTACTGGAGATTGAAGGGGAAAACGGGGCTCGGTACGTGCAATTGGCTGAAACTTATGCCTTAGAAGGGAGGTGGGATGACAAGGGAAGAATCATGAAGAAGATGAGAAGCAAGAAAGTAAAGAAGCATGCTGGTTGCAGTTGGCTTCATATAGGTAATAAAGTTCATTCTTTTATGTCTGGTGACACGTCTCATTTAGACGCAGACGATCTTTGTATTGTATACAATAGCCTGATTCAAGAACTGGCGGAAATTTTTTCTGCTGAAGTAGAGGTTTATTAATTATTTGTTGGATTTGATCATATAATATGAATCTTCTTGTTGAATCTGAGAATTCCAGTTCCATTAGCTTTAAGACTGAAAAATGTGTGCAATTACTATATCATACATGAAAAACTAATTTGGTAACATCATTTACAACTTTGATGGACCCCAAAAAAGTCTAGTAGCCCCAGATAATACCAAATTCGCGTCCTCTGCAATTGGGAATATTGTTATATCAGTTACAACCCGTTATAGATGAAGAATATCATGTTCTGGGTGAAAACCATAATTCATACCTGTGATTCGGCTCAAACAATATTCCGCAGGCACATTGGTTTCTGATTCAACTGCAGCTTTGGATGTCGCAATTCCAACAGCTAAACTTTGTATGACATTTAACCCAGCCAACAATGAAGCTAGCATTCCACCAACAAGGCAATCTCCCGCGCCTGTAAGCCTCGCTACTTCTGCAGAAAGTGCAGGAAAATGAACTGCAAAAACGTTTGTCTCTGACTTCGGAACATTAACATACCATTCCTGGGTGCAGTTTGAGTTAAGATTATCACATAACTGTTTGCTGAAAAGGTTGGTTTTTCTTTTCTTTAAGTTCAGTTTGCTGAAAGCTAGCTTGGAGTTGCAGCACAAGATTGCACCGTCGGATCCAAGAGTCACAATTACAACTTTAATCCCTTTCTCTAGCAAAAGCAGTATTGGGGGCCTTAGCAATTGAAAAAGTGAGTCCATTCCAGTTTTAGTGCCAGCATCTTCTCGTTTGATCGGTGAAAATAAATTTGCAGAAGAGAGAGCGTTTGCCATGGCTATAAGCTCATCTTCATTGGGTGACGCAAAGGTTATCTGTGAATTTGGTAAATGCATACTCAAATTAAAGGATCATATACACAACATGTCAACTATAGAGGTACGACTGACAAACAAGTCAAATTTGAGTATTTCCAGGAGTTAAACACAACAAACAACATAAAACGGACTTCAAAATCTTTGTCCGGAATCAACTTTGACAGCAAAAAATGTTGATGATTTTGAAGTCTGTTTTTGTAAGCCGTTTGTTGCATTGAACTCCTGAAAACAAGAAATATGTGGTGGTGTGCTTAAAAAAATGGGATTTTAATACTGTATGTGCGAATACAGATCATTTGTTTTGTTTCAACTTTCAACAACGGAACAAGTGCATGTTTTTATTCAAAGCTTCAGAAAATGAAAATGCAGCGCACATCCAGTTTAACCATTAACGCTTTACGGATGAGCAAATCAAGAACTGGCAAGAATGCAGAAAACTGCAATCTTTGACTTTCTAGTTGAGATTGCAAGTGTGAGAGAAAAGAACTCACATACTTGGCAACAGGCACAACTCTGGTGGATTTTAAAACAGATACCGGCTCAAACCAAACTGGTGTATCACCTTTCACAGACACTGGAAAGAGATTTTATCATTAGTACCTGTCTGAATGAGTCAACTAACAATGAAATTTGCATTAATCGAGAAATGAGAATACACTGGCAGGCAGCTTCAAGAGCCAAGGAACTCAAATTTGCATCAACCATTAGTACTGGTGCTGAGCATATGCTGAAATAAAACTTTTCGATCCATTCAGGTGTAAGAAAATTTTCCTGTTTTCATATCAAAGGAAAAGGTTGAAAAGTTAGTACTTAGTGTAACCATGAAATACAGCAGCTGCTATGGGAAAACTAACTCACAATTACTTCCACGCAAGCAACAGCATATGCTAATTCTCCTCTACCGTCGAATATATTGCACACTGCAGCAGTATTGATACTTTGATCCCTTCGGATGCCTGATATTCATTGGTGAAAATTAGTGAATTCCGCAAACAAATTAGTGGATAGAGGTGCAGAACAGGCAGCTTCTTTTGAGAAGCATGGAATGAAGTTCGGCCGGCATTTTTCGACAGACGTTTTTAGCATACAGTATGATTACTAAGAATGAAAAGTTTAGTGAAGATGGTATATATGCAGAGTTGAAACTACCTTCAGTGGGCAAGTTAAATGATTTCCATTGCTCCAAAAGCAGATTCCCTATCACAATTAGGGAATCATTATTCAGTTCAGATGAAGAATTCAGAATCTGATAAAAGTTCACTCAAAATATGGAAAGAGCATCAATGCATCATCATAGATCCTATAAACAAGCCCATCAACACGTTTAAGAGTATTTGCATTAGTGTCTCTAAAACAAGGAAAATATGTGAAATAGAGATCCAAACCATTCAAATTCACCAAAAAACATCTGCAGCAAAAATCTATTCAGATTTGTAAAACACAAAATCTATAAATTTTGCGCTACTTGTAGCATGCAAAATACATAATTCTCTATTCAAATGATGCGTTGGAGAAATTCTGATGAAGGAGATGTTGTAAAATGGAGAAAATGGGTGTTTAAGTCTGCAAAATATAGAATTTGTTAAGAGACACTAATACAAATACTCTTAGTTGAAAAAACTTAAGATTTTCAACGCCTTGGTCAAACTGGAGACTAAGGCTAGTACCACTTATTATATTTCCAACACATTACATTAAAATACCACTACATGAAGCATCTATTTCAATGCAAAATAGTCCACCACTAACACTCAACCTTGAGCTGAGAGAGACATGCTTAGGTTGTTACCAAGAGCTATTATCCTGATTTCACAAAGTAAGCCGTTTGTTCTTCTGTCCTAACGTTTAAGCCTGGGAAATTAACCCTCGTCAATGTTCTCTCTAATGAAATGGCATTCATCTACCTAACATCAGGCTTTATGCTAATTCATGGAAATAAACGAGGAAGAATACGATCAAGTAAGGAACTGATCTAAAAGCCTTATCCTTGATCGAACTAAACACGGGTCATAAGTATTTGAAGAGAAGGAGATAATCTTTCAACCGCTCTCCAGTGAGAAGGATGATTTTGATTCTTAAATATGATAGTTGCAACAATATCAAGAAGCACAACATTCTTAGACTCGCATACTCTAAAGTCCATATTACAATACAGTATCAATGTAGAAGATATCCAGATTCTTACAAATTCGCATCCCCTTTCAGAAATGAATGCCTATCGCAGGAGTTTTGTTCTTATGAAACTTAAAACTATGTGAACCAACAAAAACTCAGCAATAAAAATTCATTGTTCATTTTTGTTTCCCTTGAAATTGGTATATGCTTAACTTTAATGATGGCTACACTATGATTCATTGACCACACTTCCAGTTACATACAGAAGTAGAATTGATGCAAACTTGATCATTTAGAAACAATAGCCGATTTCTCATCATTACTAACTGCAGTTAACTAAGTAGTAAGCTATTTGCTTTTATTTAGAGCTCCTAATCGTGCCATCAATTTTTTTTCACAACATTGTGCATTTAGATGGATCTACATTAGCATTTGATTTCTTTAAACAGAATATGTAAGGCCATGTAGCAGCAATAACATGCCGAACCGAACAGAGATGATTACTAATCAAAGAAATACTAGAAGTAGGTCTCCAACCAAGGTGTCAATAATTCCTAAACAGTAGATGCACCTGCCATATCGCCTCCAACTACACTTATCATATACGGTCTCGCTCCAAGCTTTAACAGGCACTCAGCAACATTCCTCCCTACACCGCCTGCTGCATATAGGACCTGAAAAAATTGTACAATACAATGGTCAAAGCAACAAAACCTATGTAATTTACCTGCAAGATAAAGCCGTAAATGGAATTATGGAAGTATTGGAGATCGTAAAGCATGAAACACATCCTTTAAAACCATGGTAACAACAACAAGATCCCAATATTCTGTAATGTCTTGCTATCCATACAAGAAAAGACCATGTAAAACAATGATTTTTGGAACCTACTAAACATGGTTATTTAGGTGCAAAACCAAACTGCCTTTGGTGTAAATCAATTTTAACCCACCTCTGATAGAAATCACATAGAAATTGGAATCTTAATTTAGTTTAAGTAGCTAGTAAAACATACTAATAAAAAACTCAGCAAGATAAAATGAAAATAAAAAACAAACAGGAGTGTATGTACTTTGAATTGAAAGGGAGAAGGTAAAAAACAAAAAAAAACCTTGCCAGGTGTGGTGGTTCTGGGTTTAGCAGGTACAGAAGGAACTGCGTTAATATCCAACACCATACCCCCTATCACTATCACCATTTCTTCCGACTCTGCTGCCGCTTCCTCCTCCTTCTTTCCTCCCATTGTCTTTTTCCCACCACCTTCAAAAGAATCAATGCACGACTATAACAATTTAATTTGCTCTAGCTTCTCAAAACCAATCGTCAGGACGACAAGAGAATGTCAATTTTAACGAGCAATGGGCAAAAAGTCTTTTAAGAGTTGCATAGTTGCATTTGATGATTGCTAATTCCTCCCTCCGTTCGAATGTGTGTGTTTGTTTGTTTTTTTTTGTCGGAAATAAGAAAACATCTAGGTAAGATAAATAATTTGGAATGAAAAATAATTTATTTATTACTGAACATGTGATAATTGCAAAGATTTAGAAAACATAAGTGGTAAAATTGCAAAAACGAAACACGAGTGACATGTCACAACCTTAACCAAAAATCAATGGTGAGATGGAGGAAAAAGTCAACATATGCTTTTTTGGTATTGTAATCAAAGCAGCGACGACACTGAAGTGGCGGTGTTAGGGCCGTGGAGGCGGTACACGTTGATTCCGGGTCAGACTCGTTTTTCAGGTCAACAAATTGGGTATATCAAAACCAACACCGAAGACCATTGACTTGTAATCATAAACTCTAATTATTTAAGCGACCAACTAAACTCTTTAGCCACATCACCCACGTCAATAATCCCGTCATCATATCACCATAGAGTCGAGATTGCACTCTTCCAAAATATCAAGGGTGGATTTGTGTAACTAAGGTGGGGTCATGTGACCCCACAGAGATCCGGGAATTTTTTTAATATTAAAACAATTTAGTTTTTGTGTTAAAAATTTTGTTTTATTGTTAAAAATATAGTTTTAAGCTTTGGTGAACCCACTGAAAAAGCCTTTTCGATAAAAGTGTAGTTTTACAGTCCGGTGACCCAACTGGAAAAAAGTTCCTGGATCCGCCCCTGCAAAATATATAACATATTTACTCTATTATGCATATAGTTACCGAACCCCATTGATATAACAATTACCTATGGATAACCCTTTATAAACAATCCGTATATGAAGCAATGCATTGTCCGTAAGACCTCTTCATAACAGCTTATCTTTGAACTACAAATAATTCACTAGTGATCGATATCTATGATCATATCAAAGATTCATACGATCGATCAGTACCGGTATTAACAACCGTGAGAACCGTCTTTCTACTTCCCTTTTGAGGAAGGAGTAGACTCAATCTTTGTGACTTAAATTCCATGATATAAGTCTCTAAGTGATGCTAAAATGGTCGGAATTAAGAAAACACCACTTAGCTAACCACACCGTCAAATCAAACGTTAGCCTGAAAAGGCATGAGTCTATAATCACGTCAGGATTAAGATTAAATCCATAAATGGCCATCTGATTATTCAATTAGATTATGTCGTTACAGACAAAGTACGAGATCAACACATTGATTTGGTCCAGTCCTATGTGAACTCTTTATATATAAGTGCAGCCACTATGGTGTCCAATACCGATGACCCGGATCAGACGGTCACACTCAATGTTCTAGGACACTAATAGTGGTTTGACTGTAAATCTCGAACTTCAGTTAATTTCACCATAGATTCAATGTTTAAGCCAGTTCATCATAAACTCATTTCTCGTGTAGTTAACTCCTACGCATCGAGCTTAATGGATACATAGTAAATCACTTGAGATTTTCGTGACGTACACTTAAATGCATACTACTATGCGAATAAAGATGATAAATAATAAATGTCAATTTATTTATTTAAAACAATACATTATTGTTTTTTCGGACACCGTGTTTAACAGTTGAGACATTTTGATCATATAAGATAGTGAACATGTATAAGAGTATGATCAATTTGTAATGACATGTGAGGATGTAATATGCATATAACATTGTCATTGTCACGTACAATTTATCTATTTTAAAACAATCAAACAAACAAGAATAAAGAGGTAATGAGCACAACATTACTTATTGTTAACTAACCCATATAAGCAAGTTATTTCACTTAGATTAGAGTAAAGCAATCGCTTTGTACTCAACCTCACATCCTCGTGGGATACGTATACGACATTGTTCGTTTTTGTAAACTATAATTGATCTCGATACACTGCCAGTAAAACTGGAAATTTATTCGGTCACGACCAACGATTATGCCTCTCATATCAGTGTTAATCAGGTCAAGTATAAATATAAATATTACCCATTTTAAGAATGTAATCGGATGAAAGAGTGTAAATTTAACAATATCATAGTTTAGGTTGAAAATATAACAAATAATAGTTTGAAATAGCTGTAAATTCTAACGATATATAGTTTTAGGGTAAATTGTTTTTCCCTCCATAGTACTAGCTCCGTCCCATAAAAATATCATTAATGTGTTGTATTTTAAATATTAATTGACACATATATCTCTAATTTATAATAAATGATTGTTTTGAAATATGAAAAGTGTATACAAACAATAAATGATGATAGATGTATGTTTGAAAAATATGCATTAAATGATGTATTGATATTTTAAATAAATATTTTTATTGAAACGATTTATTTTCAAAATGTGGATATTCTTAATGGGACGGAGGTAGTATGAATGTTAAATATTAGGAAAAATTAGTTTATAGTCCACTTTTTTCCTCTTAATTAAGTGCTAATCCTGCTTCAAATTTTTAGTTGCATTAAGGACAAATAAATTCTATCGGACGAATATACCCCTATTTATTTAGAAAACAAATCCGACGCAAGCGTAAAGTGAATTGATTAATATAAGATCGACATCGGAGCTCTACTGTCTCATTACTACGCAAAAGCGGTGATTCTTGCTCCAACGACCAAAATCGGATATGAGAAGGGTCTCCCCGGAGACGGCTCCGAATCCAACAATACCGGCGAGATTGGTCGATAGCAAAGTTGAAGAGCATTTCCCAAACGGGCATTGGTTGATGGTGGTCGGAGGAGTGGTTTGAATGAAAAGGAGAAGGCTTTTCCTAGGATATGTATATGGGAATGTGATGATGAAGCTGGTGATATTACTTGTGATATTCTTGATACTGTGGAGGCTTCGATGATATATAGAGACGGGTTGGTGTTCGACTTCGATCGAGATGGTCTTTAGCAGTTTAAGAAGAATCCTTGTTTTGGAAGTGATGAAATCAAGAAACCGTACTCTAAAAAAAATCAAGAAACCGGGGCAAACGATCTTTAAAGTGCATAAAAATTATGTCTTGATGCTCAATCTCCAGCTTGGTATTAGGTACGATGATGTTCGATTTCCTTTGCAATTTGATTTTATCGTTATGTTTTGTAGACCCAAAACTCTCTCCTCATCTGATTCCATTCTTAGTGTCGAAGTCGATCGACAAAAGAATCGATTAGCAGTTGCAGAAGCCATTGCTAAAGCTAAAGAATTAGCTGAAATTGATTATATTGAAGGTGAAAATGACATACTAAAGAAATGTAGAGGAGTATTGCTCAAATCCGAATCGGGCCGAGCTGGGGATGATCTTGTTAAGATGCTTGATTCAGAGCTTGTGGAGATAAGTGCAAGAATGCAAAGTGGAGATATGTATGAATGGTATGGGAGAGCTTATACATATTCTTCAATCGGGTCACATGAAAAGCAGAGAGTTGCAAGTAGAATGAAATATATGTTGAAAAATTGTTTCTGTTAAGCAAGAAGAGATTAATGAAACGAAGAATCTGTGGGAAGAAATTTTCAAAAGGCCTTATGAAAATTGGTGGGATTTTCAGTGTTGCAGCTCAGTATGCTGGGATTTTTAGGTGGTTAGATAATGCTTTCCTTGATGTAACTTAATTATGCGGACAACTGATAATGAAGATCATGCGGCCGGAGTTGTAGCCGTCTCTGAAATAATGGAGCCGTATTTCATCAAATGTGATTCAGTACTAACTATTTGTTGGAGATTTTTAACCAGAAAGAAAAGAAAGACACTCATACTACTTGAGAGTTGATTTATATCCCAGAAACTTTTTTTTTTTTTTTTGCCAAACCGATTAGATTTGAAATGATAGCAGGTTGAATCCCACTGTTTTTTTTTGCCAAACCTATTGGATAGCAAGTTAAGAGCCCAATGCAATTTTAGTTACTTCCTTTATCTTTTTTTTTGTTGCCAAACCCAAGTGGCAGCTCCGTTAATGAACCAAATCTAGGTACCTCAATGTCTATAGCCAGAAAATGAGCCTTATTGTGTCCCTTGAATTAAGCCTTAAATGAGACTTATATGAGCCAAGTATGTGTGCCTTGAAGTAGTCATTTGAATTAAGCCTTAAATGAGCCTGATGTTGTTTATTGATACTGATACTGTTACTAATACTATTACCGATATCGATCATCGTTACTTAAGGGACAATTTGTCATACCGAGTTGTAAACGAAAAAAGGGTCAAAGAACTCGGAAAATAGCTTGTATATCCTGCAACAGCAAACAACAGAAAAGCAATGAAGTCAAGTAATCTAGGTACTGAATGGTAAAAAACGGCAAGTGAAAGCTTTTTGAAGCCCATGAATGGTTTGGGAAAAAGATTGTCTAGGTGTGGGGAGAGTTGATAAAGGAAAAACTACTTGATTTTTTATGGTGCTATTATGGACATATTTTGCGTCTTTGATTATGTTTGTGATGTGTTGAAAAAGGCGAACCGGATACATCTTTTGAAGGATTTTTCAAGAATGCAGTTGTTTATGAAGCCAAGAACAAGTGGCCTAATGTGCTTGAACCCAAGAACAAGAAAAGGCCTAAAAGAAATGATCATAAAGAAAAAGTAGTATCGAAACATGCTCCGAAAAGAAGTAAATATGAGTGATTGAAGCTGTAAGAAGACATTCGAGTTCATATCAAGGACTTGGAGGACATAGACCTTGGAACAAAAAATCGAAAGGAGAGTCATTTTGAGCCCGATGCGATACTACCGATACCGATACTTCGATACCGATGCGATACGCGATGCGATACCGCGATACCGATCCGTGTGCCTTAATGCAATAGATAGGCCTAGTTCATAGGCTTACTATGTGCCTTGGTGTGCTGAGGTTTTTGATCTACATTGTATCATCATGTAATAAATAGGCCTAGTTCATTGGCTTACTGAACTTGTAATTCATCACCTTGTGAATTCCGGGCATGATAATTTAGTTCTTTGAACTTGAATATCCTTCTTATAATTTGGTTGATAGTTCAGACTGTTTCAGACTCGTATTGTTCTTCTATGTATTACCTTTTAGTCTGATGTACCTATTGTACTAATCTATAGTCTGTTGTATTGATCTTCTATGTATTACCTTTTAGTCGATGTACTTTTTAGGCTTAATTCAAGTGATTAAATACCGAACCGCATGTTATAAACACCACACCTTAATCAAGTTATCGTTAATGATTCTATCTCTTCGAATTGTATCATATAAACCAATTTAACACGGTGTGTTAGTGTATCCGGATTTTGCATTTGGAGAATGATCTTTATCTCGGATAAAGACCTTATGCAAATTCGGGTGATTAAATAGCTTTGATGATGGTAAATAGAGACTAAACAAGCGAAATCCCTTTTTTTTTTCTTTATTTTTCATGTTGTTAAGCGATGTACATATTGTACTAAATCTATAGTTTGTTGTACTTGCTATTAATCCGCCGAGTTTGTTAACGATCGGTGGAATGTTCTCCGCATATTCTTGTATAATCCGATGCGATACCGATACTGCGATACCGATACTACGTGATATGCGTGCGATACTACGATGCGATATCGTTACCGTGTTAGGTAAATGCTGCGATTAAATTCGGCTTTCAAATACTACGTCGAAAAGGTATCAAACGCGGTCTCAAAATGAAGATAAAAAAAAAAGAGCTTTGGTGAAACAATTTTGATGATCGGTGTTCTAAATCAAAAGTTACGGTCGTTTATAAGAAAAAGCGCTCCGGTTAATAAAAATATTTTTTCGTCTTTCAAAATATACGTCGGAAGGGTATCGTATTTGAGCTCAAATTGAAGAGCAAAAAAAACATGAATTGTGGTGAAAAAATTTCGATGATCGGGGTTGTAAATCAAAAGTTACGGATGTTTGAAAAAAAAAAAAAAAACAGAAAAAAACAGATCAAACTGATCAATGTATTCATGTATCATGTAGCTGAGGACGCGCGCGAGGGTTAGTTTTGTCCTTCTGAAAATGTTTGTCTTTTTTGCAACTAAAAAAATAGGTGTGTCCTATTTATTTATTTTGTGCCAAAAAGAGGACTTTTGACTCTTTATCTCTAAATATTACTAATGCATATGTCATATCTCGTTAAACACTAACCTTCTTCATCACATTATATTCACTTGGCCTGCAACACATCGACAAGTCCGCAATGTACCAGTGAGTAAAATAGTTTTTTTTTATGAGTAAAATAATTTAGTTATTATTATAATTTATTATTTTTATTATAAAACATTTTATTTTATTTGAGGGAAAAAATCACAAAGAAGGGATACATGTCATCATTCTTAAATTTGATTGGATCTGGTCCACTATGTCATATCTATGACTGGACCAGGACAAAATTTTCGTTATACTTTCTTTTGAGAAATTAAACCACAAGTAACTATACCTTTTTTTTTTATTATATTATAATCATAACATTTTTCCCGGTGCTTTCAAAATTTAATGCAATTTCAAAAAAATAAATAAAAAATATTGCAAGAGTATGTAACGATAATGACACAACCAAATTGACACAACGGGTGATATGTTAAGGGTGATTTTATACGTTTTATAAGGATATATTTTATATCAATTTTCCCCATATTCATATTATTTTCATAGAAATCGAGCTTTATATTGAAATATTGAGCAAATGAGTTTTAAAAGTGTCTAAGTGAAAATTAGGGCTAATTATGTGATTTTATTAGATAAATATCTTAATATATGAGATATTACATTTTGCACGATGTTATCATGAATGTAGGTACGTTTGCATGGCATTGAAGGAGTTTAAAAAGGGTTGAAGTGAAGAAGTTTGGACGAACGTCCAAGGACATGAATGAGCGTTCAACATGCAGAAACGATGGACGGGCGTCCATCACGTTAAACGTGCGTCCAAGAGGATTAAAAGGAAGGGATAAATGTGGTATTATCCTTACTAGGGTTTTAGTTTTTATTCCTTAAAAGAAAAGGATAATTATTAAGTCTTAAGTCGGTTTAAAAAAGCATCTATATAAGCAAGCATGCGAACGATGAGCATCACAACCCAGAGACCGAAGCAACCGCGAGGATCGAGAAGCCGGACGCTCGGTCGACCGAGTGCTCTGCTCGGTCGACCGAGCCACTTTTATTTTTTTTTATTTTGTTTTTCATCTGTTTCTGCAACTGAGGATGAGCTAAGCCGTCCTGAACGAGCATGTGAAACCTGTTTCAGCAACGAACTCAATTTCAAGTCTTGGATGTTTTGTAAGTTTAAATTAAAGTTGCTTTCTTTTCTATGTTTATTTGTTATCTTGCAATTTTATATCGAAAGATGATTGTATGATTTGATGCTACCGTATGACGGAAGTCGGTGTAGTTTAGATCACCATAGGAAAGATTAGATCTTTAATCTATACATAACGGAAGTTCGTAGGTTAAATATCTAGGTTTACGAGAGAACCACAATTTAATTAATTCGATGCAAGATTATCTTAGATTGGAATTGAGGGATATCACCGTTACCGGAAAGATGAGATTGTTCATGTGTTTATTTCATTACGTTGTTCTTGTTCTCTTTCATGTTTTGTATGCTTTATGTTAATCGAATTTAGATAACGGAAGTTAATAGATTCACTAGATTATCGTGAGGAGATTGACAATAATTATTCCAACAAACGGAAGTTGAGGGATAATGTTGTTAGGTTAGGATTTAATCCATATCTTTGATTTGTATCGATATTAGTTAAGACCGGAAGGTAAACTAATTAATGGCGTGATAAATCGGAAGAGGAAACGCTTCATTAGAAAAGATAATAATCCAAGATAACTTGTGAATGAATGTGTGTGAATCGTGTTTCTTTCGGTGGGGTGATGGTTGTTGGGAAGAGGTTGATCATGGCTTGTTCATGTTTGTTCAATGATAGTTAGTTTTATTGCTTTCGTAGATATAGTTTTATTTTATGTTTGTCCGCAATTATCTTTCCTGGCTTTGGACTAACAATCCTCTGTCCAGTTTACTTTTCTGTTTTAGTTTAGGTTTAGGTTTAGTTAATAAAGAGGAATTAATGAAGTTAGATTCAACATCCCAATTCCCTGAGGATCGATACCCGTACTTATCCAACTTTACTAGCAACTACCCGGTATTCGGCCGGTTAGGAGGTAGTTTTGCATGGTAGTATAGGTTTATAAATTTTCTTTTGTTTTAATGATGCAAAATCTCCCCAACAAAAGTGGCGCCGTTGCCGGGGAATAGGTGTCATGTTGAATCTGATCTTGTTATTTCTCGATTTTGTTACGTTTATTTTTTGTTTTAATAAAAGTAGCGTTTACCAAATCGAGAGTTTTTTTATTTTGCCGTGTTTCGATGACCATAAGGTTAAGAATGTGCAAAAGTTTTTTACTCGATTTGTTTAAACGTGAAGTATGTGTTTATGTGTTTTCTGATCTAACCTCTTTGTGCTTTAATTGAAAGTGGCTGCTGTGATCTGTGTTAATATGTGTTTTAAGTTTTTAAGGTTTGTCTGCGTTTTCCTGCTCTCTGCTGTGTATTCGTTGTATGGACGAGCGTTCAAGTTAGTGAACGCCCGTCCAGTTCTTTAGCTGCAGGTAAACGAGCATTTGAAAGTATTGGACGCTCGTCCGTTCAAATATTTTCGACTCTATTCTGGTTTAAAGGACCAGACGAGTGTCTATGCTTTCTGAACGTCCGTCCGGTTGGTTTTCAAGTCAAACGAGCGTTTGTTTTGCTGAACGCTCGTCCAAAGCTGTATTTTGAGGTGAACGCCCGTCTGTTGTGCTGAACGCCAGTTCAGTAGTCCAGGTTTTTCTTGATCTCATTCCTAATGCTTTTATTTAGTATGGATTGCTTACATTCGAGCATCTCGTGGCCTATTTATTTTTTACATAGATGTCCCGAATGTGAATGTTATACCTTTCCATCTATGAATTCATGCTAAGTAAATGATCTTATTCCTTATACATGATTCATCTATGCAAGTTATAGTTACTGTCGGTTCTCGTATGCTATAACTGGTCTTCGTGTTAATTAGTAGCTAATGTCGGTTTCCGTATGCTACATACCGCTGTGATGAATCTTTTAAGCTTTGAGACTTATGTGCTTCCTTGTTGTTTTTGTAACTCATATGGGTAGCTACTGTCGGTTTTCGTAATGCTACCATCTTTGGCATATGAGTTACATCTGTTTAGTATAGCTAACTGTTGGTTTCCATAATGCTATCACTTTTGACGAGTCTTAAGGCGCGTCTACACTGCATGTAATGAACAGTACTGTCATTTATCGTAACCTGTCATTATTTGGTAGACGTTTATTATATACATGTCGTGTTGCTAATTAGTGGGCTAGTTTTCTTTCTTTTATTTTCTTTTATTTTTGCATATCATTCAGATGCATATCATTTAGTTGCATGTCATCTAGTTGCATTGTTTTTCTATTTTTCTTTTATTTTTCTTGAGTGTAGTTAACTCGTCGGTTTCCGTAATACTACCTCGTTTTTATTTTAGTTTCGCATAGGCCGTAGTCACCGTAGAGTTGTCGGGGGTCAACTTGCTCGGCTCGAGCTCGTCGAATTTATTTTTATTTATTTTATTTTTAGGATTGCATATCATGTAGGCTGCATTGTAGTATATTTTCATGTAGTTGCACCTAGCCTACTGTTGTGTAATGTTTCATGTATATGTATTCCATCTTTATATGAGCTTAAATTTGAAATATCTCTATATCGCCTTTTCCATGTGCTTTATATATGTAATCTTTTCTTTTTCCCCGTAGACTCTTTTTGCACTGATCAAGTCTGTAGGATATTTTTGATAGCTATTGTGCACTTTCACGATGAATTCAGTTTACCTGTGATGCTCCACAGTCTACTGAGCTATGCAGCGATTTTGGTTTTTACCGATTTTTCCGGAATTGCCAGCATCCAATCAGCTAAGTTCTCTAATTTATTATTTCTGCACAACTTGAGGACAAGTTGCAATCTAAGTGTGGGGGAGAGGATGGTTTATATGTATCTATGAGTCGTTTGCTCAATTTCTATTATATTTCTATGAAAAGTGCTTAATTTTATTTTTTTTGTTTTGTCCCGAGTGAGCATTGCATGTCTTTGTTCGATGTTTATAATCATTGATGCCGTATTCTGCATATTTAGTAAATTTAGATGTTTTACCCAACACTATTTTTCACGTGCCATAGTAAATGACGAGCTATATTTTGAAGCTATGCCCATTTGATTAGAGATTTTTTTTGATGATTATCGCATGATTCTTGCGTACATACGAATTTTGAAAATTTTAATAGGTTGTGTTTAGAGTTAAAGTATGACATACTGTGAATATATGAAGGTTTGAATGTGATATGAGGGATATAATTTAAGGTTTGTATACCAATCTAAGATGAATAATATGAATTTTGTATTTAAGTGTCGGAAGTAGCTGCCGATGATTTGAGTGCGGTAGGGCATTATCACGAAATGTCCTATACCACTATGAGGTTTAATAGCTCCCGACTGCCTGATGATAGTAGTCCAGCTAGGGTGTTATCCCGAAACATCCTATTGCTGGGAATGAGGGCATATATGCTATATATGTGGAATTGATTGAACTTTAAGAAAAATTAGTGAATGGTAATGTGAAAAGATGGTTGGAAACCTTGGTTATCTTCTGACTATCCCCAGTATAAACTGAAAGATATGATGTAGGGATTATCCTCTAAGTATGTCGGAAATATTTTAAAGACTTCTTATTATCTTTTCCGAATCTGTATGTTTCGTGAGGTGCATGTTATAATCGTTTTTATATTTCTAAGTTAAATGGGATGTTAGCTAGTTTTGCTTGAATCAATTTCAAGTGTGGATTTGGTGGAAATTTATTATGGCTATGCACACACTCACTTGGGTGAACCTCTAAACTACTTGAATATGTTTTATATTTGCATAAGTGTTTATTTGTCTCGAGTGATGATTATGTTTTGTCTTGCTCAGGACGAGCAAGGTTTAAGTGTGGGGGAGTTGTTAAGGGTGATTTTATACGTTTTATAAGGATATATTTTATATCAATTTCCCCATATTCATATTATTTTCATAGAAATCGAGCTTTATATTGAAATATTGAGCAAATGAGTTTTAAAAGTGTCTAAGTGCAAATTAGGGCTAATTATGTGATTTTATTAGATAAATATCTTTATATATGAGATATTACATTTTGCACGATGTTATCATGAATGTAGGTACGTTTGCATGGCATTGAAGGAGTTTAAACGAGGTTGAAGTGAAGAAGTTGGACGAACGTCCAAGGACATGAATGAGCGTTCAACATGTAGAAACGATGGACGGGCGTCCATCACGTTAAACGTGCGTCCAAGAGGATTAAAAGGAAGGGATAAATGTGGAATTATCCTTACTAGGGTTTTAGTTTTTATTCCTTAAAAGAAAAGGATAATTATTAAGTCTTAAGTCGGTTTAAACAACATCTATATAAGCAAGCATGCAGAACGATGAGCATCACAACCCTAGAGACCAGAAGCAACCGCAGAATCGAGAAGCCGGACGCTCGGTCGACCGAGTGCTCCTGCTCGGTCGACCGAGCCACTTTTATTTTTTTTTATTTTGTTTTTCATCTGTTTCTGCAACTGAGGATGAGCTAAGCCGTCCTGAACGAGCATGTGAAACCTGTTTCAGCAACGAACTCAATTTCAAGTCTTGGATGTTTTGTAAGTTTAAATTAAAGTTGCTTTCTTTTCTATGTTTATTTGTTATCTTGCAATTTTATATCGAAAGATGATTGTATGATTTGATGCTACCGTATGACGGAAGTCGGTGTAGTTTAGATCACCATAGGAAAGATTAGATCTTTAATCTATACATAACGGAAGTTCGTAGGTTAAATATCTAGGTTTACGAGAGAACCACAATTTAATTAATTCGATGCAAGATTATCTTAGATTGGAATTGAGGGATATCACCGTTACCGGAAAGATGAGATTGTTCATGTGTTTATTTCATTACGTTGTTCTTGTTCTCTTTCATGTTTTGTATGCTTTATGTTAATCGAATTTAGATAACGGAAGTTAATAGATTCACTAGATTATCGTGAGGGAGATTGACAATAATTATTCCAACAAACGGAAGTTGAGGGATAATGTTGTTAGGTTAGGATTTAATCCATATCTTTGATTTGTATCGATATTAGTTAAGACCGGAAGGTAAACTAATTAATGGCGTGATAAATCGGAAGAGGAAACGCTTCATTAGAAAAGATAATAATCCAAGATAACTTGTGAATGAATGTGTGTGAATCGTGTTTCTTTCGGTGGGGTGATGGTTGTTGGGAAGAGGTTGATCATGGCTTGTTCATGTTTGTTCAATGATAGTTAGTTTTATTGCTTTCGTAGATATAGTTTTATTTTATGTTTGTCCGCAATTATCTTTCCTGGCTTTGGACTAACAATCCTCTGTCCAGTTTACTTTTCTGTTTTAGTTTAGGTTTAGGTTTAGTTAATAAAGAGGAATTAATGAAGTTAGATTCAACATCCCAATTCCCTGAGGATCGATACCCGTACTTATCCAACTTTACTAGCAACTACCCGGTATTCGGCCGGTTAGGAGGTAGTTTTGCATGGTAGTATAGGTTTATAAATTTTCTTTTATTTTAATGATGCAAAATCTCCCCAACATGATACAATCTCTTGATTTTGATGAGTCTACATTACAACAACCTGAGACTCATCAAAATCAAAGGTCAGAGATTATATTACGTCATCCGTTATGTCAATTTAATTATGTCATTATCATTGCGCTTTTTTTCTTTTTTGGCAAAATAGACAAACTTATTCAAAACTAGAGATGCAATTGAATTATTCTTTCGTCCACTATATTTAAATATTTATACCTTTCCATAACTCTAAAAATGATAATTATTTCATTAATATTTTTTTTTATTATAGTTTCATTTATTTATTTTATTTTAAGACCACAATAACCCCAACCCGACCTAATTTCTGAAATTTACCGGCTAAAGAAAGGAAAAAAAAAAGTGATCAAAAAATATTACACAAATTAACATCTTTATAAAGAAAGCGCACAATGCTCTAATTAGTTGTCAAGTGCCTTTGAAACATTAGCTCATTGTAATTATTATCTCGTCCGGCCGGATGGACACTGTTGAAGCTGATGCAAAACAGCAAACTGAACTTCACATTCAGCAGCAAAAACGGAATCAAACTTGAAAGGAAAACTGACTGTGGCATTTCATCGAACACCTTAACCGAAAGTTAGTTAGGAAGTTATTTATTCAGTTAGAGTTGTTGTAACTGTTCAGCAACTTGATCACAGCCTTGGTACACTCTATTTAAGCTGTGGATCACTTATTGTAATCACGATTTTTAGAGAATTAATTCAATTCAATGTTCAATTCATAAACTCTGTTTTTCCCGCCTTTTGTAAATTCAAATTGTTCTTCATTTTTTCTCTAAATTCAACATGGTATCAGAGCGTTTTTTATTCTTCTTCTGCGCATTCTATTCAAATTGTTCGTTCTTGGTTTGCATTTTACTTTTAACCATGGATAATGCTCAAGTTACGATTCCGGCAGATCTTTTTCTTCATCCAGGCGAGAGTCCTGCATTTATCTTGGTTCAGCCAATCTTGGATGAATCAAATTATCATAGTTGGAGGATTGCAGTTCTGAATGCACTATCTTCTAAGAACAAAACAGGCTTTATTGATGGCTCGATTCCTCAGCCAGCCCTTGGTGATCCGCATTACAGATTATGGCTGCACATAATCAAGGTTATAATGGTGGAAATAGAAAGAACTATAGCAATGGAAACAGCAAGCCTCAGTGTACTCACTGTGGTATGGTTGGACATACCATTGACAGATGCTATAAGAAGCATGGTTTTCCTCCTAATTTTAGGGGTAGAGGCAGAGGCAAGACATATGCAAATAATGTGACTGCAGGCCATGATTCTTGGATGGATCAAGATCAATCAAGTCAAGATCAGTCCAGTCAGAATCAGTCAGTTCATAATCCTATGGATTTCAATGCACTGTCACTCAAGAACAATATCAAGCAAATACTTAATATTCTGAGGGCAGGTCCTGTGTTGCAAGAACAGAATGTTGCTGGTTTTAATTCTGTCAATTCTGCAGTCTTATCTACTAATTTTGGTAATACAGATCCAGGTTTGTCTGAGAACTTTAGTTATTTTGACTGGATCATTGATTCTGGAGCAACTGATCATGTTATCTATAATAAATCCTTGTTATTAACTAGCAAACCTGTAGAAAACTTATTTGTTTCTTTGCCTACTAGTAAAAGTGCTAGAATAACTCATATAGGCAAAGTGAGAGTGAACAAGGATCTAATCTTAGACAATGTACTTTGTGTGCCTGAATTTCATCATAATTTGATGTCTATCAGTCAATTGATTAAAACTAGAGCTTATAATATCAAATTCTTCCTTAATGCTTGTGTCATACAAGATATGATCACACTAAAGAAGATTGGTTCAGCTGATTTGATAAAAGGATTATACATTTTAAAGGCTGACAGATCATGCTATAGTTTTCCTGTTGATAGTCTAAAGTTTGCTGGTGTTTCTGAGTTGCTTTGGCATTATAGATTGGGACATGCTTCAGATCAAAGATTAAGAGTCATTAAGCAAGATCATGATCCTGTTAAAATTCCAGAAAACTATGTTTGTGACATATGTCCTTTGGCAAAGCAAAGAAGACTTAGTTTCCCTATTAGTCAAACTGTTACTACAGAATTGTTTGCTCTTGTTTACATGGATATTTGGGGTCCTTACAGGGTTTCTAGTATCCATGGACATAGATTTTTCCTTACTATAGTGGATGATTTTAGTAGGTTTTGTTGGATTTTTATGTTGAAAGCAAAGAGTGAGGTTAGACCTTTGATCAAACAATTTTGTAATATGGTTTATACTCAGTTTAATAAGAATGTTAAAGTCTTGAGGTCTGACAATGGTCTGGAGTTTTCTTTACCTGAATTCTATGCTAGTAAAGGAATTTTGCACCAGACATCTGTAGTTAAAACTCCACAGCAAAATGGTGTGGTTGAAAGAAAACATCAACACATACTTAATGTTGCTAGGAGTCTTAACTTCTAGTCTGGTTTACCAGTGATTTACTGGTCATACTTTGTGATTCATGCTGTTAATCTCATTAATATCATACCATCACCATTGCTGAAAAATAAAACACCATTTGAACTGTTGTATGGACAGAAGCCTGATTTTAATTCTGTGAAGGTCTTTGGATGTTTAACTTTTGCTACTAATTTGCATCATGACAATAACAAGTTTGCGGCAAGAGGTATTAAGTCGTTGTTTTTGGGGTGTGCTCCAAACATCAAAGGTTACTATCTACTTAATATTCACACAAGACGATTTTTGTGGCCGGGGATGTAATTTTCCATGAAATGATATTTCCTTTCAAGGAAAATCATGCAGAGTCAGGTGATATCTTTGACTTGCCCTTACCAGTTGCAGTAGACCAGTTTATTCCTTGGTCTAATTCTCCTAACACACAAGAACAACACAACAATATACACACTCATACTGACACACAGTCAGATACACATAATGACACTAATAATGATGTATCTACAGATCATTCTGGACAGATTAATCCTGATCTTCTTGATAACATAGATTATGTAGAACAAGTACAAGAACATGTTCACCAACCAAGGACTTCAAATAGAAACAGAGGGGCACCCTCCTATCTTAAAGACTATGTGTGCAATCATGTTAAAACCAGAACTTCAACACATACTCTTAGTAAAGTTGACACTACACAGAATTTATCTCTTTCTTATCAGTCTTATATACTAAGCTCTCAAATTGTGACTGAACCTAGATCCTATAATGAGGCAGTGAAGCATGAAGAATGGAGAAAGGCTATGCAAAATGAGATAGATGCTTTGCAACAAACAAAAACATGGGAGATAGTACCCCTACCTCAAGGCAAGAACCCTATAGGGTGTAAATGGGTATACAGAATTAAAAGAAACTCAGATGGCACTATAGAAAGATTCAAGGCAAGGCTGGTGGCTAAAGGCTATACACAACAGCTAGGTCTGGATTATTTGGACACTTTCTCACCAGTTGCTAAACTGACAACAGTAAGAACACTATTAGCAATATCAGCTGCTAAAGGTTGGAACCTGCAACAACTGGATGTAAACAATGCTTTTTTGCATGGAGATTTAACTGAAGAAGTGTATATGAGTGTTCCACAAGGCTTCAACACAGAACCAGGGATGGTATGCATGCTTAAAAAGTCTCTATATGGTTTAAAACAAGCAAGCAGGCAATGGAACATCAAATTATCCCAAGCTTTGCTTGAGAGGGGGTTCAGGCAGTCCAAACAGGATTACAGCTTGTTCATCAAAGGATCAGGAAGCTCTTTTATTGCACTTTTGGTATATGTGGATGATGTGCTCATCACTAGTCCTGACATGAGTGAGATCAAAGACTTGAAAGACTACCTGAATGACAAGTTTGAAATCAAGGACCTAGGAGATCTCAAATATTTTCTAGGCCTAGAGGTTGCAAGATCAAAGAAAGGAATCATTCTCTCTCAAAGAAAATACTGCCTGGAACTTCTGGAAGAATATGGTTTTTCTGAAAGTAAACCTAGCAACACTCCTATGGATACTTCCATCAAATTACACAGCAAAGACTCCACACCACTGGCATCAAACAGCTACTACAGAAGTTTAGTTGGGAAATTATTATATCTGGGGATCGACCGGACGGACATAACTTTTGCTACACAACAACTCAGTCAGTTTCTTGATAAACCAACAGAATTGCAACTACAGGCAACACATAGATTACTCAAATACTTAAAGAAATCACCAGGACAAGGCATCTTCTTTTCAGCAAAAGACAACCTAGAATTGAAAGGTTATGTAGATGCAGATTGGGGTGGATGCAGTGACACCAGAAGATCAGTTACAGGCTTCTCAGTATTTCTAGGGGATTCACTTATTAGCTGGAGAACAAAGAAGCAAACAACGATCTCAAGAAGCTCCTCGAATCGAATATAGGGCTATGGCTATGGCTTCCCGTGAATTACAATGGCTTACCTATTTACTTGGAGAATTCAACATCAAACAAGACAAACCAATACCATTATTCCGTGATAGCAAAAGTGCACTATATATAATTGAAAATCCCGTGTTCCATGAAAGAACCAAGCATATAGAGATAGACGCCATGTCATAAGGGACGGATATCAACAGGGACTCCTAAAACCACTACCTATCACATCAGAAATGCAACTGGCTGATCTATTTACAAAACCACTAGACAAGAACAGATTTCAGACACTCTTGAGTTCATATCCTTTAGTCAACATCTATCAGCCACAAAGTTCAGTTTGAGAGGGGGTGTTGAAGCTGATGCAAAACAGCAAACTGAACTTCACATTCAGCAGCAAAAACGGAATCAAACTTGAAAGGAAAACTGACTGTGGCATTTCATCGAACACCTTAACCGAAAGTTAGTTAGGAAGTTATTTATTCAGTTAGAGTTGTTGTAACTGTTCAGCAACTTGATCACAGCCTTGGTACACTCTATTTAAGCTGTGGATCACATATTGTAACACTGAAGGCGGCATCCCTCTCAGTTTCTCCGTTGTAGATGAGAAAGCAGCCATGATAGATGATGCACTGGCCGCCGGCCAATCGCCAAAAGTCATGGAGGATTTTGATGGGCGCCCTGCCGCCGCCGGGAAACCAAAACGAAACAAGTATGCTCTGGCCTGCACATTTCTCGCATCCATGACTTCTATCTTGTTAGGATATGGTAATTAAATATCTCAGATGAATAGCAGCACTTAGTAAATCCTCTGGGGTTTATATTAAATTGTGATTTGTGATATAACCGGTTCAAACTTCATGCAGATATTGGAGTGATGAGTGGAGCTGCCATTTACATTAAAGATGATCTCAAAATCAGTGATTTCCAAGTTGAAATCTTAATGGGCGCCCTGAATATTTATTCTCTTTTTGGATCAGCTGCCGCCGGTTGGACTTCAGATCGGATTGGACGGCGATACACTATTGTGTTTGCAACTTCAATCTTTTTCATCGGTGCTCTGTTAATGGGTTTCTCCACCAACTACGAATATCTCATGGTCGGAAGGTTGGTTGCCGGAATCGGAGTTGGTTATGCTCTTATGATAGCTCCGGTATATACTGCCGAGATTGCTCCGGCGTCTTCTCGTGGTTTCCTGACTTCTTTCCCTGAAGTTTTCATTAATGCAGGTAGGTGATTTCTTCAGAAAAGTATTATCCCTCCCAAAATATAAGTTATTTTTTTTTTTATTATAATTTTTGTGTTATAATATAAGTCCGTTTACAATACCAATAGAACATGTATTCTAAACTTTTATCATAAAATTAATGACGGTTAATCTCTTTCTTAATGAATGTGAAAATTGCTAAACGAATTTATATTTTTGAACGGAGATAGTATTAAAAACAACATCCAAACTAATTAGTCTTTTTTTATCTATATATATGTTTTAATTAAGTGGTTTAGCCATACGGGCATTTAGTTTAGTTTTCCTAAACTTTGACTATCAATTTAATCATAATCATAGATCTTTTATACTATCTCCGTCCCATAAAAAAGTGTCCAATTTTTGAAAATGAATTGTCTCATAAAAAACGTCCATTTAAAAAACAATATATTATTAAATACATTTTTTTCCAAACATACTCCTATCATAACATTTAACGTTTATATATTCATTTCATATTTCAATACAATATTTATTATATGAGAGTGGTGTATATGTCCATTAGCACTTAAAATACAACACATTAATTATTTTCTTAATATGTGTGCACCACAAAAAGTGGACACTTTTTATGGGACGGAGGTAGTATCATTTAGTAACATAGTTTAGATTTTTCCTTTCGCTCGTCGATGGCCAAAATGAGCAGAGAAGTCTGCCGGATCCGCGACGATATTCGTGATTTAAAGGTCCGTTGGGATATTCGGTCAAAGCTTAATCAAAAGTTTGATTATTTCACATCATCAAGATTAAATCAACCCATGACTAGGCTGAGACATCAACTGAAACACGAGACCAACCGAGTTATGAGAGATCTACCTCGTGTATTGCGGCTTGGGTCAAAGAAACCCGTCATGCACAAAATCCCAATTTAAGAGAGGAAAATCGACGCTGGTTGAGATTGGCCCTCCCAATTTTTTATGACACTTCAGGCATTGAAGTTTTGTTTGATAGGATTAATGCAAAGTGGAATTGATAACTTATGTTCAAATACTCTTCGCCATCTGTTAGGATTCTTATCAGATTAACACGCCCCCTCAAGTGTGGGCCTATATCAAGGCTATATCAACTAGGCACACAACAAGCTTGAGACAACAAGCTTGAGCCAACTAGGCCAGCCCAACACTTGCATAATATAAATGGGGGAAAATAATGTTTGCAGCGGGGTTTGAACCCAAGACCTTCGCTCCGATACCATGTTATGATCAAGCGCTTACCGTTGTCCTAAAACCAATTGGTGTTAGTAAAGACGCTACTATATTTCTTATCACTTTAACACCATCTAAGTGTTCGATAAAATTCTTCATCACAATACAATGGCAGCAGGCAAGATCATGAACAATTCCACCCTTTTGGATTTGGACATGGTAGCCCTAGGAATGAATTTAATGAATTACGTGAAGTTCATACAAGTGAAGTTGTCACCTCAAAAATGCTATATTCAGTTGTCGATGCCAAGGAATAATTAATGAGTGGAAGTTGTTAAGCACATAAAGGTTGATATATCCATGCTTACCATGTGTTCGACAAAAAATTCTCCAACCAAGTAAACATACACGAGACAAATGAGACAAGTGATGGTAGATCCACGAATGGATTCCACTATCAGGGTTCAAAGTTCAAACATATTAGGGTGTAATTATGATGATTGATTGAATGCCACTTGATACACCAGAAGCATATGGGATTAGCAGGGCCGGCCCCGAAAATTTTTCGGCCTTCGACGAATGATTTGCAAATTAGGCCTTCTAGTTTGAAGGTTTTTTTTTTTTCTTTCTGAAAAAACATATTTATAAAATATTACTTCATTATTGCGTTTTTAACATCCGTTGATACAAAATTCAATTCATTGATAGACTCAAAACACACCTATAAAATAATAAAATTAATCATCTCTTTTGTAGAATATTTAGGTCTTTTAGTTCGAAGTATATATATATTGGAGGTGCTAATATATTATGGTTCAAAAGACCCAATAGATGTTTAAATGAGTTAATGAATTAGCTGGAATAATAAATACAAAATAAAAAAACGGTATGAGTAGTAATTATGTGGTGGCAATAGAAACCACATATATATTGGAGAGTTCTAATATATCAGGGTTCAAAAGGCTCAAAGTTGTTTAAAAGAATCAATAAATTAATTGGAATTGCCGGGACAAAAAAAAAGGTCCAAAGTGATTTAAAGAAGTCAAAAAAAAAAATCTGATGTTGCCGGGACAAAAAAAAAGGCCCAAAGTGTTTTAAATGTGTCAAAAAAAAAAAAAAAACTACCATTACCGGGACTTGAACTCAGGTCTCTTAAAGAAATGCAAAACATCTCAACTAACTGGACTACAATAGATAACCTAAAATTTTCAAACATATAATATTTATTGTTGTTAATTATCGTTTGTTTGCAAAACAAGTATTTTCGGGACCCCGGGATGGTTGGGCCTTAAGCCCACGCTTCCTTTGCTTCCTTATTGGGCCGGCCCTGGGGATTAGCATGAAGAACAAGGATTCAGAAGGTGGACATGAACCAAATTCTAATTATGAGACAACTATAAGATTAAAACCGAATGGAGTAAGATGCCGACTCAAGAACCTTAGTCACGTATTCAAAACATGGTTCAAAGTCGCGGTCTCGGTAACCGACTCGGAGACCACCGAATCACATAATTCGTCGCGTATCGGTATCGTTTCGGGCGAGACGGGTTTTCTCCCATATAAAATGCTTTAAAAAATTTGAAAAAAATCTAAAAAATTCAAAAAAAATATGAATATCTAAACACAACATCAAAATGTCTCAAAGCAATCATCAAGATCATTTCTTTTGATTAAATATAACAAAATATGCGCTGTCGCATTATGTTTTAACATGAGTATTTGTGGTTGTTTATTGTTTTAACATGCGTATTTGTGGTTTTGTTTCTTTGTCTGGGTAATTAGCATCAGGGATTTAATTAGGCTTTGTATGCTTCAAAAATTGAATAAATTTAACCAAAAAATATTGGAGGAGTTGTGGTGAATCAAAGCTGTATTGTGGGTTGTGAAGTTTTGCTATGATAATTGTGTATGATTTTTTCTTATAAAGAGGGTGAAAAACTGGATAATTATTGAAGGTATGTGATTTGTTTTGATTCGTGATAATTGACAAAGTTACATGTGTACTATTTCTTCTTGTAAAGAAGTAAATAGTAAAGATTTTGTCTGCAACTATGTTTTTGGAGTGAAGTTTATTGTCAATATTAGCTGAATATTATGTATGATTGCTTTTGCTTTATCTTTTTTTCATGTTTCCAATCGAATCACTAAAGCCCACTTAAATCGGATTGACTCGGCCGAGATTGACTGAGTCTGGCCGAGTTTGGCTGAGATTGGCCGAGTTTGGCCAATACGTACCCGATTCAAGTCTAAACCGCGATGAATCCGTAACTTTGTACCGGTATGCTCCGAGTCGGAGATGAATCGGCCGAGTCAGGGCCGAGACTTTGAATCCAAAGTATGCCGATTGCGATAGCCATGCCAGAGCTTAATTTACAGAAGTTGCAAAGGACATATATTGAAGCAATTTCTTATCAAAGAGTCCTCAGCAACAAAGTTCTTATGGAAGTTGTCCTATGTTAAGGGTGAATTTATATGATTTATAACGCTATATTCTATGATATTTTTCCCCGTATTCGTATTAAATTGCATAAGAAGCATGTGTTTAATGAATATATTGAGTAAATGATATTTCAAAAGAGTTAATTGCAAAATAGGTTGATTTATGTGCTTTAATTATGTTTTTACGATTATTTGAGCGATATTACATTTTGTGGTGTTTTTATATGATGTAGATGCACTTTTCGAGGCTCAATTGATGATCAAAAGAGATAAGAGTCGACATATATGATGATTAAAAGAGATAATGAAGGCATTGACAAGATGAAAAAGAGATAGAGATCAAGAAATCGAAATTCAGTCATATTGGACTGGCGTCCAGGTCCCGTCCAGTGGACGGGCGTTTGCTGAAACTGAACGAGCGTCCAGGGATGGAAAGTTGATTCAGGAAGTTTGGACGCTGAGGTGGACGCTGGTTGGACGAGCGTCTGATCATGACTCGGCCCGATTTGAAGTTCATATGAAGGTTGGACGGGCGTTCAAGGATCCAGACGGGCGTCCGGTAGCCGACTTGCTGAAACCGACTTTAAAATCTATATATAGTCGGCTGTTTTCTCCACACAAGGACACAATACACTCATTATTCAAAACCCTAAACCTAGGGGCGGCTTTAGGCTGCGTTTTTCTCCTTTTTATTCCAGTTTTTATGCACTTTAGATCTAGATTAAACTAGTTACTTTTTATGCACTGTTTATACAAATTTGAGTTGCTGAGGATGTCCAGAGGCTAAAAGCTTCATCAAACGAGTATTGTGAAGCCATCCAACGATTGTTGATTTCGTTTTCTTCGGTTATACTGTGAGTTTTTATTTAAAGGTTGTTTCTTATTCATGTTTATTACGTTTAATTGCTTTTATATCGGAAGATCTGCATGTGTGATTGTTTATTGTTGATGGAAATCTTAATAAACCCTAGATCATCATGAATAAGAGTAGTAATTTGAATCTATCATAACGGAAGTTAATAGGTTTAATTGCTAGATTATAAACATAAAGTTTGCACCTTTGGTTAGGAAACGCGTTAATCTTGCATTGGAAGATAATAGATTAATAGATGAACTATCTAAGGAATTAGGGTTCATGTTTAGATAAGGTGAATCACAACCTAGATAAAAACCACAATATAATCGAGATAGGAAATCAATGCTTGTTGGATAGGTGGATCAATCCTCGTTTGTTCATTACACACTTGAATTAATCCTTAAAACTTGAATTCGTTTAGTTAGTTTACTTTTATTTGCATCTTAGTTTAGTTTAGTATTGAATTGGTTCGCAGCCCGTATCCTTCCTAGCTTTGGAATATATCCTCTGTCTAGTTTTATTTTCTGTTTTGTTTGATGTTTATTCACTGTTTAGATTAGTTTCGTGACATAGTTTAGGTTAGACAAAAGCTAGAATCACAATCGTTTAGTTCCCCGTAAGATCGACCCGGTATCAACCTCTTTACTACGATCCTTATACTTGAGGGAAACCGGATTTATAAATATTTATTACTTGTTTGCTGTGCTAGATAAATCCGTGACAAGTTTTTGGCGCCGTTGCCGGGGAACCGGACGGTTGTCTAGTTTTTGTTTTTTTTTTGTTTTTTTTTTTTTAGTTGATAATTGTTTTAGGTAGTTGTTAAGTAGATAATTAGGGTTTAAGATTTTCCCTTAGTAGTTTCCTTGGAGATTAGATTGTCTGTCTTTCTGTTTTTCTGTCGTTCTTTCTTACCTTCTTTCATTCTCTGCAAATTTCTGCTTCCGTTCTAGTTTTTCCCGCTACCAAACGGGCGTCTGGGATATTGGACGCCCGTCCGCTGGAAAATTATCAATTGTATTTTGTTTTTATTCACTTAGACGAGCGTCCATAATATTTGGACGCCCGTTCAGGTATTCCGTCTTTCAGACGAGCGTTTGGATCATTAAACGCCCGTCCGATCTCAATTTCATCTGGACGCCCGTCCAAACTTTTGGACGTCCGTCTGGTCCTGTTTTCTTCAACACTTTTGTTTCCTTTTCTTCTTTCCCATTCTTTTCTTTAGGCTTTTAATTTTAGTTTAGGCTTTTACTTTCTTAGCTTTTAGGTTTCGTTCCACTTGTTTTTGGTCCGGTTTATGCAAACTCGGAGTCAAAAGGGACCGTTATTATACACCCCTGACCCCGAGCGAACCGTAGTCCGGCCAAACAGGCGGAATTTTCGTTCTGCGGTTCTGGCAGACAGAGCCGAGCGAGATCTTGAAGAACAACTAGCAAGAGAAATCACTGATTTTGTGATAATGGCCGCTAATAATAGACGTACGTTGGCGGACTACGCCATGCCAGGCGAAGTCAAAGTCAACCCGGCTATTGTTATTCCGGCCATTCGCACAAACCTTTGAGTTAAAACCGGGACTTATTCGGATGATGCGGCATGCATCTATTTTTCATGGTTATCAATCGGAGAATCCGCATACCCACTTACATACATTCCTAGAGATATGCGGGACTACACGCATCCAAGGAGTAACCGAGGATGCTATCAAGCCGAAACTTTTCCCATTTTCTTTGAAGGGAGAGGCTAAAGAGTGGTACACCTCTCTCCCCTCCGAATCTATCACCACCCGGGCTGAACTTGAAAGAGAATTTCTAAGTCAATACTTTCCGCCTTCAAAGACAGCCCAGTGTTTTGAACGACATCTTCACATTCTATCGAAAGAAAATGAGTCGTTCTTTGAATGTTGGAAGAGATTCAAGTCACTTCTCAGAAAGTGTCCCCATCATGGCTTGCCACTGGAAAGGCAAGTCAATACATTCTTCAGTGGATTGACCGGGCTTACAAAAGGCATGGTCAATAGCTCTTCTGGTGGGGCATTTCTGAAGAAAACGCCTGATGAGGGATGGGCATTATTTGAGGACATTGCAAAGTATAACTATGCCCCCTCTTATCAAGCAATTCAAGCACCTCCTCCTCCCAAGGTTGAGGAAGTCAATTTACAAAGTTTGATCGCCATGCTACAGAAGCAGATGGTACCACCTCAAGTTTCAAATCCAATAAATCAAACTTCTTCTTTTCCACAGAACCATCAGGTTCTGTACTGTGAAAATTGCTGTCAGACGGGCCATATGAATGGCCAGTGCCAATTTCATCCCCCTGCACCTTATCAAGTAAATGATGTTCATGATTATGGACAGTACAATCAAGTCACATGTCAGAACTGTGACGAGGTGGGGCACACTTCTAAATTCTGCCCTATGAACGGACAGAATGCGGAAGTGAATGCATTCTATAGCCAGAACAATCAAAGGTTCAATCAGTTTCCTGGCCAGGGCAATTTTCAAAACCAAGGGTTTAATCCATCTTCAAATTCGAATTTTAATTCGAATCAGAATTTCAACAGAAACCCTGGGTTTAATCAGAATCAAAACTCGAATTTTTCCAATCCTACGCAAAAATTCAATCAAAATTGGCCTTCCAATTCAAACTCTCAATTTCAAAGTCGGCCCAGCCAGCCCTATGCTCCAAATCTCCAAAACTCTCAAAGCTCCTCCCAATCTAACAATCTTGAAGCCAAGTTAGAGGAGCAAAGCGAGGTCAATGAAGAATCTCGAGAGACAAATTGGGCAAGCGGGCCGAGCGGTTGGCTTCAGACCCCGGGCGGTACCGCCCGCCACCGAGAAGAATCCAAAGGGTGGTCAAGTTGCTCAGGCTGACTTGAACAAAGGCCCATGTACTGACCTCGTGCCATCAATTCAATACGGTAAAGAGAAGGCCAGTGCAATGAATCTGAGGAGCGGTACTCAAGTTAGTGGTCCTTCCCATCCGGGAAACCACTAGCCCCTCCCCGCCATTGATAAGGCGGGGAGGGAAGCCGAGCACCTACACTCCCCTCAACTGCAAGAGAAAACTCAGGTGGCTGATCCCCTGAGAGGTGAAGAAGTTGGTGATCCTCAAGTGGCTGATCCCTTGAGGACTGAAAAAGCAATCGAAAGTCAGGAGGCTGATCCCCTGACTACTAAGAAATCTGAGAAAACTGTTCGATGGAAGGATCTGGAAGACAGAGCTGTAAGTGCATCCTCAAAGAAAGTTTTTTCTGAGACTGACCTTAAGAAACTTCCATTTCCACCGAGAAAGAGCAACATTCCCTTGAGTCGGGACAAAAAGTACGAGAAGGTCTTGAACCTTTTGAAAAACACTCGGTGTAAATCTTCCACTATCGATGTCTTGGTTGAGATGCCTAAGTATACAAAATTCATCAAGGATGTTGTATCTTCGAAAAAGAAGTTAGCGAGGCATGGAAAGGCAAATTGGCGAGGATTGTTCCATGATTAATTATGAAGACTTACCAATTAAAAGAGGTGACCCTGGCAAATTCGTACTTACAGTATTAATGGGAGGTCTAGTCTTCCCTAATTCTTTGTGTGATCTAGGTGCCTCTATAAGCCTTATGCCAATGTACGTATGCAAACAAACTCGGTTTACAAAGCCTTCTAGAACCCACTACTATGAGTTTACAATTCGCTGATAGATTTTCTAAGAAAGCTTCAGGGATCCTAAAAGACGTTTTGGTTCAGATTGATAGATTTACCTTTCCAGTCGATTGGTATGTTTTAGATATGGAGAAAGATGAAAACGTCCCCCTGATTCTTGGAAGACCTTTCTTATCTACGGCTAGGGCCCTCATCGATTGCGATGGTGGGCAAGTGACTATCCGAGTTGGTGATCAAGAGGTGTGTTACAATGTCTTAAAGTCCATTCAAGTACCCTCCGGACCCCCAACCGGCTTTTCCATTGATTATATGACGGATGATTTTACCGATTATATGGATAACCAAGTCATGGTTTGTAGAAGCGAGAATATGAGCGATTGGTTGACAACCCGAATACTCATGGTGTGGTTAATCTAGACCAATTAGCGGTGATTTTGAGGAAGAATTGTTGGAAGGAGAAGCTTTGGCAGTGGGACCACAGAGTAAACTCAGCGATGTTGAGTTGAAAAGTGGTGATCTCAAGTCTAGTTTAGAAGACCCCCCCTGCAGATTTAGTGCTAAAGCCGTTGCCTAAACATCTCAAGTATGTGTTTTTAAGAGAAGGTGACAAGCTTCCACTAATTATATACGCCAAGCTTTCTCGTTTAGAGGAAATGAAACTTATCAACGTCTTGAAAAAGAATGAAAAAGCCTTTGGTTGGCAAGTAGGAGATATCGAGGGATATCTCCGGACATCTCGTATGCACAAGATCAAGACGAATGAGGGTGCAAAATGTGTTAGACAACCTCGGAGAAGGCTCAACCCTCATATGCAAGAGGTGGTTAAGAAAGAAATCATTAAACTTACGGACATGGGAATCATTTATGCCATCGCGGATAGTGAATGGGTTTCCCCAACTCAAGTAGTTCCCAAGAAAGGTGGAATTACGATTGAGAAGAATGAGAAGGGAGAGGAGATAGCATTGAGACTTGTCACCGGTTACGAGTCGCATCGATTATCGAAAGCTCAATGAGGTAACCATGAAAGATCACTTTCCCCTTCCGTTCATTGATCGATGCTTGAGCGTACGGCGGGGCACGCATTCTATCGCTTCCTAGATGGATATTCGGGATACTTCCGGATACCCATTGATCCGGCTAACCAAGAAAAGACCACCTTCACCGCGCCTTATGGTACATTCGCTTACGGACGAATGCCATTCGGTCTCTGCAATGCCCCTGCCTACATTTCAACGATGTATGCCGGCTATCTTTGACGGGCTTGTAGAGAAGTGTATGGAGATCTTTATGGATGATTTTTCGGTTTTTGGTCGTCCTTCGATGATTGCCTCGACAATCTTGATCAAGTGTTATCCAGATGTGTGGAAAAGAACTTAGTACCGGCTGGGAAAAATGCCATTTCATGGTAGATGAGGGAATAGTTCTTGGCCACAAGATCTCCGCCAAAGGTATAGAAGTTGACAGGGCAAAAGTAGAAGCTATCGAGAAGATGAGCTACCCTAAGAATGTGCGGGAAGTTAGAGGCTTTCTTGGACATGTCGGGTTTTATAGAAGGTTCATTCAAAACTTCTCCAAGATAGCCAAGCCCCTGCCCACTTTACTAAAGGAAGACGTTGAGTTTAATTTTGATGAGAACTGCAAGCAAGCGTTTGAGGAGCTCAAGGATCGTTTAATATCTCGCTCCAATTCTTATATCGCCCGACCGAAACCTACCATTTGAGCTTATGTGTGACGCATCAAACTATCTTTGTTGGTCCGTTCTAGAGCAAAAGATCAAGGGAAAGTTCCAACCTATCTATTACGCCAGTCACACATTGAACCCCTCTCAAGTTAACTATACTACTACTGAAAAGGAACTACTGGCCGTAGTCTTTGCTATGGACAAGTTTCGTAGTTACTTGTTAGGAGCTCAAGTGATCGTGTGGACTGATCACGCTGCTTTGCGTTATCTGATGACTAAGAAAGAGGCTAAACCGCGCCTACTGCGTTGGATACTGACCCTACAAGAGTTTGACGTTCAAATTAAGGACAAAAATGGCAGTGAAAATGTAGTGGCGGATCACGTTTCTAGAATGTTAAATGAGGAAAAGGATGAACCAGATGATATAGATCTTTACTTTCCTCTAGAAAACATTATGTTGATAGATGGTTGTCCTCCCGATGTTCCGTGGTATTCTTCCATTGTGAACTACCTTCATGCCCGTTATCTCGATCCCGAAATGTCTTATCGGGAGAAGAAAAAGTTCTTTCTCGATTTGAAATATTTCGTTTGGGATGAACCTTATCTTTTCAAGATCTCGTAAAGATGGGTTGCTTAGGAGATGTGTTCCGTAATCCGAGCAACGCGATATTATTGAGCAAAGTGCCACGGTGGACCCACGGGAGGTCACTTTGGTCCGTGGAAAACCGTTGCTAAGATCTTTCAATCCGGTTTCTATAGGCCTACGATCTTTAAAGATACAGAAGCTTTCTGTAAAGCTTGTGATAAGTGCCAAAGGACCGGAACTCTGACAAGGCGTTCTGACATGCCTTTAAAACCCATCCTCGAATGCGAAGTCTTTGATGTATGGGGTATCGATTTTATGGGACCATTCCCATCATCTTACGGTAATAAATACATCTTAGTCTGCATAGACTACGTGTCTAAATGGTTGGAGGCCCAAGCCACTCCTCACAATGATCATAAGACGGTGATGAAATTTCTAAAGAAGAATATCTTCGTGAGGTTTGGATGTCCACGTGCCTTGATCAGTGATGAAGGGACGCATTTCTGCAACCGACCCCTAGAGAAAGTACTTGAGAAGTATGGTGTTCGTCATAAAGCGGCACACCATATCATCCGATGACTAGTGGTCAGGTTGAAAGGAGCAACCAGAGCATCAAGAAAATCCTGGAGAAAACGGTAAACAGTCATAGAAAGGACTGGAGTTTGAAATTGGATGATGTACTTTGGGCTTATAGAACCGCCTATAAAACCCCTATGGGCACATCTCCATATCAAATGGTCTACGGGAAACAATGTCATCTGCCTGTCGAGTTAGAGCATAGAGCTTATTGGGCTACAAAGTTTCTGAACTTTGATTCCCAATCTTGTGGACAACATCGACTACGGCGATTAGCATGAGCTAGACGAATTCAGACTCCAGGCCTATGAAAGTGCCAGGATTAGTAAAGATAAGATGAAGCTACTCCACGATGCTAAGATTAAGAAGAGAGAATTTCTAGTCGGCGAACAAGTTCTTCTATACAATTCTAGGTTACATCTGTTTCCTGGAAAGTTAAGGACACGTTGGTCCGGCCCTTTCGAGATTCTCCAAATCATTCCTGGAGGCGTTCTAGAACTTCGTGGTTATAGTGGTGACCCGTTTCGAGTGAATGGCCAAAGGTGCAAGCACTATATTGGTGAACCTAAAGAGAGACCTTCGAATGTCCGTTGCCTCGACATCCTCGGGTGTGGTGCTGCGGAAGTCGAAGAAGTCGACGAGTCTTCACTCAACCTGTTTTCAGAGGATGGCTGTAGTGGTCCTTCTGAAGAAGTTCTAGCTGGTAGTTGGGATATGGAAGAATTGGAGAGGGAGCGTCAGTTGAAGCGTCATCAGAGGACTCAGAGAATGAAGAGGTCACCCATGGGGAAGTTCAATCGTATGTGGAAAGCTATTAAAGATTTCACCCCATGTGTGAGATGCTGTTTCTGCAGCCACACTACTGATCAGAGCTTACACGAGGTAGTGGCTGGCAGAAAAGTTAAATGGCCTGACCCAGGCTGAATTTTCAACGGTGTCGAGCTAACGACATTAACCAAAAGCGCTACTAGGAGGCATCCTAGATATCCCTTAGTATATTAGTTAGGTTCGTTCACGCTCGTTAGTGTTTTATTTATTTAAGTTTTAGTTTAATTAAGTTTTAGCCGACTAAGTTTTTCTATTTATATACGTCGGTTAGTGTACTTTTTAGATATGGATTACGGAGTTCTTCCCGAGGAGTTCCCCATCATTAGTCGGATCCCACCGATTACGTAGGCGATGGACCAGGAGGCACTATAGTCTTGCACGTAGATTTTGAGCTTAGTACCCGTACGAAGACCATCACCTATGTTCTCATTGTACCCCGTCGTTCGGGAGGTAGTGACTTCACTACTGAGGAGCTACATGAAGCTATAGGACGTCCATATACGATCCTAAATGACCCTATGCTGACAGATCTAGCGCTGGTACTACAGGATTCACATTTTAGAGGTTTAGAGGTAGCTGGAGATGACTGGGGCGTACAAGACGACTATGATTTCCTCCCCGCTATTGATTTGCTTCGTCGTCTCATCCGTTTGGTGGATTGGGACGAGATTTATGCAGACTAGCGTTAGTTAGGTTTGTTTCGTCGAGCAAACGACGTAAAACAAAAGCGCTTTGTGGGAGGCAACCCACTGTTTTCTATTTGTTTTTATTTATTTTCTAGTCACTTTATGTACTTTGTTTGATTTAAAGTTGTATTTTTGAAGTTTTAATTAAGTTTAATAAGAGATGTACTTTTTAATTTGGGGTGTATGGAATTTTATGATTTTTGCACTTTTGCCTTCTGGGACGCCCGTCCAGAAAACTGGACGCCCGTCCTCTATGACAAATCCTTAGACGGACGTCCACTACGCCTGGACGCCCGTCCGATATTTTCCCTCCAATCCTGTATGTGATTTAAATTTTTGGACGAGCGTCTACTGAACCGGACGCCCGTCCAGTTCATCTGATTTCCCAGTGAACGCCCGTCCACTGAGTTGGACGAGCGTCCAACATCTGCCTATATATACCCCCTGCTTCGATGAACCCTCACTTTTCACTTTTTCAAATCGAAAAACCGTTTTCTCTCCCTCTTTTTGGCCTAAAATCTTCATTTCTAAACCATTTTGAGCGATTCCAAGTGCTATAGACCGCTATTGATGCCCTCTTTTCGATTTTCATAACCAAAACTCCCAACACGCTTTATTTTTGGAGAATTAGCACCCTCCTTAGTCCGGCTTTTAAGAGGAAAAATCCGATTTTTGGAGCCAAATTTGTGTTGTTTGGACTAATCTTCACATCAATCCGCATCTACTCATCCTACTTGGTAAGTTAGTAACAAATTTTCTAGTTTTTATTCACGTTTTTGCGAGTTCGATCTTTGGGTCGGCTCGTTCCCTTGAATGTCATCTTAATTCGTTTTTTTTTTCTTTCTGGTTTTGTGTTTCTTTCTGCTCTGTTATGATGATGTGGTGTTGTGATGGATGGTGAATGGATTGTTTGGTGTTTATTATGATTGTGGTTGTGGTTTGGTTGTTTTGAAATCCCGCTTTGGATGTTAAACGGGTATCTCTTGTTGTGAATTGGGATTGTTTTCATGTAGTCTAGGTTTAGAATATGGTTCATAAGAAGGGAGTGGTTAAGAGGCATGGTAAGGAAGTGGCTAGGGAGGCCGGAAAGAAACGCAAGGAGTTTGATCCTACTTTAGTTGATCCTAACCGGGGTGTGAGTATACGAGAACAACCTCCAGAGCCACCCAAACTAGGGCTACTTTGAGAGATGAGCCGAACTCGACTCCGAGACCGATGACGATGTGCCTTTGGTACGGATGCCTGAGTTCCAGAGAGGTGGAGGTTCGTCTAGGGCGGAGGACACTGTCGATGCTACCCGGGAAGAGGAACCGGTTGTACCTAGGGCTGCCCCTCCTAGAAAGAAATCTAAAACCGTTGCCCCGATGCCATTGCCTCGTAGATTCATAAACCCTAGAGCTCATGACGTCTTTTCTAAGCATTATTTTTCGAGGACGATGTTGATTGAGCGGGCCATTTTGGAGGCCAAAGTCGATCCGGGGTTCGTTAAGTTGCTCAAGGATCGGAAATGGGAAGCTTTGATGACAATCCCGACTACCCCGGTAAATAGCTCCCTAGTTCGGGAATTTTATGCAAACTGTTCGGAAACCGACTTGGGGACAAAGGTAGTTGTGGTTCGAGGGGTAGAAGTTCCTTTTACACCGGAGGTGATCAATGCAAAGTATGGGTTGGCGGCTTTTGAGGGAAGGGATTACAAGGAAGAGATTGTGCATAGGCAGAGTTTGGGGCAGGATCCTTTGGAGGAGTTGCGACTGAGAGTGTGTCCGGATGTGGCATGGACATTGAGGCCGGGAGGCGACCGGAAGGAGTTGGTTACCACGACCTGGACGGAGGATTGGAAGGTCCAGTGTCGGTTTATTCAGAGTCGGTTGTTGCCTAAGAACAACTTGACGCACTTTCACATTGGTGACCTAGGCATGTTATACGCATTGACATTTGGCCTGAACGTGGATGTGGGGCAGGCGTTATATGATGAGGTGGCTATTAATCGAAGATCTACACCCGATGCCCGATTATCCCTCACCCGATCCACAAGCCTCTCGTATCGATGCCGGTGTGCCCGAGTATGGAGCCGATCACAAACCGAAGAATCCAAGGCCGATACAGCGAGAAAAAGGCAAGCCTTCGGAACAGACTGAGACGGAGACACCTCAGGAGCCTGGTTCTTCGGCACCGCCTCGTGCATCCTCCCTTCCTACTTTATCTCCCGCAGTTAGGATGCGGTTGAGCATGGCCAATAGTTTCCGGGAATGGCTGAGTGATATCCGGGATACGCAGAACAACATTTTATCGATTCTTCAGTGTATCTGTGAGGGCCGGCAGCCGAGGGACGAAAGGACATTCAATCCGAGCTCCGTTGATTTTCTTTTTGCCGATGAGATCGAGCAGGTCATTGCGGATGTTCTACACGACTCTGAGACATCTTCAGATGAGGAGCAACCTGACTCGGCAGCTAGGGCTACGGCACCACCTTCTGGACCCTCCTCTGTGATCCTCCGGCCGATGATTCGGGACACCGAGCCGGCCTTGATTTTATTTTTCGATTCTAGTTTTTCTTTTTCTTTGATTTGATGGATGTATGTTATTGATACTTTTTCTTATATGATTCGTTGTAATTTTGATATTGCTACTGTTACTTTTCCCGATGGATCATGTAAGCCATAAGGCACTCGTACTTTCACTTCTACTGTGTTTATACTTTCTGGATGTATTGAATGCTTTCACTTTTGCTTTATCTTCATTTTTGATATCTCTTTTCAATTTGGTATAACTCCCCGTTTTCCCGAGATGGTTCCATGTTTGTCAAGACGTGCGGTATATTTTTAGCAAGTTTCGTCGAGCTACATTGTCCGGTTACGCATTCTAAAGTGTCATTATGTAGGCTCCGGCCCGACCGACGATTCGCGTTTCGGTTTCAATCAGCTAAGACTTTTCCTTTTTCTTTCGATCTGCACAACATGAGGACATGTTGAGTTTTTAAGTGTGGGGGAGGGGAATGTTTCGATATGTATCTACACGTGTGCTTAATTCGTAATGTTTCTATGCAAATGAGCCAAAATTTTCGAAATTTTTCGACACTTTTGTTTCTGTTTTGTCCCGAGTAGGCAATTCGATTCAATGTTCGCTATTTTTATAGTCATTTAAGCTGTATATCATATGTTTGATGAGTTAGTTGTTTCACCTGAGATCGATTTTTCACGAGCCATAGTAAATGATGAGCTATTTATAAAGTTATACCCCTTTTGGATTAGTGATTTTTGTTTTCTTGTAAGTCATGTGCTTAGTGCTACGTATATATCTCGTGAATTATGATAGTTTGTATTTAGATCTGGAGTATGATATACTGTGAATATCTGAAGGTTTGAATGTGATAAGTAACACGTAACTTATTGTCAAATGAAAAAGTTGAAAAAATATGAATTAATTGGGTGTGTCGGAAGCTAGTCGATGATTTGAGTGCGATAGGGTATACCACGTATGTCCTATACCACTATGATGACTAAAAGCTCACGACGTAAGAAAAGTCGCCTTATGATTTGAGTAAGGTAGGGGATTATCTTGAAATGTCCTATTCTGCTATGACAGGGCAATAGCTCATTCTGACGTGTGTTTAAAAGTGAAAAAGGTTAAATCAATTAATGAAGTGTTATGAAATGTATATAAGACTAAGTTATCGTCTACCTTATCCCCAGTAGAAACTGACAGATATGTTGTAGGGATTATCCTCTGAGTATTTCAAAAAGGCCCTAGATATATTCTATCATCTTTTTCGGGATATATCACGTTTGTAGGGTGCATCTTATGAGTGTCATTTATTACTAGTCTACAAGGGGGTATTAGCTAGTTTTGCTTTGAGTTTCTCGAGTTTGGATATAGTGGAAGTTTTCTATGGCTATGCACACACACAATGGTGAACTTCTGATTGATTGGATATGTGTTATGTATGTTTAGATGTCTGTTCTTTTCTCGAGCCTAATTTTTGTTTTGTTTTGCTCGGGACGAGCAAAAGCTTAAGTGTGGGGGAGTTGTTAAGGGTGAATTTATATGATTTATAACGCTAAATTCTATGATATTTTTCCCCGTATTCGTACTAAATTGCATAAGAAGCATGTGTTTAATGAATATATTGAGTAAATGATATTTCAAAAGAGTTAATTGCAAAATAGGTTGATTTATGTGCTTTAATTATGTTTTTACGATTATTTGAGCGATATTACATTTTGTGGTGTTTTTATATGATGTAGATGCACTTTTCAAGGCTCAATTGATGATCAAAAGAGATAAGAGTCGACATATATGATGATTAAAAGAGATAATGAAGGCATTGACAAGATGAAAAAGAGATAGAGATCAAGAAATCGAAATTCAGTCATATTGGACTGGCGTCCAGGTCCCGTCCAGTGGACGGGCGTTTGCTGAAACTGAACGAGCGTCAAGGGATTGAAAGTTGATTCAGGAAGTTTGGACGCTGAGGTGGACGCTGGTTGGACGAGCGTCTGATCATGACTCGGCCCGATTTGAAGTTCATATGAAGGTTGGACGGGCGTTCAAGGATCCAGACGGGCGTCCGGTAGCCGACTTGTTGAAACCGACTTTAAAATCTATATATAGTCGGCTGTTTTCTCCACACAAGGACACAATACACTCATTATTCAAAACCCTAAACCTAGGGGCGGCTTTAGGCTGCGTTTTTCTCCTTTTTATTCCAGTTTTTATGCACTTTAGATCTAGATTAAACTAGTTACTTTTTATGCACTGTTTATACAAATTTGAGTTGCTGAGGATGTCCAGAGGCTAAAAGATTCATCAAACGAGTATTGTGAAGCCATCCAAAGATTGTTGATTTCGTTTTCTTCGGTTATACTGTGAGTTTTTATTTAAAGGTTGTTTCTTATTCATGTTTATTACGTTTAATTGCTTTTATATCGGAAGATCTGCATGTGTGATTGTTTATTGTTGATGGAAATCTTAATAAACCCTAGATCATCATGAATAAGAGTAGTAATTTGAATCTATCATAACGGAAGTTAATAGGTTTAATTGCTAGATTATAAACATAAAGTTTGCACCTTTGGTTAGGAAACGCGTTAATCTTGCATTGGAAGATAATAGATTAATAGATGAACTATCTAAGGAATTAGGGTTCATGTTTAGATAAGGTGAATCACAACCTAGATAAAAACCAAAATATAATCGAGATAGGAAATCAATGCTTGTTGGATAGGTGGATCAATCCTCGTTTGTTCATTACACACTTGAATTAATCCTTAAAACTTGAATTCGTTTAGTTAGTTTACTTTTATTTGCATCTTAGTTTAGTTTAGTATTGAATTGGTTCGCAGCCCGTATCCTTCCTAGCTTTGGAATATATCCTCTGTCTAGTTTTATTTTCTGTTTTGTTTGATGTTTATTCACTGTTTAGATTAGTTTCGTGACATAGTTTAGGTTAGACAAAAGCTAGAATCACAATCGTTTAGTTCCCCGTAAGATCGACCCGGTATCAACCTCTTTACTACGATCCTTATACTTGAGGGAAACCGGATTTATAAATATTTATTACTTGTTTGCTGTGCTAGATAAATCCGTGACATCCTACAAATTTTGAATAACTCCGATGACGAGTAAAATTGAGTGCAACATTAGAGTTTCCTTCGTTCAATTTGAGTCGATGATAAAAATTGCAACAACCACTAACACCTACTAGTACAACATTGTTAGGGGTAAGACGAGGGTTAGCCTCGACCCTTCTATGGTTTCTGATGGATCTCCTCACGTAAAAATTAATCATCTGCTAAGCTTTAATATAAGGAATGAGCTATGAAGCTCACTAAGGAAACCATTGCATTAAAGGTAAAATTTCAAGTTCTCTTTTGCAAACATGAAAATGCATAAGTAACAGTAGCAACTGGCAAATGTATGAAATGAAATCAAAGTATTGAACTACCCTACATGTTCACCTAGTAGTTAAACCTTACAACATACATGGAATAAAAGTACTGAGTTGGCTTACTTGAATCACATAACAATTAAGGCACATAACATACCTGAAATCAACATTGGAATGAAATTACTTCTCATGTTAACATGTATGTCATGGATAGCTAGGAAAACTGACCGACCTGTCCTATAGTCATTATTCTTGCCCGTGAGAAGGGAAATTGATGCCAGAGACCGTCAAGAATTCATTGACTTGTACTTAATATTCATGTTCATGAGTATGGAAGCTGATGCAACTAACCTTCAATGATTCATTGTATATTCATTACTTCCCTTTACTTAGTGATATGTACTGTTACATATCGCCGTTGTGCATAACACACTATTTAACATGTTTCTTTCTCCTATATAGGAGACCACCTTCCCAAACTCAACTTAATCAATGGCACCAACAGCTGTCTTTCCCAAAATCCGAGGCACGGGGAATGAATTAAAGCTAGTAATAAAAAAACCCAGGTTTGGAACCCTGTAGAGAATGAAGAGGGGCCAAGGATCTTCCTCTCAACAGTGCTTTTCGAGGCTCGACTCTCCCCCCTGAATAAGTAAGGCCCCATTAGATGGGATAAAGAGTAAGGATTGAAGCCCGCTTAGCTCGCTGTGCACCTTTGGACACGGGGGTTACTCGTAAATGTGTAGAGCCAAGTGTAGTGTGGTGTAGTAGTAGGCACTTCTAGGCCCCTTCCCGGCTACCGGATTACTCCAAAGTGCTTCGGGTGCGGACCCTTTGCCATCCATTGCAGCAGAGCCGTTTTTTTTACTTTATCTTTCAAGTCATCACATATCATATTATACATAATCCATTTCTCGTCAAAAAATGATTACACATTTCCGTACATAAAATTGAACATATATTTTCATGTGCATAAACTCAATGTCATGGTATCACAACACATAACATCATAAGCATGCCATAACCTTAAAAACATGATATGTATAAATATTAGTATCACTAGATTCATCCTTACTTCCATTATGACATTCCTTGACAACGTAAGTAACATATGATCATATAAATCATGCTATATCTTCTTCACATAGAATCATCAATTCAGCCCCGAGACATTAATATCTTCATCACAATAGGTAAACTATTACAAAGTACGTATGAATTCACCAGCATGGTCATCTTTTAACCTTATTAAGCCTTCTAAGTTGCTACTGGCATGCATACTTCATTCCTTATTCATTCAACATGTATATCGTCCTTATAACATGAAAAGGCGGATCCAGGAATTTGTTCCAGTAGTGTCAACGGCGTCTAAAACTAAAAAAATTATTTCAGTAGGGTCATTCGAGCCTAAAAATGCATTTTTTAATGACAAAACAATGTTTAACCTCAATAAAACTACATTGTGACCCCTCCCTATCCAAGGTTCATCCGCCCTTGTAACATGATCTCTAAATATTTAAGAACTTGAATAGCAAGCATAGAAAAGGTTCTACAACATCAACATCATGCAACATATCAAATTGTCAACATAATCACGACAGTGTTCATTTAAAGCCATTTTGCAAAATAATTGTTCTTAACCGTTTCATGACCAGTTCAGACCTTATAAATATGCTTTCTAAGTGTTATAATTCTTTCCAAACATGAAAATTTCTAGATCTGAAGGCATTACAGCCTAACTCACACCACAAGGTTTCTGTTCAACAATAAGGACATAAATTACATTTTTGTCACATTTAACATGAAATAAACATCAAATATCCTATAGGTATGCTATTTACTCTAAAATAACACACTTTCTCGGCTAAATCTACTACATAAGCAAGACCATCACATCACATTCATGAAACCCTTCCACCAAGAATAAACAATCTGGAAATTGCACAGAAAATGCATATAAACTCAGAATTGGGTTATTTCAGTCCCAAAATTCATCAAATTTACAGCATAATCATAAAATGCAGGATATCCTGCGGTACACCAATGGGGAGGCTGGAATTGAGCCGGTGACATAAATTCATTTTCAGGCTAAAACGTTCATCCTACCAGTATAACATGTTTGTTTATGCCCATACCCAATTTTTACAGTCTAAGAATGCAGAAACATCCACATTTTATCAAGAAAATGCACCAAAAGCATACAAAACATGAAATGTTGGAAAATTCTTAGACGTAGGATTCCTTACTTTGTTGTGTAAGGATGTGTACCGTAGAAACTTCCTCTTCAAACAAGTAGTACTCTTCTCCTACAAGTTTTCATGGTATGATTACTTAGAACAAGAAGAAACCCTGATTTTTCTAAAGATGTTCATTCTTAGAACTTTGAAGATAAAGGCACAAACCTACTTAGAGTTGGAAAACTTGATGAAGGCTATGTGTCCTTGACGATACTTGTTGTATGTTGCAAAATTTTGACAGCATTGGTAGATTTTTGAATAGAAAAAATAGGAAATAGTTCAAGTATGAAAAATGATGGAAAATGGTAAAAAAATGAAAGTTTGGCTCTGTTTTACATCTATTATTCCAAACCAATTCAAAAACAGTGAATCTGATTGGTTCCGGACCACCAAGTCATACTTGTTGCCGGACCACCATTAAATTTGCCTCCTCCAAATGGTTTCAAAGCCAATTAAACCTCCGGGAACTGATGGAAGTTGTCAAAAAGCGAAAAGATGCAACCTTTTGATTTGGCACCGGCAGGGTACGTACCCAACGTCAAGCCGGTGGCTCCCTTTCTTATGGGGTCCACCAAATGTGTTCCAAGGGTATTCAGGGTATGCATGATGTTTTTATATGATTTTTGTGACATACGACCTTTTTAAGATGCCATTTTGACCCGTGTACACAAATTTAATTATTGGATTAGGGTATTACACTACAATCCTATTTAACAAGAAATGAATGGTTTACAGGTTTCACATCTTCATTGATAAGGGAAAAACGTCCATCAGTTTGCTTATATATGATACTTGTACAGTTTGCAATTTCATCATTTATATATATTCCCGACAATTTTGGCAGGTATATTACTGGGGTATGTGTCGAACTACATTTTTTCAAAACTTCCTACTCATTTGGGTTGGCAAATCATGCTTGGAATCGGCGCTATCCCTTCAGTTTTCCTAGCTCTTGGTGTCGTCGCCATGCCCGAATCACCACGTTGGCTAGTTATGCAAGGTCAACTTGGTGAAGCAAAACGAGTTTTGGACAAGACTTCGTTATAAACCTGGAGATAACTTCGTATGCAAGAAACGAGAAACGAAGCAATCAAACATAAACAATCAAAGGAGATAACGAAACAAGAAGAACACGATTTAACGTGGAAAACCCCTCGTGGGAGAGGTAAAAAACCACGGCGAGTAAAAGAGATATTTTATTATGCACCGAATTTTACCGATTTCAACACCCCCGGATAATGAGACAACAACCGTATTTATAGGCACAAATCCCTAAACCCTAGCCGCCAGAATCTTTGTCCGAACCGCCATAAATACCCTTACACGTGTCCTCCTTTTAATGACACCGTATAGCCGTCACATAACGTAATTAACGGATGTGGGACCATGCCGTATTCCAAGACTCGCGGACTATCACCCCGCCGATAGTCACCCCGTCGACGAAGCTCGCAGACTCCACCCTACCGATGCACGTAATTGAATACACTTCTCACCGTCCATCACACAACTCGAGTCTTCGATTGGTTCCACCGGATGTAGAGTTTAAGTCACTTTACCGACAAATCTCCACCTTGACTTCAACTCTCACTAGAGTCAAACGTATTGCATAACCGGATGTACTTGTATCGGATGCATTCGTCAATGCCGGATGTACTTGTACCGACTATCTCCACAAGATCCACTCCACCGATCCGCCCTCGCAAAGTTTCCGAAACATATTATAAGCTTTGAATATTCGCAAGTCCAGGCAAAGCCGGAACTTACTCGCCGAACCGGTTTAGTGAACATATCGCCAGGATTCTCCTTTGTGCCAATCTTCTTCACCACAACCCTCTTCTCATTCCTCAGAAATGATACCGACATCAATATGCTTGGTTCTCTCATGATGAACCCGATCCTTGGCTAAACAAATTGCACTTAGATCGTCACAATAAATCTCACCGATCCCGATGCAACCCCAAATCACCGACTAGCCCCTTCAACCGATACCCTCCTTAGCCGCTTCGGTAAGAGCCATATATTCGCTTCGGTAGTTGATAAGGCTACTCGTAGCCCGAAGAGTAGCTTTCCACCGACTACCGCATTTCCCAATGTAAACACATAACCGGTCATTGATTTTCTACCGTCAACATCACCCGCATAATCGCATCACAAAGTAGCTGTGACCGGACCCGCATCACCTCCATAAATGAGACCAACATCACCGTACCTCTCGGTGTACCTCGAATATCCTTTTAACGGCTTTCCAGTGTTCCTTTCCGGGTTGAGCCATAAACTTGCCGGCAACACCGACCGCCCGAGCAGATCGTGCCTAGTGCACACCATGGCATACATCGGGGATCGCCAACCGCACTAGCATAGGGAACTTTTGACATATACTCCTTCTCTTCACCGACCGTGAAGCATAAACAGACAAATGAACATTTGATGCCATAGGAGTATCTATTGGTTTTGCGACAGACATCCCAAACTTGGCCAATATCTTACGCACATAACCCCGCCGAGACAAGAACAACTTCTTCGACTTCTATCTCTCCGATCTCCATCCCCAAGATTTTCTTGGTCGCACCTAAATCCTTCATTTCAAATTCGGCACTAAGAAGGTTCTTCGATTTTGAACATCGACTTCCTTCTTGCGGCTATCACGCATGTCATCCACATACGAACAAGATAGGTATATGATCCATCTTTCAAACAGATCGTGGTATACACAACAAATCATAAGGACTTATGTTGTAACCCCGTCGAAGCATAAACTCGTCAAACCTTTTATACCACTGCCTTGGGGCTTGCTTCAAACCATACAATGATTTCTTCAACTTGCAAACATAACTTTTGATGTGATCGAAGATGAGATGTTTTGGTTTGGAGATATTTATCCCACATTGTTCCCATGGCAGATTTTCCTTATAATTTTATTAGTATTTATTTCTTTTATTTTTATTTTTATTTCTATAAATTAACTTTGTCCCACATTGCTTTGGGAGTAGGTTGTGACTTTTATTCTAGCCTATAAAAAGGCTTTAGTTGTAATCTTTTTTGGCCGATAAATTTTGAAAAATATATATTATTTGAAGCTTTTAAAGCTTTGGTGAGTTTTCTCACGTTGGTGTTTGGTGGATTCCAACACCGTTGTTTGGTGGATTCCGAACGGGACTTATCGAGGTTGTGAGCGAACCTTGTGGGTGTCCATTATACCAAGGTTTTTGGCTACGGGTTAGCCAAGGGTCGCGGTGCTCATTGTATTGGTGCCATCAGTCAAGTCCTAGGGCATTTTTAGATCTGATTCGGCTACGGATCACATCAGTACATCAGTTGGTATCAGAGATAGTCACTGACGGTATCCAAATATCTCTTTTATTTTTATTTTCTCTTCTTGCGTTTTTTCCTAACGTCAAACAAAAAAAATCCAGCAATTCTTGTTCCTGTTTTTGTTCTTTTCCTGTTTCGATTCTTAAGACTGTTCATAAAAATCAAAATAAAAATTGTCCCAGCCTGTTCTTGTTTTAATTCCCTTGTGTTCTTCACAATTTGCATATTGGAAATTTTCCCAGCTCTTTTTTTTGTCGAACGTCCTGTTAAAAAAATAATAAAAAAATAAAAAAATTCAAATTCTTTATCTTTGTTTCTGCCGTCCCTTTCTCTTACTCATTTAAAAAAATAGGTTACAACACTTTTCCTGATCTACGTGTTGTTGTTAAAAAAATAAAAGAAATAAATACTAATAAAATTATAAGGAAAATCTGCCATGGGAACAATGTGGGATAAATATCTCCAAACCAAAACATCTCATCTTCGATCACATCAACTTTCCTTTCCAGGAACTTGAAAACCCTCAGGCTGTGTCATGTATATCTCCTTATCCACCTCACCATGTAGAAAAGCAGTTTTCACATCTAATTGCTCAAGTTCGAGATCCTGCTGTGCCACCATTGCTAGTAACACCCTGATTGAAGTGTGTCTGACCACTGGTGAAAATATTTCATCAAAGTTAACCCCTTCCTTTTGACTGAATCCTCTTGCAACCAAATGTGCCTTATACCTGACCCCTTCTGCCTTTGTTATTCCTTCCTTTTTCTTGAAAATCCATTTACAAGTCACAACTCCCTTGTCGCAGGCCGTTTGACTAATTCCCAAGTCCGATTCTTCGCAATGACTCCATTTCATCTCCCATGGCCGCATGCCACCGAGATGCTTCGTACATGTCATCGCTTCCCGTAAGTAGTAGGTTCAAACAACCTCTACTTCTTTCGCAACTTGGAGTGCATATCCGGCCAAATCATCATATCCATATCTCCTTGGAGGTATCCCAACATTAGATCTTCTAGCCCGCCGGCGCCTAGACTCGCCGATCAATGTTTGTATGACGCCCCGCCGAGGTCTCGCGACCGGCTTGGATCGATTCTCGGTTCATTATCCGATCGTATAGTGTTGATTTGGATCCATTGATTGTTGCATATCAAGTAGACTCCACCTCGAAGCTCCACCTCGTTTCTCAACACTATCGATTCAAGATCGGTTTCGTACTCGTAGACCTCCCCACCGATGAGTTTAACATAGAATTTTCATCAAACACAACGTCCCTGCTGAGGATTACTCTGGACTCTGCTGATGACCAAATTCTATATCCCTTCACTCCATCACCATACCCCACAAACACTCCCTTCTTGGCTCTTGGCTCCAACTTCCCTTCACTAACATGATAGTAAGCTGTACTTCCAAAAACCCTTAGAACTGAGTAGTCAGCAGGCTTGCCTGACCACATCTCAAATGGTGTCTTGAGATTGATTCCTGTGTGAGGGCTCCTGTTGATTAAGTAGCAAGCTGTCTTAATGACCCCGCCCAAAATCTCCTTGATAAACCGGCTTGAGAAAGCATACATCTTGCCCTCTCCAAGTAGAGTTTGATTCATCCTTTCGCCTACACCATTCGCCGAGGTGTATTCCTTACAAGTATGATGTCCGGCAATACCCTCAACCGCACAAAATGAATCAAAATCCGTCCACAGAATTCCGGACCATTATCCGTACGAAGCTTCTTGATTTTCTTGCCTAATCGATTCTCCACTAGGGCCTTCCACTCGCTTGAAGTTATTGAATGCATCACTTTTGTTCTTCATCATCACCACCCAAGTCATCCTTGAATAGTCATCTATGAATGACACAAAATATCCGTGACCACCCAATGACTCAACCTTTGATGGACCCAAATCCGAATGGATATAATCAAGTGATGCCTTTGTGTTGTGCAACCCCGCCGAGAATTTACTTCTATGCAACTTCCCAAACACACAATGTTCACAAAAGTCCGATTCTTGACCTTATATCCCCCAAGAAAACCCGCCGAAGAAAGAACTCCGCATACCCCTTTCACCCATGTGACCAAGTCTCACGTGCCACACGGTGAGTCCGTCGAGACCGGTGAACCGCCGAGGATGCAACAAAGAGCGGCGGTGAAGCGTATACGTAGATCCTTGTAATATATACAAGGTTCCCCTCTTGATGCCTTTGAGGACTACAACTGAATCTTTGAAGACATTCAGCTGTCCACCTTCACCCTTGAAATTGAACCCCTTGCTGTCCAGTAGACTGAGAGATACCAAATTCTTGGTCATCTGTGGAACATGTCTTAATCCTTCAGTGTACAAAATTTACCATCCTCTGTCCTTAACTTTACTGAGTCAATTCCCACAACTTTACGAGACCTTCGTTGGCCATATAGATTTGACCACCATCTATCCGCTCATAAGTAGAGAACCACTCTCTCGTTTGGACAAATATGGTAGGATGCTCCGAATCAAGTATCCACACATCATTGTGGTGTGTAGAATCCCCCGCAACTAGAACCGGATCCTCATCGGATTGCTCGCAGCCAAGGCTACCGTGCCGAATTGCCTTCCCGCCGTTTCTTCTTCCTTGGACAATTGGACTTCCAATGTCCCCGCTCCTTACAAGTAATTACGTACATCGTAGACTTAGGACCTTTGGACACCGACTTCTTTTTCTTCTTCTCGTCCATATCCTTTTCCACTATTGTCGCTAGCTACTAGCCCAAGACTGACGACGACGTCTGTCCCAAAGGCCTTGTGTCTCGGCTCCCCGGCATGTAAGGCGGACCTCACATCCTCTAAAGCTACCGTATCCTTCCCAACTATGAAAGATCGCACAAAGTTTTCATATGATGCCGGCAATGACACCAACGGGATTAGGGCCGCATCTTCATCTTCAATTTTAACATCAATATTCCTTAAATCAAGTAATATTGTGTTCGGTTGGTCAAGATGTTCCCTCGGTGGACTCCCTTCATGCATCTTCAAACCGAACAACCTCTCGTTTCAATAACAACTTGTTGGTCGGTGACTTGGTCATATACAAGCTTTCAAGCTTTTTCCACAACTTGGCCGCGGTGTCTTCCTCAAAGCAACCTCGGTGATAACATCGTCGATAAGCACAACATGATGGTTGAATGTGCTTTCTCTTCCAGACCGGCATAATCTGCGTCGCACCCGTATTTGGTTTGTCGATAAAGGATTCCACAAACCCCGCTCGTTTCAACAAGGCACGCATCTTGATTTGCCACGGACCAAAACTCGTTCCTTCCCGTAAATTTATCGATTTTTATGTTTACCGCCGACATCTTTCCTTGCTAAAGATTACAACTTTATCACAGATCCTAGCACCTTGCTGAAGGTCTTGGTGAAGATGAAGTTGATCGTACAGACAGTTTTTCTCCAGAACCTTGCTCTGGTACCACTTGTTATAAAACTGATGGAGATAACTTCAGATGCAAGAAACATAAACAGAAGCAATCAAACATAAACAATCAAAGGAGATAACAGAAACAAGAAGAACACAGATTTAACGTGGAAAACCCCTTAGTGGGAGAGGTAAAAAACCACGGGCAGAAAAGAGATATTTTATTATACACTGAATTTTACAGATTTCAACACCCCCGGATAATGAGACAACAACTGTATTTATAGGCACAAATCCCTAAACCCTAGCCGCCAGGAATCTTTGTCTGAACTGCCATAAATACCCTTACACGTGTCCTCCTTTTAATGACACCGTATACATAACGAATTAACGGATGTGGGACCCGCTCGTATTCCAAGACTCGCAGACTATCACCCCGCCGATAGTCACCCTGCTGACAGAAGCTCAGTAGACTCCACCCTACTGATGCACAGCATTGAATACACTTCTCAGCTGTCCATCACACAGCTGAGTCTTCAGATTGGTTCCACCAGATGTAGAGTTTAAGTCACTTTACTGACAACTTCTGATTCCTTGGAAGAATCACGTCTTCGTTTTGCCGATATTAAGGAAGCCGCCGGCATTAATTCACAACATTGCAATGACGAAATCGCCATAGTTTCAAAGCAACACAGAGGCCAAGATGTTTGGAGAGATTTACTACTTCGCCCTACGCCATCAGTCCGACATATTCTAATGGCGGCTGTTGGGATACACTTCTTTCAACAAGCGACTGGAATTGACGCAGTCGTTTTATACAGCCCAAGAATATTTGAAAAGGCTGGAATTACAAAAGATACGGACATACTACTTGCCACCATGGCCGTTGGATTCACAAAAACAATCTTCATCTTCGTGGCCACATTTTTGTTGGACAAGATCGGTCGGCGTCCGTTACTTCTATCGAGCGTAAGAGGAATGATAGGATCCCTTGCGCTTTTAGGCATAGGATTGACCATCGTTGACCATTCCGGGGACAAGGAGATGTGGGCCGTAGCGTTATGCATCACCATGGTCTTGGCCTACGTGGCATTCTTCTCTATCGGGATGGGACCCATCACCTGGGTGTATAGTTCAGAGTGGCTGGTAATTATTCCAAAAAAAACTACCAATTCGGCAACAAAGCCACTCATACCCGGTAATGCAAGCGAAGCCATCGAAAAGCTACTGAACATCGTGAATACTCTTGCATTGGGATAGCCATTGCGCCCATTTCGTCAAGATAAACAAGGAAAATCTTTGGTGTAGGGGACCCTACGAAGTGAAAGTAAAAGTCCCATCGCTTCGTGTAGCGATCGTTTCCGTTAAGGTTACGTGCCCAAGGTTCTAGCATAGCAGTGTCGGTGAATAGGATTACAAGTGGGGTCATGTCGATGACGTTTATATCCTTGTATAAGGAGATAACAATTGGTGGGGCCTTCTTTTTGTATGCTGGAATTGCATCAGTGGAATTTGTGTACTTTTACACATTGCTCCCTGAAACACAGGGTACGAATCTAGAGGAGATGGAGGCATTGTTTGGGAAATTCTTCCATAGGAGGACAACTATATATGAAATATTTGGAGACAAAGGTTGAAACTACAAACCAACTATTATTGCCTTAGCACTGAAAGTTAGAATAATTAATGTATAAATGTGTTTCATATTAAGCTTAATTTGCATGATTGACATCTTTTGATTTTGTTTTGCATTGTAGTGCATTATGGAAGATAAATGGATGAAAAAATGGAAAAAGGTATGGACATGTTGCAGTTTTGGGCAGCAAGGTAGGAAGCATGGCAGCAAGTTGACCAGGCTTTGATCATGACTTTTAATGCTTAATTAGGTGGGAAGATTTTGATGGAGACTAAGGAGTAAGGATACATTCACAACCGTTGTGTTTATGCCGTTGATTATGATGAGTTTACATAATGATCAATTTAGACTCATAATGATCAACGGTACCGAATCTACCGATTACCGTTCGTCACCGTTTGTGAAACAACGGTTGTGCCTTATTATTATTCAGCCCAAAAAATGCTACGACCACAACCGAAATGACACAATCAATGACATAACATGAACCCACACTGTTGATTATTGTGTATCATATTTTGATTGAATTAGCTTCCACCATAATCAATGGTGTAAAGGTAAGTCATGTCTTTCATCGTTTAACTTTGGTTATAGTTTTGGTCGTAGCATTGGCGTTTTGGGAGTTGGTATACACAAGGAAATTGTTCGGAATTCCAATATATTAGTGGATACGATTTTTCAGCATCAAAACAAATGTAGTGTTATTTTCATCTATACATTAATCTATTATTGTTATCTGGATTAGTAATATGTGAATTGGTCCAATGGTAATTACTATTTAACCCGAAGTATTTGGGTTTCAGTAATTAGCCGTTGATCCTAATATTGATGTTGATATGAAAACGATGCTCGTGAAGAGAGTAAGAATCTTGTAGTCCTTCTTGTTTGATAGTCTGTAACAAAAGAATACTTTTTGCAGAGTTCTCTCTTGGGTCAACCAACACTCTGCATTGCATTAAATGCTAGCTCCGTGTTATCTTTATCTGAATTTGAACGTTAATCCTCATTTGATCTGAGTCTTCAAATCTGTTCCTTTAGATCTAGTCTTATGTCGGTCTGCCTCCAACATGTCTTGCCTTATCTTATCTTCTGATTTGGTCTATCTCGTCTGATCTGATCCTTCTCATCTGATCTAGTCTTATGATCTGATGTGATATCTCTTCTGATCTGATAGACATTCCTTTTGATCTTCTGCTCAAGTGATCTTAATATTTGATCCTTTCAGGTCTTCTCATCTGGCCTGATCTGAATGTGTATTACACCATTGATTCCTCTTATCACATATTATTTTTTTTTCTTTGTCGTCTGATATGATCCTTGTTGTCTAAAATGATCTTCTGAAAAGGTAAGAATTCGGCCCGGGTCGTGCTTGCAGTGTCTAACTCTTACTCAGGGAAAGTCTGGCCATGAGCTATTTCAATATGGCACATCAGAGGAGAATCGAACCGGTGACCTCCCTAGGCATTCTGAAACCATTTACTACTTGAGCCAAGCTACTGTCTGAAACGTTTTCCTTGTTTTTTTGCTCGAGAAGAAAGTGACGACTTTTTTGTGACGGGTTGTCGCCGCATTAAATATCTTTTGGGACAACTTCCTATTTAAAAGCGACGACAAAATGTGGTCGCAAAAAACCATATTTGTTGTAGTGCTTTACTCAAATCCAGTATAATTATGAATTTCTAAATTGTGATACCGGCAGTATGACTTCATGACTCAAAATTAATGTTTCGCGTCCCGGCCCGGACAGTTTGGATACGGATTAATGCAATTTGCTAGGTATGTTTTGATACTTGTTGTGATGTCTCATTGTGTCAGTAATAAGATTCGATAGATAAGAAGGATGGTTAATTTTTATGAAATTGAGTTTTCTCAATAAAAGAATCAAAATAGAAATGTGTTGAAAATTCGGATGTAAATGTTTTAATTTAAAAAGTATAAAAGTATACACTTACCCACCAGCAGTTTTCCCGACTAATTAAATTAATCTGGCAAACACATTATATTCTTCATCACATCCCCCGTGTTGCCGGCAACACATCGAATTGTCCGCTATATATGACAAGTCTTGAAAATTAAATATAAGAATTATAAAATTTAGGTTGATAATTTTAAAAATATTTGAAAGGAATAGCCGAAATAGCATAACATCTCATCTTCGGAAAACAAAAACAAAAGGACGTTAGACATACACGGAAGCTTCATGCAAAAACAAAGTAAACTTGATTTCATACGGAAAAGGACATGCAAAAAATCATTACTCTTTAGAATGGCCCTTTATAATTGTCACTTAGCTGTTTGGTTGCTAGCTGATGGACCAAGAAACACACAAATTATGCTTGTAAATTTGCATCTATTACTTGTTATGAAACTGATAGAGATAACTTTAGATGCAAGAAATAGAAACAGATGCAATCAAACGTAAATAATCAAAGGAGATAACAGAAAACAAGAAGAACACAGATTTAACGTGGAAAACCCCTCTCAAAGTGAGAGAGATAAAAAACCACGGGCAGAAAAGAGATATTTTATTATACACTGAATTTACAGATTTCAACACACACAGACAATGTAACAACAACTGTATTTATAGGCACAAATCCCTAAACCCTAGCCGTCAGGAATATTTGTCTGATCTGCCATAAATACCCTTACACGTGTCCTCCTTTTAATGACACTGTATAGCTGTTACATAACAGAAATAGTAGATATGGGACCCTGCTGTATTCCAGTACTCAGCAGCCTTGCACCCCTGCTGACAGAAGCTCAGTAGACTACCCTACTGATACACATAATTGAACACACTTCTCAGCTGTCCATCACACAGCTGAGTCTTCAGATTTGTTCCACCAAAATGTAGAGTTTAAGTCACTTTACTGACAAATCTCCACCTTGAGTTCAACTCTCCCTAGAGTCAAACAGATTGCATAACCAGATGTACTTGTACCAGATGCATTTGTCAATGCCAGATGTACTTGTACCAGACTATCTCCACAGCATCCACTCCACTGATCTGCCCTCAGTAGAGTTTCCAGAAACAGATTATAAGCTCTGAATATTCAGTAAGTCTTGGCAAAGCTGAAACTTACTCTGCTGAACTCGTTTAGTGAACATGTCAGCAGGATTATCCTTGGTGCTGATCTTCTTCACTACAACCCTCTTCTCATTCCTCAAGAAATGATACCTGACATCAATATGCTTGGTTCTCTCATGATGAACCCGATCCTTGGCTAAACATATTGCACTTAGATCGTCACAATATATCTCTCACCGATCCCGATGCAACCCCAAATCACCGACTAGCCTTTTCAACCGGATACCCTCCTTAGCCGCTTCAAGAAGAGCCATGTATTCTGCTTTAGTAGTTGATAAGGCTACTGTAGCCTGAAGAGTAGCTTTCCACCGACCACCGCATTTCCCAATGTAAACACATACCGGTCATTGATTTTCTACCGTCAACATCACCGCATAATCGGCATCACAAGAACTCCGTGACCGGACCGATATCACCTCCATAAATGAGACCAACATCACCGTACCTCTCGTGTACCCGAATATCCTTTTAAAAGCTTTCCAGTGTTCCTTTCCAGGTTGAGCCATAAACCCGGCGGACAACACGGATTGCCGGAGCCAAATCGGGCTTAGTGAATCCAATGGCATACATCGACTGCCAACTGCACTAGCATAGGGAACTTTTGACATATACTTCTTCTCTTCACCGATCGTGAAGCATAAACAGACAAATGAATATTTGATGCCATAGGAGTATCTATTGGTTTTGCGCGTACATCCCAAACCCGGCCAATATCTTTCGCACATAACCCCGCCGAGACAAGAACAATTTCTTCGACTTCTCTCTCTAGATCTCCATCCCGTAGATTTTCTTGGCCGCACCCAAATCCTTCATTTCAAATTCAAGACCGAGAAGGTTCTTCGATTTTGAATATCGACTTTGCTTAAGAAGCAATCAACATGTCATCCACATATAGAACAAGATAGATATGTGATCCATCTTTCAGCAGACTGTGGTATACACAACAGTCATAAGGACTTCTGTTGTAACCCTGTTGAAGCATGAAACCGTCAAACCTTTTATACCATTGCCTTGGAGCTTGCTTCAAACCATACTATGATTTCTTCAACTTGCAAACATAATTTTCCTTGCCAGGAACTTGAAAACCCTCAGGCTGTGTCATGTACATCTCCTTATCCACCTCACCATGTAGAAAAGCAGTTTTCACATCTAATTGCTCAAGTTCCAGATCCTGCTGTGCCACCATTGCTAGTAACACCCTGATTGAAGTGTGTCTGACCACTGGTGAAAATATTTCATCAAAGTCAACCCCTTCCTTTTGACCGAATCCTCTTGCAACCAAACGTGCCTTATACCCGACCCCTTCGCCTTAGTTATTCCTTCCTTTTTCTTGAAAATCCATTTACAAGTCACAACTCACTTGTCGTAGGGTCGTTTGACCAATTCCCAAGTCCGATTCTTCAACAATGACTCCATTTCATCTCTCATGGCGCATGCCACCGGGATGCTTCGTACATGTCTTCGCTTCCCCGTAAGTAGTAGGTTCGCAACCTCTACTTCTTCGGCAACTTGGAGTGCATATCCAGCCAAATCATCATACCCATATCTCCTTGGAGGTATCCCAACATTAGATCTTCTAGCCCGCCGGCGCCTAGACTCGCCGATCAATGTTTGTATGACGCCCTACCGAGGTCTTAGTAGGTCGGCTTGGATCGATCTCGGTTCATTATCCGGATCAAGTATAGTGTTGATTTGGATCCACCGATTGTTGCATATCAGTAGACTCCACCAGAAGCTCCACCTGTTTCTCAACACTATCAGATTCAACACTGGTTTCAGATTCAGTAGACCTCCCCACCGATGAGTTTAACATAGAATTTTCATCAAACACAACATCCCTGCTGAGGATTACTCTGGACTCTGCTGATGACCAAATTCTATATCCCTTCACTCCATCACCATACCCTACAAACACTCCCTTCTTAGCTCTTGGCTCCAACTTCCTTTCACTAACATGATAGTAAGCTATACTCCCAAAAACCCTTAGAACTGAGTAGTCAGCAGGCTTGCCTGACCACATCTCAAATGGTGTCTTGAGATTGATCCCTGTGTGAGGACTCCTGTTGATTAAGTAGCAAGCTGTTTTTACAGCCTCTGCCCAAAATCTCCTTGATAAACCAGCTTGAGAAAGCATACATCTTGCCCTCTCCATTAGAGTTTGATTCATCCTTTCAGCTACACCATTCCGCTGAGGTGTATTTCTTACAGTATGATGCTTGGCAATACCCTCAGCTGCACAAAATGAATCAAAATCCGTCCAGCAGAATTCCATGTTGGAAAGGTGTCCTAAACCCAATCGGGTTGGACCGGATCCGACCGGATCGGGTCGTTTACAGTCTATTTAGTTCATGTAATAACTTTATTATGATTAATAAAAGCACTTATGTTATTATATATTGTTTATCTTCATATCATTTGTTGTACATATATAGTAACGTCCCTAGTATCAATCTGTGATAGAGAAACCACTACTAGAAAAACAGATAGTAATGACAGTAATTTAATGACGGGCCGTAATTTCGTCACTATAAACGTCTTTTAATGACGGTAATCTATATATATAATTATAAAATGTGTAAACGGTGAGGACGTTCTAATTCTCGTCATTATTGATTCCACATCCCCTTATTGTTTGTATACACAAAATAATCTCGTCATTGATATGTAAAAAAATATTATAATTTTTTTTTCCATTATAAGTATTTCTTTAAAATTTTATTTAAAAAAAACCCAAACCATAGGCGGGCAACATTCCTACCAAAATCTTTCCTAATTCATTTTTTTCTAACATTCCTAATTATACAAAAAACCTAGAAAATGTTAACGCCTCCTCCGACGGCAACTGCAAATCATCCCCGATAATCTGCTATTATTTTTTTTTTTTTTTTTTTTTTTTTGAAGCAACTTTATTTTTATTGATATTAATAAAGAGCTACAAAGTTCAACGCCCTATCCTGGCCCGCCCCAAGTTTACGTGATGGAATGCATAGCATGGCCTCCTTAAACCCAATGTGTGTCAAACCCAGGGTGGGAAAATCCATCACATTGGGAAGAGTACTCGCTCTATGCATCCCCAAAAAACATCGTCCGCCACAGATGATTACAATAGTGTTGGTACATAAAGTAAATGAAGTGGATCTCCGTCTTCGCTCTATGCCTCAAGCGCGGTCTGACGCTCCAGAGCCCATCATCAAACGACTCGTAGGATGTCTTCCAAACCGATTCACAGCTCGAACTCCATCATGAGGCATCCAACCTGCACGAGGTGATGTCGCCGACACTTGGTTCCGATGTTCTGCATCAAAATAATACATATAACAAATATATTGCATTCCTATATCACATGAATTCAGTCGTAGAAAGAAACAAAAACACTGATAAGCACCCCAACCAAGAGGGAGGGGTGCGTCCAGATGCTCAAAGCCGTATATCCCTCTATTAGGCAAGTTGAGGACTGTGCAGCAGCGCCAGGTACGCCCCAGTGTCTGAAAAGGGAAGCACAACCCATGTATGTATGAACCACAATGATAGGCAAAAAAGGGGGGACATGAGGGGAGCTAAGGGAAAGAAAGAAACGACCTGGATTGCACCCTTTTCAAGTGAAGAGTGCTTCCCAGAGTGACAGGGATAAAACGTATAAGTGGTGGTCCATGGAGGTCATCTTGTATAAGTGATCGAATATGTACTGGGACCCCTTCCTCATGATCATAAAGCTGGTTCCCCCCTTCCAAAGCTGCTAAAGCATCTGCGACTCTATTGCACTCACGGTAGATATGGGATATTGTATAAGGCATCCTCCCCGAATTGCCCGTATGCGGGTCACAGAGAGACTGAGTGGCCAAGTACCAGTAGCATCTCCAGTGGTAACACGATAGACATAAAGGGAATCAGTCTCGACATCCACATGAAAGCCGTCAGGAATTTTAAGCAACCCGTAAAGGAGAGCTTTGATATCCGCGTCAATTCTGTTCTCTTCTCCATTCTTGTTTACCTCGTGCCGAATTTCTGAAATGGTAAGAACTGAGGCTGCATTGAGCCTTTTAACGAGCCACCATGTGACGAAAGTCACATTTGGAAAGTTCGTTGTTTAAAGCTAGCACCTTTAAGTCGAATTTGATGCTGACTCCTTATGGCAACGTGTTTTCACTCATGAAGGGCGATTTCGGGCATTAAACTTCTGATTTCAATGGATTCGCAATAAAGGTGAATGCTTTTCTTGTTGATATCGTTTTTATCAATTTTATTCTGATTTAGAACGGATTCTCTACCCTGATTTCTTGTCTACTATTTCTGTTAAAGGTCGAATTTGAAAAGGTGCGATTTTGCCTTTGATTTAGTGTTGAATTCGAGCATTGAAGTTCTGATTTGAAGAATCTCACATTAAATGTGAAAATGTTTTGATTCGTAAATATCTTTCTTTTAGTATTCTCGTTTTGACTCATAAACCGCTCGAGTTTGTGCTCTATACCGTTGTGAAGGATTGGCCGTGAAAAGGTGTAACCTTGCCTCTGTTTTAATGCTGATACGAGCTCTTGATTTCTGTCATTATGTTCACACTAAGTCTTGAGGTGTAAATCATACGTCTAGGGCTATAAATAGCCAGTGATATCAAAAGGATTAAAATGAATCATTGAACTCATTGAGTCAAAGCAATCCCACATTTTAGTAGAGTCTAAAATCTCCCTTGCTTGTGTAAGTTTGAGTGTCAGTGTGAGTTGTATCAACCCTTGGTGGGACCAAGCCCCGTTGATACTATGTCTGCAATTTTCTGGAATCAAGAAACTCGGTGTCACCGAGGATTTCAAGATCGAACATTGCTTGCGATTGAAATTATGCTCGATAGTTTCGGTGGTCTTACTTGCTTGGTTTTAGTAAGTGTCTTGTCCTTATTTTAAGCTTTTTCTTGGTTAAGTCTTAGAATAAGGTGTTCGTGCTCGCTTGATTAATTTATTGTCTTTGAACTTGTGGGTGTCCGTGGATGTGTTTGACCGAATCATTTCGAAAGAAGTGTGGTCCAAGGGTGGACAATAGGTCAAACACACACAGACTAGGTTCGGTTCATTTTCAATAAGATTAGTCAAGGTCTGAGCTTGTTTCTTGTTGTTTTTCTGTTTCATACTTGTCTGTTAAATCAGTGAAGAAATTCACCGATTCTGTTTTGTGTCCGTGCTTGGCCGATTCGATTTTGATATACACACTATTATCTTGCCTTGTACATTTACACCTTGTTGCCTGCACTGAACTACTATTGTTGAATCCTTGCTGAAAGTAAATATGGTGCTTTATACCTGGTGCATTGCTAACTTAATCCTCGCTTTGCATTGTTGAGCACGTTTGCACCCGCCGTAGTATCACAAAAGCTCGTTGATTTTTGTGCACACCGTTTGTTGCCGCCGCACCTTAACTCGTTGTTCTTCTTTGTGCACTTAACCCGTAGGAACGCTATTTTGTGCCTTGTATAAGGTGCTTTTTTCTTGGATATATCTACTTGTTGCTCTAGACAATCTCGTAAAAGACATGCATAGCTTTCTTGTTGAATCGCTAGTGTAATACTTTGTTGAGTAGTTAAGGTTATTCTAATAGTGGTCGCCAATCTTTGGTTAGCCGATTTGTCGAACCCGTTGTGCTCGATTTTGATCAATAGTTCGATAGTCTCATCTCTTGGCTTTGACCATCACATCTAGGGATCAACCGAGTGGTCAGCAAAGTGTTTGATCAGCATCTTTATTTGTACTCTATCAGTCTCCTAAGTTCCCTTTTAATTTTTTGTATCAATGTGAATTAGGTTGATCTGTAATCAACTACTATTTCTGAACTTGTTTAGTTATAACAACCATATTACATCTCTCTGTTTCAACATATAATTTGATATACAATTTTTGTATTTGCTATTGAACATATTTCATATATAAGCTGTCTTCGGTTCTGCATTTGTAATATTTGTCAAATCTATTATCTACTCAAATATCTTGATCTACTGTTTGCTTTCTGCACTTGGACCATTGTTTTTAATTAACTTTGTTTGAGATACTATTTTGAGCAATCTGCATTTGTGCTTTAATCTTAGTTGACTTGTTAATTCGATTTGAGCTCTTTGTTATCACTAAATATGTTTATAACATTAGTTGTTGAGTGCTCATTGCTTTTGATCACATAGGTATAACCAACATAGTCTAATAATTAATTTTGTCTGTGCTTCCGGGACTTAGTTAATTAGGACTAAAATTGGTAGTAACACACTCCGGTCTTGCATAAATCGAATTAAGTTTTAAAATAGACCGTGATCCATTCACCCCCCTCTGGATCACCCTGCGCATAGATCCTAACAAAAATATATTTTATTCATGGTTTTTTCAGTATATGAAATGACCATGATACAAATCATGAGTGAGAACACAAGTTACTACACTTTTACATTTCTCGGTTTATTTAGCTTAGTCTGTCTTCATTGAAGTTCTAAATATTCTTCTTTAATTTCTGCAGAAACCTACTTTCTTCAAAGGGGTGACAACCATGTCATTGCTAGTTGGATCTTATGAGGTGACGACAACCATGTCACTGCTAGCTAGTTGGATCTTATCAGATTGATGCATTCAACAATTGAAAGGTTTTTACCTTATATGTTATAGTTGTCCATGTTGTCCATAACGTAATGGAAGGGTCGTATGCGTTCCGGTCATGTAGGATTGTGGACGGTGAATCAAAAAGGTTTGTTGCAGAGATCAAGAAGAAAGATGCAATGAAAGGAGGAGGACTTTCTTTTGGTGTAGAGGTTTTTCTTTTGATGGTTAAGCCTGGATTTGATTCACAGGTTTCTATGGCGTTCATATTATTGCTAGATCAAAATTTTCTTGATTTACAACATTCATGTTTAACTAATTTCTCAATGGAAATAAAACAAGGGATAGTTTTTGAATAAAAAAATAGCTGCCTCTCTTCCATGAAAAATTGATCTTGCCTCTCTTCTTTATGGCTTTGTTGATTTACAATGTTTCATTTTCACATTTTGAGTTTTCCTAAGCTATTCAGTAAACTTATTCACTCGAACTTCCTTAATGATTATGATGTATAATGATTTACCTGCATTTTAGGTAGATATATTTCGGACGTAATGACATTTGGCTATTGGATCTAGTTTCACTGTTTCGGTTGTGATGCATGTATCTGACACTTAAAACCATGTCTCTATAATGTACTACAGGATCTCCACTGGAGCCTTACATATGTACTGCTATAGTTCTAAGGGTTGTTATTTAAGGCTGTACTTTTCTATACCTCCAATGCCATTAAAAGAAAAACAAGGGAGGGGTTATTTATGAAATTATGTTTCTATCATTTTCTGTGACACCTTTCATATCTCTCAATGGAAATTACTGCATCCAGCCTACATATCTCTGGCCAGAGCATCTAATTTTGAGATTTGTTTCCTTTTCACTGTGATTGTTCTTGTTATTTATGTTTTATAATGGTTTGCTTCTGTTTAAAGAGATTTTGTCACTGAATAACCGTTAAAGTTGAACATGCCCTCATTTAAATGACTCTTTGGCATACTCTTCATGCATATAGGGTTTTGTATTTTGAAATTCTTGCTGGCCATAACAAATTGCATTTTTTTTAAGCTTAAGCTAGACATGTTCTCCCAATTCTTGTTTTCTCCCAATCTCCCCCTGGTTTAAAAGGTAGTAATGGGAGGGAGACTGAAGCTACTTCGATGTCTTCTGATTAGTGATTTTGGAAAAAATGGGGCTTTCTCTCTTTGACCTTCGTCTTCAATCTGTGAAAATCATTGCTCTTGGGTGTCTTTTCAGGTTATTGCTTTTATCTTGGAAGCTTTCTTTGCTGAGATGGAACTTGAAGCTTCAGAGAAAACAGTGAAGACAGAAAATAAGGTTTGCCCTCTATAAAATTCATTTAAGCTTCTATTTTATTTTTTTATTTTGTGTTAATTATTGGTTAGAGTTATGCTGATTGCATGTTTCCAACTTGAACAAATAGTAGTAATTATGAGGAATGGTTGTCATGCTCAAGGCATATACTTTTAGCACTTGTATTTGCATTGTATGCATACAGTATTTGAAGATATTTTTGGAAGTATTAAAGGATGATTTACATTGTAGAAAATGAATTGAATCTAGAGAGAATGAAAAAATCTTTATGTTCCTCTGTTTGGCAAATAACGGTTCTCCTTTCTTTCAGGCTTTGGGTACTTGTTTTGCACATTTTGCTTAACCTTTATTTCAGAGGTGCATAAATATCGTTCAGAATCAACAATTAGAAAAGGTTTTGTATATTTAACTGTTCTGTGTTTCTTTAGCTATTATTGCACTCTATGCAATTGTTGTTTTTTCTTGCTTTACAATCTACAATTAATGATCCAGATTCATCCAAAGCATGTACTTAGTCTTTTATGAGATTGTTTTTCAGTTGATGTATTATTGTTTTTGAAAAAAAATGTTATTGGCTCAAGTTAGAAATTGACTAATTGTATTGTGCATGCAGTTACCGAGTTTTCATCCACTACCACTAGTTTCATTTCCTCAAACAAAGGTCGTCTTCCACTTTAGTGGCATCTAAGTCTACCGATTGATTATCTACAAATGTCCCTGGAGTTCCACTGGAAGAAAGAAATTTGGTATTACTAACTGATTCGTAACCAAAATTGTTTATTCTGCCTTTTACTTTATGTTTTTAAGTTGACAGGATGCCCTTGTTCTGTAGATTATAAAGGCCCTGAATCTTTATGGAAAAAAATTAAGCGTGGATAACTTTTTTGGATACGATATTAACAAAGTTGATATGTAAGATGTTTCTGACAGTCTCTGTGATAATTATTTTTAGTCAGCAATGTTTAAATCTTTGACAAATTGAATGTCTAGTTTCATCTGGAAGGTAATCTCCCTTGAGTACTCTTGCATTTTCCTTTTTGTCCATGATACAAATTCAGTTGCATTTCTCTCCTAATGTTAAGTGGCACACTTCTTGATGTCTATTAATTGATTTTCATTTAACGTAACTTTCTTGATCACCTAGGTTATATGGATCATGCCTTATAGTGCAGTGCAATTGTTTGAATGTGAATCCTTTAAGGTAATATTGTCTTTTTAGCTATTACTATTAACTAAACCTTTGGAAAAAAATATGGTAATCGGTGTTCTAGAAAGTTAACTATTACATTGTATGGAAATTGTTTACAGGAAATGATGAGCAACTCTCTGTTATAGGAGACTTGCAGCAGGTTCTTGTGCTGGCATGACTTCAACTTTTGTAAGTTTTCATGGATACATGTAGGATTTGTGTGACCTATTTGGTTTTATTCTTCATCTTTTTGACTGATCATTTGGTTAACATATTCATTTTTTATACTGAATAATTGATCATGGGTCCAGGTTACATACCTTCTGGATGTTCTTAGGCTGATATTAGTTGTTGATCCAGAGTACAAAACTATGACACCGGTACAATTAGTTGAATAATTTCAAAAGTTGAAATTATTATGTTCTCTTCGAGCTCAACATTTAGATGCATATTTAGTTTGGTTCAGCAAATTAACATTGAGAAAGGCATGGAATTATCAACTGCGTATCGAAGAGCTGGAAACTTTGTACTAAATTCTGCTATGTTACTATGCTAATATTGGTGAGATTAGCTCGTGTAAAATCGCAGCATAATTTAACATCTTCTGTTTGTGCTCATCTTTCTTAAGATCGTTCATGACAAGTTGCTTCACTGTGTGTTTGAGTATGATATATGTATTGTTTAATTCTGTCATTATTATACGCAAATAATTTCTTTCTTTCTAATAACCGGATTTCTCTCTCGTGCGAGCTTGATGGATGAAACGAGCTTGATGGACATTGATAAGATTATAAGTGCAAAAAACAGAGCTTGATGGACATTATACGCAAAAAATTCTGATTGTAAGCGCTTTAATTCTGGAAATAAGAATCTTATATCTTGTTTACTAAATATGAGTACACTTTAAACATGTGTGTTTTCTACTGCCGTGTATATGTTTCCAGGTTTTTTAAAGGTTTTGATGCATTCTGAGATGTGTGAAAGGATTGCTATCGATCATATCCTAGGATGGTTCAATTTTGTTGTCAAGTAGCTTGCTTCCCATGAACCGCCAATAATTGAAGGTGCTTAGTGTTTTGGTGATCAACATTTATGGTTGTTAGATATTTGTCATTGAGGATGTGATATTAGAAATTCCTACCATTATGCATCTACATGTAGCTTTTCTTTTTGAATATTTTGAAACCACTATACCTCAATGTGTATATGAGATACCTTGGTGTATATTTTGGATATATTAATGCTTGTTGATGCAACAAACTGTAGTGCGTTTTATTTAATGGTTTTGATATTCTAATATTTCTTCATAATGGTTGATACTTTCATGGTATGTTTGATGAGGGTGGGTTATTTACAAAGAGCATGATTTGGTGTGGGGCTAATAACCCTATAATGAGGGGATTTTTGGTCATAAATTCGTGATTTATTGAGGGCAAATGACCCTACAATGAGAAAACTTGTCGTCATTAGTTCGTGCATTAATGAGGGGTAAATGACCCTATAATGATGAAATTTTTTGTCAATAAATTGTGTTTTAGTGAAGGGTAATTATCCTTATAATAACGGGAATAGTCGTCATTAACGGGTAGAAACTAATATTTAAATTTAGTTCTAATGATAGGCAAATAGTATAATAATGTGGAAATTACCCGTCATTAGAACTATTTTTAATGAGAGTCTAATCTCGTCATTAAATCTTTGATATCTTTAATGACGAGGCGGGTTCTCGTCATTGAATGCTTTAACTAGAAGGGCGACTATGACGGGGGCATGATGGGGATTTCCCATCATTAAAAGTCTTTAATGACGAGAAAAAGGGATATAATGACGAGAATTCCCGTCATTAAAACCCTTTTTTTCTTGTAGTAACCATGATAGTGATTATGGTTGATGAGATCTCTAATCGCTATAACAAGGTTGGTACTTAAATGTCTCTAGTCTTATGTATTATCAAATGGGACATTGATAGTATAATCAGACTAGCACGTATTGGATGTCTTCTATCTTTTAGAAGGTAGGGATAGATCTCGTCTATCGAAGTGTAGAGACACTTGACCGTACGTGGACGTGTATTAGAGAATGCGTACGTTAGACCGACCCACTTACATTAAGTGTCACACTCGTGGCGGTTGTGTAATTATCCTTTTGACCGAAGTCTTCATGGCATCACGGTGTGGATTGTCATGCTTTGACACTATTGAGATTTCTCCTAACCACGGGGCGATCATGCGGTAGTGATTGGGTATGATATTGAAGCATGCGGAGTATACATGATTGGTCGTCCGGGAATCGCGTATCCTATGATTGGGATCGAATATCCGAAATGGCCTTCTTATAAGGAATGTCTAGCTCTCGAGAATCTTTGCAAAGTGGGAGTAAATGTGTTATTCCGAGAGAGCATGATATCCAGATTATAAGATACGATCGTCAATGTATTGACACTCGAGATACGATCGTATGGATATTATTACAGCGATAGGATTGTAAGTTACACGGTAACTGCTTCACATGAAAGGTAGTAGTCATTGCTTTTGACTCTTCCGATGATTGGGGGTCACGGTGTGTTGCTAGACGCTATCCCGTGATCGTTAGGTATGAAGGGCATTTTGGTAAATTGCACTTTGTGTCTACGGCCAACATATTCGGAAGCCTATCGGGTCACACACATATGAACATCGAGTCGGATTAAAATGCGGTTATAGTTGATAACCAAATAAGGAAAGTTTATCTCTAGACTATAAAGGTTATAGTGGTAAATTAATATGGTGGTATTTATTTATTATGAATAAATAAAATACAAGATATTAATTATATATAAATTATATTAATTAAAGAATATTCCGAAAGTCAATTTGTTGACTAATGGGGCGCCACTTTTGAGTATATGAGATACACTTGGATTGTGCACTTTAATTAATAAATATTGCCATAATATTAATATAGGATATTAATTGATTTTGATAAATAGATTTATGGTAATAAGATAATTATAATCAATATATGATATTGACAAAATAAATTATAATTAAAGAGATAAATCAATCTAGTTGATTTTCCTTATTTTATTAGAAAAAGGTTTTCTTCTCCTCCATACTACATATGGGGCGCCACCTCCTCTATAAAAGGGAAGTGGGTGTCAAGCTCTTTTGTACAACACAATTGCAAGAGTTCATAATTCTTGTGTAAAATAGAGAGCTCTCCATAGTGAGTTTGTGAGGGAAGAAAAGGTCCGGTCTAGCAGCCGGAGTTTTTCCGATAGCAATCCAAGGAGGATTCCGGCAAGGGGTTCGTGTGGATTAGTGATAGAGGCCGGACGCGTGGACGGCTTGCGCATTGAACTACTCTCCGTTGGCGGTCAAAGCGACGATCTTGTAGATCATCTAAGGTATAACCGTCAAACTACTTAACGTGTTTATTGCATTAAACGAAGAACGATCTAGAAAAAGGAAATCAAATTTTAAATTCCGCTGCGTTAAACTAGTGATTTCCTAACATTCCAGACCATTATCTGTACTGAGCTTCTTGATTTTCTTGCCTAACTGATTCTCCACTAGGGCCTTCCACTGCTTGAAGTTACTGAATGCATCACTTTTGTTCTTCATCATCACCACCCAAGTCATCCTTGAATAGTCATCTATGAATGACACAAAATATCTGTGACCACCCAATGACTCAACTTTTGATGGACCCAGCAATCCGAATGGATATAATCAAGTGTTGCCTTTGTGTTGTGCAACCCTGTTGAGAACTTACTTCTGTGCAATTTCCCAAACACACAATGTTCACAAAAGTCCAGATTTTTGACCTTATATCCCCCAAGAAAACCTGCTGAAGAAAGAAACTGCATACCCCTTGCACCCATGTGACCAAGTCTCATGTGCCACAGCTAAGTCTGCAGAGACTGGTGAACCGCCGAGGATGCAACAACGGCGGTGCGGATACGTAGATCCTTGTAATATATACAAGGTTCCCCTATTGATGCCATTGAGGACTACAATCGAATCTTTGAAGACATTCACCGTCCACCTTCACCCTTGAAATTGAACCCCTTGTCATCCAAAAGTAGACTAAGAGATACCAAATTCTTGGTCATCTCGTGGAACATGTCTTACATCTTTCGGTGTACATAATTTACCATCCTCTCGTCCTTAACTTCACCGAGCCAATTCCCACAACTTTGCAAACCTTGCCGTTGGCCATATAGATTTGACCACCATCCATCTGCTCATAAGTAGAAAACCACTCCCTGTTTGGATAAATATATGGTAGGATGCTCCAGAATCAAGTATACACACATCATTGTGATGTGTAGAATCTCCTTCAACTAGAACCAGATCCTCATCAGATTGCTTAGTAGCCAAGGCTATTGTGCCAGAATTTCCATCCTGCTGTTTCTTCTTCCTTGGACAATTGGACTTTCAATGTCCCTACTCCTTATAATAATTACAGACATCAGTAGACTTAGGACCTTTGGACCCTGATTTCTTTTTCTTCTTCTGTCCATATCCTTTTCCACTATTACTGCTAGCTAATAGCCCAGCAGCTCGACCGTCCGTCCCCGGCCTTGTGTCTCAGCTCCTTGGCATGTAAGGCAGACCTCACATCCTCCAAAGCTACTGTATCCTTCCCAACTATGAAAGACTGCACAAATTTTTCATATGATGCCGGTAATGACACCAACAGGATTAGGGCTGCATCTTCATCCTCAATTTTAACATCAATATTCCTAAAATCAAGTAATATTGTGTTCAGTTGGTCCAGATGTTCCCTCAGTGGACTCCCTTCATGCATATTCAAACTGAACAACCTCTGTTTCAACAACAACTTGTTGGTCGGTGACTTGGTCATATACAAAGCTTTCAAGCTTCTTCCACAACTTGGTCGCGGTGTCTTCCTCGGCAACCTCGGTGATAACATCATCGATAAGCACAACATGATGGTTGAATGTGCTTTCTCTTCCAGACCGGAATAATCTCGCACTTTTCGTATTTGGTTTGTCGGATAAAGGACTCCACAAACCATGTCTTGTTTCAACAAAGTGCACGCATCTTGATTTGCCACAGACCAAAACTGTTCCTTCCTGTAAATTTATCGATTTTCACGTTTACTGGTGACATCTTTTCTTGCTAAAGATCACAACTTTATCCCAGATCCTAGCACCTTACTGAAGGTCTTGGTGAAGATGAAGTTGATCGTACAGATTGTTTTCTCCATAACCTTTCTCTGATACCATTTGTTATGAAACTGATGGAGATAACTTCAGATGCAAGAAACAAAAATAGATGCAATCAAACGTAAATAATCAAAGGAGATAACAGAAAACAAGAAGAACACAGATTTAACGTGGAAAACCCCTCTCAAAGTGAGAGAGATAAAAAACCACGGACAGAAAAGAGATATTTTATTATGCACTGAATTTACAGATTTTAACACACACAGACAATGTAACAACAACTGTATTTATAGGCACAAATCTCAAAACCCTAGGCGTCAGGAATATTTGTCTGATCTGCCATAAATACCCTTACACGTGTCCTCCTTTTAATGACACCGTATAGTCGTCACATAACGTAATTAGCGTACGATGTGGGACCCCGTGTATTCCAAGTACTCGGCAGCCTTGCACCCCGCCGACGAAGCTCGGTAGACTCCACCCTACTGATGCACAGAATTGAACACACTTCTCAGCTGTCCATCACACAACTGAGTCTTCAGATTGGTTCCACCAAAATGTAGAGTTTAAGTCACTTTACTGACATTACATCATCTAAAAAAACCGATAAAATACTAATCTAAGATGTAAAATAATGTAAGTTGTAACGCTCCATTTCCGGATATCGAGTCCCTATCCGGAAAAGAAACGTTCGGTACGTATAATATTAAATAAATTTAATATTATACATAAGTCTCTACTACGTCGTATCGAGTTTAGCAAACGGAAGTCAAAAAGACTCGGCAAAACATCGTAAATGCTGCTAAGAAAAGATTACAAACCGACTAAAGGTAGAAACCTTAACTTACAACAACGAATTTTCCCGATGTCTTACAAAAGTACGATGTCCAAATAAAATATATAACATACTTATCTTACAAAATTGAAACAAAGTACAATAGGTTCTTTAAAACAAAAGATACAACATATATATAATCTATTACAATGTTTATAAACTAAAACAACAAGAAAACATCATCAAGCATCTCCGTCACATATCATCATCAAACTCCTCAACGAGCTCAAGGCTAACATGTTCGTCTTCTCACCCCCACAATGCATACAAAAGAAACATGCAAAGGAGGTAAGTACATAATACTTAGCAAGAGTAAGAAGCTAATGAATAATTAGAGTTTATAACGAAAGGCTTACTTTATTATTATTAAGTTATCTTTGTGAGACCGACTCAATTCTAGGGTTCACTTCATGCTCATCAACATGTCGTGACAAACTGTATCTAGCTTAGCTTATCTTTATTACATCAGCATTCAAGGGCACTGCGCATGGTGCTACTTGATGGGAGTCAACTTTACGTGATTCCGGTGCATTTTACACCCCAGTTTATCCACTTTTAGCACATTCTCGGTGTTTTTAGACCGTTTTCGGGTAATATCGTGAGCTTATAGCACGGGGAGTAAATCCGTCGCTTTGATGGTTTACTACCTCTTTTTAGTGATATTAACCCATTCCCGAGCACTTTTACCCTCCGGAATCGTTTGTGTGTCTTGTTCGTTCATGAGATTGTAGGGTCTAGGTGTCACGAGAACTCGGAAGGAGAAGATTTATGATGAGAACTATGATCAAGGTACAAGAATGAGCCAAGGAAGAAGAAAAATGAAGAAAAGGAAGAAAAATAGTTGGTATCTTCACGCACGTTCTGTTCAGAAGCAATTTGACCTATTATGGAGGCATTTTTTGGTCATGGTCTCTTCATGAAAGTTGTAGATAATTGAAAGAGTTTTCTAACGCATTTTGAATCACTCAAATCGGAGTTCTACACGCGAAGATATCATGGTTTTAATGAAGCTAGAAAACAACAACGTCTCAAACGCGCGTTTGAACATTTCAAACGCGCGTTTGAAACTGTTTTTTTTGTATAGAGGGTTAGGGGCTGAAACGCGCGTTTGGGGCCATTTTCTGCAGATTTTTTCCCCTATAAACACCCATTTCCATCGAATTTCATCATATTATTCTCCCATCTCTTAGCTAAACTATACCCACTCTTTGCTCGAAATTTGTAATAGATTAGAACACTTTATCTTAGCATAGATTAGCATAAACATAGCTTAATTATTCCATTTCCAAGCTCAAATCTCCATTCCAAACTCAAAGCATCCACCTTTTAATTAGTTCTTTATTTTGTACTTTTGGATCTCAAACTTGAATTTATTCAAATTAATGGTATATTTCTCTTCTCTTTTACTTATTATGGCTTTCATTTACTTTTTTTATGTATGTTTTGATTAGTATAATGAGTAGCTAATCCCTTTTCATAGTCGAATCATGTGAAATTTGGTGAAATCACCCTTTGGGTGATGAAATTGGGAGTGGGTAGTGTTTTTTATTGTTTAATCTTGCTTGTTTCATGTCTTAGAACTTATTTTAACATATTTGGGCTAGATTGATCACCTAGGTCAAAATCACACACATCAATATAAAGAGTTGTTCAGATAGAGAGATGTGGGATAAGAGGTTCTAAGATCACGGTGTAGACTCGGCTTAGTTGTTAAGCCCGAGCCCAAAGTGAGGTTACTCGTTTTAACGTTTAAGCGGCTCTAGTGCATAATATGTTTTGTTAGTGAATCTTCTTAAGGGAAGGGTAGTTAACATGGCATAAGGTGTTAGGAGAGAGCTGTTCAGACCTTAACACCGGGATTAGGAGTTTGCACCCATGAAATTGAATGTGATAGTTCGTTTGTTTAATGCACACTCCCGGTTTTGTCTATCCTTGGGGTTGAAACTAGCTATTTTGATCATGGTTCGACTATGTCCCTTAATCCATCTTTGAAACCTAGTAGCTTAATCTTCTTTCTTTCTTTCTTATCTTTAGACTCGTTATTATAAATCACTTTAGTGTCGATGTAGTAAACAAGCACTTTATAAACATTGATCACCTAGACTAAGTAACACGTTCGCTTTGGTACTCACAAACACTTTTCCCTTGGGTTCGACCTCGTACTTTTGTAGCTATCCTAGCAATCGACCCGGTACACTGCCGGTTAGAGAGTTAGTTTGCCCACGGTTTCGAGTCTTTTATAAATTGTTTTTGAAGGGTGAATTTAAGCTCCAATCACTACTCTCCATGAAGTATGTGGGTGCAACCTATTGGTGGATCACACCAATAGCCATGGGCTAGCTTTCATAGTGTACACGTTTGGTGAAGTCCCTCCGCACCTTGAGTCTAATAGACATACGAGGTTAAGTTCCTCTGCACTTGGAGTCTAGGAGACTTACGGAGTTATTCACTTTATTTGACCACCCACACATCGTGATATAGACTTGTGCCTTACCTAGAATGGATTGATGTTTAATATTTTTACTACACAATTATGTAGGTTATGATGTTGTTAACTAGCCACCTATGTTTATTCAGGTAAGCTCCCTCACAACTCCTAATCTCTCACCTAGACCATTAGACATGGACAAGTCCTAGAACATACATAGATATTGATGAATTCTAATTCATCAAAGCACGTGCCATTCATACTCTTCCGACGGTCCCGAACTTCAACTCTAAGGAAGTATTCATCCGGTGCCGGAACTAAACGTATCAGAAGCTTAATCATGGCTTGTTCATGTTCATATATTGTTATTAGATTAAGAAACAACCTTCAAAACTAGATTTAGGGCTAAAAACAAGCTAAACACCAAGAAACAGGCCAGTGCGCACGCACCATACTCAGTGCGCTCACACTGAGCAACCAGAAGCTCCCCAGAACTTTCTGTTGAGCCAGTGCGCTTGCACTGGCCTCTGGTGCGTTTGTACCAGGCATCAGAATTCAAAAATAGACTTTCTGCCTCCTCGGTGCACCCGCACTAGCCTCTGGTGTGCTTGCAAAAACTTCTGCACTTTAACGATCTCCACTCGATTCCAAACTAGTTTAACATCAATATACACAACAAAGCAACATAAATACACAACTTTTACACAACCAAACATCACATACTTCTCTATCAACAAGTAGGCATGATTTCTAACATTAAAACACCACAAATCATACCCAAAACACAACCTTAACATCATAAAACCTTAATTAAACATTAGGAAGAGCCTCTTACGTGATTAAAGCAAACTCCAAACAAAACCTTCAAAGCAATTGCTGCACTTTCACAAGCTTCAACCAAAACCTATGTTGATCACCAATTAAACTACAATTAATTGTGTTCAAGATCTCTAAATTAAACAACGGAAACTACGAATCAAACCAAACGATGCTTTGAAACTTGATTGATTCTTGAAGAAACCAAGACTAGGGCTAAATTCTTACCTTTTTCAAAACTCTGATCTTTTAGTATCACCACGAAGCTCTTTCCCTGCGGATTCTAAATCTTCAAACGATTCTGAAAACGATCAAGAACTCACTAAGAAATTTGAAGAAGTATCTTTTCACTTTTTCGTCTTTCTTTTGCTTTCAACGTAAAAGCCAGAATGTTTTTGAATTCTGACAACTCCCGGCAACCTCTAGACTTAATGGAAAGTTAATTCCCAAATAAAACCTCCTATTAACCTTAATTACCATTAACTCCCTTTAATTACAATTAAATCCCAAAACTCCTTTTTTCCATTAATTGCAACTTAATTCCCCTTATATATATATATATATATATATATATATATATATATATATATATATATATATATATATATATACAATACTTTAATCCATAATTTGATAAAAATAATATACCGAACTTTACTAATTGACACGTCTGCTCTTTCCCAAAGTTTGGGATATTACATAAGCAATGATTTTTAATTTATTGATAATAAAATTCTCCATGGTAGAATGACAGTATTAGAGTAGCAGAAAATATCTTTCAATACTTTAACTCGTTTATCTAATTATTGTGTGGAAATGTTCTAAAGATAGGATGTAACGATCCAAGCCATATGCAAGAGGAAAATGGTAATAAGTTGTTCGATACGTGTACATCTCATGATAATAGGCACACATAAGGCTTACGAAACTGTCATATCATACAAAAGAGCAGAGGTTTAAGAGAATATATTCATCAGAATGCGGGAAAAAAAACAAGCATTTATTTAACAAAATTTATCACTCATAACTGAACAAATGGAACATAAACATAAAACCATAAATCAACCATGCCATCAATGGGGCCTTTCCACAACGTAAGTAGTTCAAATTTCTAAGAATTCATATTTCTTGATACATATATATCTACAACTACAATCAAACAAAAGAACAATCCAAACTGCCATAAAATTTCCCAAAATACTACATACTTCAATTCCACTAACATAAAAAAGATACGACTAATTCACTATCTATTATCAAGAAAAGAAACTAAAAATATATAATTGTCAAAGCATTAACTATGGCTGCACAACCGGAGAACATAAAAGAAAGTACAAGTGATATAAATAAAAGAGAACAACCTAAACATGATCTAAGAGAAATAACATCTGTCTTCTAAGAGGTCTTCTCATGTCTCATCGATCTCAACATTACATTTAACTGGTGAGCACTACTGCACAACAAAGAAAATATAATTAAAAAGGAACCATGGTAGTATCTGAGAAATACACTCATAGTTCTCTTTTAATACAAGTATGTTTTATAATACTTGTTTACCATAAATAAATGCAACATATGCCTAATGTGAATAGGGAATCAAACATAGCTTAATTTAGACCATCCTAACATGCTAGTGCATAATTGTGAATTACTTTACTCACCATATAATATTTACCGTATCATGTTTACTGTAGCATATAATTATCATATCATTATATACTTCTATTACTTGTCTTATCATACTTTCAATATCATAAATAAGAAAAGTTCTTGTGTGGTGAGTGATTTTAGAGTGAAGTGATCGGTGAGTTGATCAGAGCCACACAGTTTACATGCTCTGATCAACCCACCAGTCACTTCGGTGCATGTGGATACAGGGACGGAACCAGGAATTGGTGGTCGAGTGGGCTAATGGACTATATTTATATGGTCGGGTGGGCTAAATTAAAACGACTAACTATGTTGGAATGATATATATATATATATATATATATATATATATATTTATAAGGTTTTTGATGTACCGAAAATAAAACCGAGTGGGTTGCGCTCACCCGAGCTCGTGGCCGGTTACGTCCCTGTGTGGATATACTATGCAAGAACCTCCCCATAAATAATTATCACATGTGATGTGACATTTGTGAATTAATGTGTCAGATGATTCAAGAGTATTACACATTTCACAAAGGGATGTCATAGATAGACCGTGGTTACGCTCATGGCCCAGGTAGTAAATGTTGGGTGCAGTGTCCGAAAGATAATTTTTGTAATTGTTTCTATAATTAATTAATGACAGATTTATTCTTCATCTTATTATTTGTTTCGTGCTCATAAGAAGTACACTACCGGAAAACCCTAAGTTATATCATATGTAGCTATATAACTTAGTGTGTGTTACACGCGATGATTAAGTTTATAGTGATACACTTAAATTGTTAGTCCGTGGTGAGCTTAATAAAAGTATGAGGTCTATTGATTGAACCATCATTAATGCACTCAAAACACTTTACTCGTGTGACAGTCTTATCCGGACCGTCGATATTGGTTATCTAAGTTGGATATTTATATATGATATAGTCACATATAAGTGGACCGATTTAATCTGTATTTCTCATATAATTCCGTAACTGAGATATCTTTCCAAAATCACAAGATGTAGTCATGTAGACTCCTACCTGTTTCAAGATAGGGTGTGATGTGTTCGTTAAAGATTGCTAAGTGGCGTGATCCGAATTACTTTCACGTTGGCTCTATCGGGATGAATAGCTGAGAATGTGTGTTTCACATATATGAAATCCATTTCTTTTTACGGAAGTAGAAATACCATCCCCTTATTTGTTAACCCTAGAAACTTATCGATCCCGGGAGTTCGTATTGGTAATGAATTAATTGATCACTAATGGGTTACTGGTAAATAATGAAAAGATGTAATGAAGATGGTTTACGAAAACTTTTCCGCTTCATTACGGATAGTCTATGGAGGGTTAATATGTATGTAATGATTATATCAATTGACGCTTATTGACTCGACATATTGAGAATAAATTATATCTATTATCGATAGAGTCGACTTTCAAATTAATGGTGGCGTACTTCCGAAATTAATAAGTTGAGTAGAAATATTTTGTCTGATAAATATTTTATTCAATTTATTGAAGCTACTGGTTATAGGTCCATCATCTCCGGGTTGACTAACATACGAGTGAATTCTCGTATTATGGAACCTTGAAGATATAGTAAATAGTTTTTTTTTAAGGAGATATATTAAATAGTTGGTCTATTTAATAAATATGCGAAATTATTATATATTCGGTAAATAATATGGAAAAATGAAAAACATTTTCTATTATTCCATTACATTATTGACGCCAAATGTGGAGAAAATTGAGAAAAGAAATTAATTATTATTTTTATTAAATAATTAATGAATAAATAAGAGATTGATTTTTATATTTAATGAATACTATCTCTTATATAATGAATATATTATCTTTTCAAATCATGTACTCACTAACGAACCCGAGCTTGAAATCATAAACTCAATAATGAACCTCGGGTTTGAAATCATTAACTCACTAACAAACCCTAGATTGAAATAATCTTGTCGATAACGAACTCGGGATTGAAATCATGAACTCTCTAACGAACCCCAAGTGTCAATGCATAAACTCACTAAGGAACCCCAGGATTGAAATCATGAACTCATTAACGATTCGAAATAATCACCTTGATAACAAACTCTGGTATGAAATCAATACTCGATAACAAACCTTAGATTTCAAATCATAAACTCACTAATGAACCCGGGTTTCAAATCATGTACTTACTAACGAACCCTGTGTTTGAAATTATGAACTCACTAACGAACCTAGGGGCGGACGCAAGATCTCGGGTAAGGGGGACAATAATTTTTTTAAAGACGAATATAAAAATTAAGGAGAGGCAAACTATAAACACAATATATATATATATATATTAGTGTATTTTTTCGAATCAAGAAGGCAGTTGACCCCCAAGGTGTATGTAGGTCCGCCACTAAACGAACCCCGGGTTTGAAATCGTTAACTCATCAACGAATTCCACTACACCGTAAGAAAACTTTAAAAGAATGTTGTAGAAGATATTTGAAAAGAAACGATGAAGACATGTAGGTTAAATTAGCATCTTTGTAAGAAAAGACATAGGCGATGTAACATATAGGCTTACGCTTAAATATTTGTCATTTACCTTCAAAGCATATATAACTAAGTTCATTCTAATTAATATCTCTTCCCTACAGAAAAATGGAAACTGAAGGGAGCAACCCTCCCACTACCTCCATGGTTCATCAGAAAGCAGCCACCACCATTGATGGTTTCTCCGGCCAATCACCAAAATTCATGAAAAAAAGTGATGGCCCGGCCGACGCCGGTAAACCTAAACGAAACAAGTATGTTATGGCATGTGCATTTCTTGCATCCATGACTTCTATTTTGTTAGGATATGGTAAGAATTGAATCTCAGTTGAAATTTATGTAAACCCGTTTGATGCTTAAAAATTTTAAATAATTTTTGAGATAATTAAACGGTTCATGCAGATATTGGAGTGATGAGTGGAGCTGCAATATACATAAAAGAAGACCTGAAAATCAGTGACGTCAAAATTGAAATCTTGGTGGGCGTGTTAAATATTTACTCTCTTTTGGGATCAGCCGCCGCCGGTTGGACTTCTGATTGGATTGGACGGCGATACACTATTGTGTTTGCAACTTCAATCTTTTTCCTTGGTGCACTGTTGATGGGTTTTTCAACCAGCTACGCATTCCTCATGGTCGGAAGGTTGGTTGCCGGGATCGGAGTTGGTTATGCTCTTATGATAGCTCCGGTGTATACAGCAGAGATTGCTCCGGCGTCTTCTCGTGGATTCCTAACTTCTTTCCCTGAAGTTTTCATTAACATTGGTACGTCTTTGGTTTCTAAGGAAGGAAAAAACAAAACAAAAATAATTTATTGTGTTTTTTTTTTTCTTAAAAACAAGAGTTTCTGTTTCATCATGTTATTATTGTGCTACCGTCTACCAATAGAATGTTTTAAAAGAAAGTTAATTTGTCAAAAGCATGCCTATATATTTTACATGGTAGGGTTTTTTTTTTTTTTGTGATTTTTTATTTGTCTAGATCAATAAGTCATGTTTGATCCAGGATCAAATTAAAATTTGCGTTTTGAAAATAATTTATTGTGTGTTTTATGCGCCCAAAATAGAGAAATGATTCTGACACGACTCAAATTTTTATAATTGATTATTATGTAAACATATTAATTTTGATATAAGTTTATTATAATCAAGAGTAAAAAAGTGTGTGGTGTTATAGTCGTTGCGCCTTAGCATCATTCTAGAAAATATGAAATATATATATATATATATATATATATATATATATATATATATATATATATATATATATATATAGAGATGTTTATTTTGCAAAAGGTTAAAAAAAATAAAATTATCAACAGAATGGAATTTTTCATTTTAATAGAATAAAATTTATCATAATAAATTTGATAACTTCGATTTGATTCGGATATTCCATCGCAATGATACAAATAAGTGTCAAGAATTGTTACATAGAATTGATTCTAGAAACATCCTGCTTGATCAATATTTTAAACTTGAGCGGGCTTTGGGGAGACCACTTTGGATTCCGAAGTTCAATATAGAATATCATACCGACAAATTGCCTCATGTGTTGTCTGACATTGTTAAATTTTCAGTTTGTAACACACCCTTATTAGTACATCAATCGTACGATTATAAGGGGGAAAAAAATAAATTTGATATAGAACTTTCATCTGACATGAACTTTAACTAACCTAATTAAGCAAATTAATCAGGCTTAAATGGAAGAGAAAAATGTTATATATCTATACGTGTATACAATGTATAGAATCTCAAAAACTTCTTGAATGATTGTGTTGAAACACGGACGAGAAATTTGCACTTGAAGAAAGATAAAACAGAAGCAATCTAACAGTAAAATAAGGCGAAAAATTGATAAAACACGAAACAAAGAGAACACGGTGATTTAACGTGGTTTCCGGCGTTGTGCCGACTACTCCACGGGCAGAAAAGAAGATATTTTATTATGCACAGAATTACAAGGTTTTCACAAGTGTGTGAATAACACTTTGAACAGACACACCCTTTGCATTGATTACTACTTTGGTATTTATAGACACAAACCCAAACCCTAACCGCCAAAGATCTTTGTCGGAATTGACATAAATACCCCAGATGTGGACCCCAGCACCAGATGTTATCCACCAGACGAAACTCAGCTCCAAACTGACTTTCCCAGAAAACTCACTTTTCTTGAAACTCACTTGTAATCAACAAACTCAGATGTAGAACTCAGAAAAACTCAGTTTCCATAAAACTCAGTTTTCTCCAAAACTCAGTTTTCTCAGCTTTTCCCAAAACTCAGTTTCACTTCACAAAACTCAGTTTCGGCTTTCAGATTAGTTCCACCAGTTTTAGAGATCAAGTCACAAAACTTAACAAATCTCCACCTTGACTTGAACTCTCATTCAACGTCACCGGATTGCATAATTCATATGTACTTGTACCAGATGCATTCGTCAATGCCAGGATGTACTTGTACCAGACTTCTCCACAGAATCCACTCAGTTGGCCTACCCTCAACTGAGTTTCCATAAAACGAATTATAAGCTTTGAATGTTAAGCAAGTCCAGACACAACTGAAAGTTGCTTTGTTGAACTGGTTTAGTAAACATATCAGCAGGATTTTCCTTGGTGCTGATCTTCTTCACTACAACCCTCTTCTCATTTCTCAGAAAATGATATCTCACGTCAATATGCTTGGTTCTCTCATGATGAACCTGATCCTTAGCTAGACAAATTGCACTCAAACTGTCACAATAAATCTCAGCATGATCTTGATGCGGCCCCAAATCACCGACTAGACCCTTCAACCAGATTGCTTCCTTGGTTGCTTCAGTAAGAGCCATATACTCTGCCTCAGTTGTTGATAAAGCTATTGTGGCTTGCAAAGTTGCTTTCCAGCTGACAACTGAATTCCCCAATGTGAAAACATAACCAGCCATTGATTTTCTACTGTCCACATCACCTGCATAATCAGCATCACAGTAGCCTGTGACCAAACTCTGGGTATCATCTCCATAAATGAGACCAACATCAGATGTACCCCTAAGGTACCTGAACATTCTTTTCACAGTTTTCCAGTGTTCCTTTCCAGGTTGAGCCATAAACCTGCTGACAACACTGACCGCCTGAGCCAGAATCTGCAAGAGAGAAGTCTGATATTCAGAATCTGATATCCACATACAAAACAAGATAGATGTATGATCCATCTTCCAGCTGACTATTGTAGACACAACAATCATAAGGACTTCTGCTATAACCCAACCGGATCATGTAACTGTCAAACCTTTTATACCACCGTCGGGAGCCTCGCTTCAATCCGTATAAGGATTTTTTCGGCTTACAAACAAATGCTTCTTTACCGGGAACTTGAAATCCCCTGGCCGTCGAGTCATGTATATCTCTTTGTCTACCTCACCATGTAGAAAAGTGTCTTCACATCTAACTGCTCAAGTTCAAGATCTTGCTGTGCCACCATTGCTAGTAACACTCTGATTGAAGTATGTCTGACTACTTGTGAGAATATCTCATCAAAGTCCACCCCTTCTTTTTGACTGAACCCTCTAGCAACCAAACGTGCCTTATACTTGACTCCTTCTGCCTCAAGCATTCCTTCCTTTTTCTTGAATATCCATTTGCATGTAACAACTCTCCTATCAGCTGGATGTTTAACAAGATCCCAAGTCTGATTCTTCAGTAATGACTCCATTTCATCTCCCATGGCAACAAGCCATTGAGATGACTCAGAACATGTCACTGCTTCCCTGTAAGTAGAAGGTTCAAAACCATCCACCTCTTCTGCAACTTGAAGTGCATATCCAGCCAAATCTTCAAACCCATATCTTCTGGGAGGTATCCCAACATTGGATCTTCTAGCTCGCCGATGCCTATACTTTGCCGACCAATATCGGTTGACGCTCACCGACCCCCGTTCACCGATTGGCTTGGATTCGATTCCGGTTCGTAACAGATCGATGAAAACCGAATTTGTTCACCGAGTGTTGCATCTCACCGACTCCACCCGAAGCTCCACCTTACCGTCGTTTTCTCAATTTCGACCGGTTTCGCCGTAATCCTCCCCACCGATGAACCGAGCATAGAATTTTCATCAAAAATTGTATCTCTCGCCGAGAATAACTCGTTTTCCGCCGATGACCAAATTCTATAACCTTTAACTCCATCACCATACCCCACAAACACTCCTTTCTTGGTTTCTTGGTTCCAGCTTTCCCTTCACCGACATGATAGTAAACCGTGCTTCCAAATACCCTTAGAACCGAGTAATCGCGAGCTTTCCCGACCACATTTCAACCGGTGTCTTGAAACCGATCCCTGTGTGAGGACTCCGTTGATTAAGTAACAAGTCGTGCTTACCGCTTCGCCCAAAATCTTCTTGACAAACCGGCATGAGAGAGCATGCATCTTGCTCTCTCCGGAAGAGTTTGATTCATTCTTTCGCCTACACCATTTTGCCGAGGAGTATTCTCGATCGTATGATGTCCGGCAATACCCTCATTTCTCGCACAACTCATCAAACTCATTCCCGGCGAATTCCGGACCATTATCTGTACGAAGCCTCTTGATCTTCTTCCCCAACTGATTTTCAACTAGAGCCTTCCATTGAATGAAGCTCTTGAATGCCTCACTTTTGTGTTTCATCATCACCACCCAAGTCTTTCTTGAATAGTCGTCTATGAATGACACAAAATATCTGTGACCACCCAATGAATCCACCTTTGATGGCCCCCAACAATCAGAATGAATGTAATCAAGTGATGACTTTGTGTTATGTATTCCTTTTGAGAACTTGCCCCTATGAAGCTTCCCAAACACACAATGTTCACAAAAGTCCAGATTCCTGACCTTACATCCCCCAAGAAGATCTTTCTGAGAAAGAATCTGCATCCCCCTTTCACCCATGTGACCCGGTCTCATGTGCCACGCTTTGTCAGCGCGGATCGATGAACTTCAGCAGATGCTACAGCAGCAGACCCAGACACAACTGATCCTTGCAAAATATACAAGGTTCCCTTTTTGACTCCCCGAGAACCGGCGAGTTTTTGTAGACATTCGTTTTCCATCTTCACCCTTAAAACTCGAATCCCTTGTCGTCTAAAAGGCGAGAGATACCAAGTTCTTGGTCATCGTGGAACATGTCTAACTTCACTCAACATACGAGAATTTACCATCCTCTCGTCCTCAACCGAACCGAGCCAATCCCAACTATCTTGCGACCTTGTCGTTTGCCATAGCTATATGACCACCATCTATCCGTTGATAACTTGAGAACCACTCTCTGTGTGGACAAATATGATACGATGCTCCCGAGTCCAGAATCCACACATCAGCATGATGTGTTGATTCTCCAGCTACTAGAACAATGTCCTCCTCTGAATCAAACTCAGCTGCTACAGCAGCTGTTCCAGAACTGTTCTCCTGCTGTTTCTTTTTCTTTGGACAGTTGGACTTCCAATGTCCCTGTCCTTACAGTAATTGCAAACATCTGTGGATTTAGGACCTTTGGACCCTGTTTTCTTGGATTTCTTCTTCTTCTCAAACTGCTGCCCATTCCCCTTTTCCACCACTGCTGCTGACTACTAGTCCAACAAACGACCGTCCGCCCCCCCAAATTGCCTTATGTCTCAGCTCCCTGGCATGTAAAGCTGACCTTACATCTTCCAATGCAACTGTATCCTTCCCAACTATGAAGGATTGCACAAAGTTCTCATAAGAAGCTGGTAGAGATACCAACAAAATCAGAGCTGCATCTTCATCCTCAATCTTCACATCAATATTCCTGAGATCAAGTAATATTGTGTTCAACTGATCAAGATGATCTCTCGGTGAGCCCCCTCATGCATCCTTAGACTAAATAGCCTCTTGCTTTAGCAGCAACTTGTTGGTCAATGACTTAGTCATATACAGTGTTTCAAGCTTTGACAATAACTTAGCGGCGGTGTCTTCCTCAAAGAACACGTGATAACATCATCGATAAGCACAACATGATGGTGGAATGTGCTTTCTCCTCCAGACTGGCGTAATCTGCTGCACTGGCATCTCCTTTACCGGATAAAGGAGTCCACAATCCTTGTTGTTTTAACAAGGCCCGCATCTTGATTTGCCACAGACTGAATCTGTTTCTCCCTGTAAATTTATCAATCTTTACGTTAACTGCTGACATCTTTCTTGCTAAAGAACAGACCTTTGATCACAGAATCCTAGCACCGGTCACCGGTCTTGGTGAAGATCAACTCCGTTCAACCTGCAAATCTCCCTGAATCTTGAACCTTGCTCTGATACCAGTTTGTTGAAACACGGACGAGAAATTTGCACTTGAAGAAAGATAAAACAGAAGCAATCTAACAGTAAAATAAGGCGAAAAATTGATAAAACACAGAAACAAAGAGAACACGGTGATTTAACGTGGTTTCCGGCGTTGTGCCGACTACTCCACGGGCAGAAAAAGGAGATATTTTATTATGCACAGAATTACAAGGTTTTCACAAGTGTGTGAATAACACTTTGAACAGACACACCCTTTGCATTGATTACTACTTTGGTATTTATAGACACAAAACCCAAACCCTAACCGCCAAAGATCTTTGTCGGAATTGACATAAATACCCCAGATGCAAAGATCACCGTTATCCACCGTGACGAAACTCAGCTCCAAACTGACTTTCCCAGAAAACTCACTTTTCTTGAAACTCACTTGTAATCAACAAACTCAGATGTAGAACTCAGAAAAACTCAGTTTCAATAAAACCCAGTTTTCTCCAAAACTCAGTTTTCTCAGCTTTTCCCAAAACTCAGTTTCACTTCACAAAACTCAGTTTCAGCTTTCAGATTAGTTCCACCAGTTTTAGAGATCAAGTCACAAAACTTAACAGATTGTATATGCAATAAAGTAAGGATGTATATGCAATAAAATGCACAAAGATATATTACTCAAAAACTTCTTGAATGATTGCTTCTTTAAAAAAGTTTCATAACCCTACGAATTAAAAATCGTAATCTTTGGGATTAAATATTGATTTATTTTGTCATAGTTATTGACTTATTTTGTCATAGATGATGATATCAATAATGATTGAGAAATTGATGTGGATGACTTTGACTATTTCGGACTTATAAAATGCGGCAATCGATTTAATAAAATAATGCAGAAAATACGGCTTGAAATTTAAAAGAATGAAAACGATCGAGTATTTAAATTCTTTGGTTCCTTCTTGCTGGACTTACCTGCTGTGGAGACATCATGTTGGATATGGCACCTGACCTCATGAAATCTTCTTTGGATTATACATAATTGTAATATTATTCAAATTAATTATTGTTGAGTATATGATTCTAGGCTCCAAACTCAATACTATAGTACAATATGGATTACAAAAATGATTTAGACACAAAAATGTATACATAAAATGATCTAGCGGTGGAAATGTTGTCATTTAGGTTTTTGGTACGTTTTTAATTCGAAGTGCGTGGTTGTAAATATGTCGGGGGATAAAGTCGGGGATAGGGTCGGTGCCCCATCACCATTCTATAGATTATTGATATTGAGAGACACCACAACAGCTCGGTCAAAAACCTAAATAATTTTCTGATTTGGATCGTCCGATAATGATCCAAATGAAAATCTTGAATCACAGAGGCATACGTACGTATTAGCAACATAAATAAATAAATAAGCTAAAAGAATTAATGACTGTTGTGATTAATTATGAACCAGTATTAACTCATCATCTCAATAATCGTATATTTATCACTGAATTAAAATACGAATGATACAAACTAACTTTTTTTTTTTTTTGAGGGAAGATACAATCTAAAAATACGATTCCAATTTATACAAACAAAATCACACATATTAAGAAGGTGAGTTAATGCATTAAACTTTGGATATAATTAATTTGACCTTTTTTTTTTTTTTTGAGGGAAGATACAATCTAACTTTTCAAATACATAGCTTCTTCACTTAGGGTACTCTTATCAGCCTCCTCATCCTTCAATTTATCTCTACACTATGAGATGAAAAATAGGGAAGAAGCAAAAACTCTGCTACATCAGCTTCTTTATTTTCACCCTACATTGGGGTGGCAATGTATATTTTAATAGTATTTGTGAGGATAGAGATAGGGTAACTGATGGGAATACCCTTAGCAGGGTACAACTTGAATTACAGGATTATTACGATGTACTCCCTCCGTCCCACAATATAAGACCTTTTGACTATTTCTCACAGTTTAAGAAAGCCTAATAAATGAGTTATTTTTTAATATTTTAATGTAAAATATTGTATTGTTTTCTAGGATTAACTAATAAAAACTAATAAAAATTACATTGTATTAGTGACACCATAAAAAAGTTAAAAATACTTATATTAAATATAGTATTTTGTATTTAATAGTTTGATAAATATTGATAGGAAGGGGACAAATATACTTCAAAGATACGACTAGCACGACTCTCACTAATAAAAAAAGTTTTCGAAAACAAACTGTCATATAAGGAAACATATATATTCATCTAGGGCTCCCCTTCGGATCAAAATTACCAAATTTTGTTATTATATTAGTAAGGATAGTTTGATAAATACTGATAGGAAATGTGACAATGTTCCAGTTTTCACTTTCACAAAATGTGAACTTTTTCTTTTTTAACCATGAAGCATACTTGCATTTTTTATTTCTTTCTTTAATGTATTGCCTTCTTAAATTATAAACATTATCTTATGGAGCCTTTATTTACACCCACCCACCAATCGCAAAAATAATTACATACATGCTATAACAAGGGACCCCTACCCTACCTTGACACTTTGATACATCTAAATAAAAAAAAAATACTTTTGACAATTTTTTTACTATTACAAAATTTTCAAAATTACAGATATACCCCACGAACGTGTTTTTTTTTTCCATCTTCTTCTTCTTCAACTTCAACTTCATCTTTTATCACCAATCTCATTTTCTATTTTCTTCATATATCCTTAAAATAAAAATTTTGAAGATTTAAAGAGGCATTTGAACAATATTGGAGCGAAACATTTTGATATGGAAGTGGATTGATGGAAAAAAATCACGATTTTAAAACGCCTAGATACATTCCACTTTTTAAAGTCGATTGTTTTATAATCGACTTCCCAAAGGTCAACCTTTAAAATATTGACTTTTTTTAGCCGCAATTGACAATGGAAAAGTCGATTTGGTGAAAATCGCCTTAGATTTAGTCGATTTGGTGAAAATCGCCTTAGATTTAGTCGATGTTTTGGTGAATCAACTTTATCACTTTTGATTTTGTAGGATACGACTCTGTTACGGTTGATTTTACTTAAAATCAACTCTGTTACGGTTGTTCAGGGCTAATTCAAAGACATGAACTTGATCTTAAGGTTGATTGCTAAATTTCCTTTTCTTTAGCAATATTTCGACTCTCCTACGGAACTCTATTTCACGTGGCCTATATTGAGTAAAAAAAGTTTTTCACATCCTTAGCCCAATGGCCATCGGAACACGGCAAAATAAAAAACCTCAACATATGTCACGTTACTTTTATTTGACTCAAAGAAAAGAAAAACCTAAAATCCTTAAAAAGAATTACAAAAACCTAAGAGATAGAAATAGTTCTGAATTTAAAGTCTTCAGCTCGACTCTCCAAATATCACCATTCCAATGATTTATTGTCCTTTGCCTTCCAGATTTTCACCCGGTCAGCTTTCACTGAGATCTGCTTTCCTTCTTTGAAAATGCGTGCTTTTCCTTTGGTGGTGAGACCTAAGAAAATACAGTCATCCTTGCCATCTAAACAGGCACTAACCTCAGCTTTTGTCTCAGAAACTAGCGATCTTGAAGATCGAACTCTACGAGTTCGCTTTTTAACCCTTCTCCGTCTATCTTTCAACTTTGAGCTTTCTCGATCCTCAGCGATTCCTTTGGATGGGGCGGACCCAACTCCGTACACGGTTTCTGCCTCGTCCGCCAGAAGCATTGAGGTATCCACCGGTACTGTACGTTGGGATTGAGCGTCTATGTCCCTTCTTAAGATAAACAGGAATTCTAACTCACTATTTCTTGGAGCAGCGTCAACCATATCAGCATCTCATTGACTAGGAATCAAGGCAGTCTCATCCGCACCATGAACCGTCTTAACTGAGATACTAGGCGGAAGCGGAAATCGAGGTCTAAGGATTGTATGAACCTCTAAGCCTTTGGGATCAAACAATGTGAGCTCGAATTTTTCCATGTCTACTCTAGCCTTAGAGGTTGCCATAAATGATCGGCCCAGTATAAGTGGGCAGTGGGGATCCTCCTTTACGTCCATCACGACTATATCGAATAGAAAGCGAAGCCTCCCAATTCCTATGGTCATGTTGTTCAAAGCTCCAGTATGCACGGTACGAGAACCATCCCCAAAACGAATGTTCATCGTCGTGTTCATAACGGTATAGACTCCAATTCTCTCACAAAAACTATAAGGAACTATATTTAGGCTCGATCCGGAGTCAATCAGCGCTAAGCCAGCTCTCTTCATATCCAAGATTACGTCAACAATAAACGCCCTAGGATCTCCTAACTTTGGAAATAGACGAGCGCGATCCTTTAGGTCTTCTGCCTCAGGTTGGCAGGGTACCATGGGTCTGGTGTTGAACTCAGACTCAGAGTCATAATCAGAGCTCGGGTATTCGGGAGTTGGGGAAAGAGAGGGTAGGTACTCGGGGTCAGACTCCGAACTAGAGCTAGAATCAGAATCAGAAATAATAATTGGAATGCGAGCAGTCATACCCTGAAAGAGATCGAGTTTTCTTGCTTTCCCCTTTTCATGTCTCCGTCTTTTTCGTTCCTCTACTAACTTTTGCTTATCCGGCCTTACTGGTGTGGTTTTTGAGCATGTGACTTTTACTTCTTCATTCTTCGCTTCAGAAAATTGACTGGTCGACATTTTTGCTAGAACAATATCCAGTGGAATAATTAATTTCTATGGCTCTCTGTGGACATAAAAAAAAAACATACAAACGTCAGTAAACTAACAGTCAGCATGATTATTCATGTTGCCGCTAGACCTACAGACTACAAACGGGGAAATAACAGACACAAAGAAGACCCAGAATCTGAAAAAAAAAATGGGACTCGCTGGCAGCAAGCATAGGACTCGCTCCGGAGCCAGCCCATTTTTTCAGTTTTTGGTGATTTTTTTTGACGAACAGATAGCCAGATGGACTCTAAAAACGTAAAAACAGACTTTAAAACATAAAACTCGACATGAATAATAATTATTTATATAATTGACCGTTGGTTCCCCGGCAACGGCGCCAAAAACTTGATGACGTAGATCAAGTGATAATAAAATACTTGACCACCATAAACCAATACTAGCAAGAGGACTAGGTCCATCGTAGTATAGCTATAGCGAATCAAGGTCGATCCCACAGGGAACCAATTGTGGGTCATTTATATACAAACGATTAATCATTCATGCCAAGCACACAGAAGCGGTCTATGACCAACAAAAGACAAGAAAGATAAATGACTCGACTCGACTCGACACAACACAACAAAGACAACGTAATTAACCTCCCCAATTATTATGTTATCGTTTGGATCTAGAGATTATATATAATTAAGCTAGACTCACTAACTATTAACCCGATTCGTATTTCTTTTATATTGGCTACGGGAGTCATCCCCTAAACTAGATCTAGCTCCGGGTAGGCCATCTAGATCACTGTGCTACATTACGTGACTTCGCTTCGTAGGCCTCCATCTCATATAACTCGCACGCTTAAAAAACTAGGGAAGCCGATATTAACCGTATTCCTCACCTAGGCAACATTCCTGTGGTTAGGCATACTTCCTAGATGATGGCATCAGTCTCTGTCCCATTAACATTTACTTTTTAGGTCTCCTGTTAATCTACGATTTACGTATAACTAGGTGTCGACAATTCCCAAATACAAACAGATCTAGATCTCGCTGAAAGTCCTGGAAGATCAATTCATGAGCCGACCTAGGAGTACTATATTGGTATTTCCTAATAATACGCTAATTAAAACAGACGAGCAACGTAGCCGTAGCCATACCTACTAAGATAAGAAATTCTAGGTGGACAATCACACCATAAAGACGTGGCTAGATTGACGCGGCGAAAACCTAAATCTTAGCGTTTCTACATACATAACGGATAAAATAGAGATTCATAAAGCAAGTATATAGATCTACTAAAAACAAGATTGTTGATCAAAGTAAAGTCATAAATAGGTCACGAGACATAGGCGTGGGCGTGTGGATCCTTATAGACGAGGAGTCCCCACTGCCTCACGTCGTAATCCTAGATCTACATCGTTTTACTAAGAACAAACAATCTTAAACGATAAACAATAATTGGGGACTTAATTATAAAGAACTAAGAGGAAATAAATACAAGAACTTACATTATTGCAGAACTTGTATAAAAACCACTCTGAGGAAAACTGAGAACTTTATTATAATTCGAGAGAAGTGTCTAAGGTGTGTTTTTGCTAATGAACTAGAACAAATATATATAGGAGTAAAAATTCGCATGGGATAAGCCTGAACCGATAAAATAGGTTTCCTAAATCCAAATGAAGTCTGAAAACGCGTTAGGATAATTCCAAGCTAATCCGGATAAGAAAAAGGGCTCGCCCCCAGCGAACAGGGGACTCGCTGCCAGCGAGTCCTCCAAAATTGGATCGGCTCACTGGCTCTTTGTATTTCGTACTCCTCTTTTCGTGCCGCTTCGATATTTATCCTCAATTTAATCCGATTCCACTTCGAATTGCCTTGAAATTTATCTTCTTCTTTGGTAGAAAATCTCCAATTTATCTCTACCTACAAAATAAATATTTATTGCACAGTAAATTGTATTTAAATGATAAAAACGGATAAATACCAATTTATATTTTATAAATCACAAAACATTAAATAATCATTATACACATGTGATTTAACATAAAATATATATTATTTGGCTCGATTTAAGGATAATGTTGATGACTTCTACGGGTATAATTTGACCGTCATCAATATCCCTAGGCATGCTAGAGGTTTTCTTATATAATGACTTACCCAGGCGGTAGCACTGCAAAAGGCCCAATCTTAGAAGATAGAGATTAAAGAAAAAATAAAAAATCATACAAAAGGCTACTTACAGAATCAACAAAGTCTTCAGCAAACATGTCCTCAAAGTTAAAGGAGGAATCACTCGCAGAACTACCAGAGGAGGTGGACCTGTGCCTTTTCTTCTGTCTTTGGGAAATGGTCCTTAGAGGCACAACATTCAAGCCGGCAGAGTGACAACCGGGGAGATCCTTTTCAACAGGCAGATCCACAGGATTAATTGTGCTCAGAATGTTCTGGTCTGAAGGGTTTGCAGTGGGAATGGTTTCCTGCGCAGCGTTACGGGAGTCAATGGCTATCTCCGCAGCTTCTTGATGGCCAGAAGCCTCAACACCTTCAGGAATAACAGACAAGGTCTGTTCAGAATCTTCTGGCATTTGTTCTGTCTCCTCCTCCTCGTCAATGTCAATGTTAATCAAATCGTCCACATTGGCCACTACAAAGATAAAAGATAATCAAGATATATTCAAAAACAATAGCAAAAGTAAATTCAAACATACATTTTCGGTATTGCTCCTTGGTGAATTCTACATAGCCAATAGGACCCACAGTGAGAAGCTAGGGCAGCATCCACCAACGCAGAGCTTATAGTGTTCAAATTCAAAGAAATCTTGTTGCTGGTAAGATAGTTAACCAGAGTTAAATCTATATGATCTTCCAGTTTGTCCTTCATGGAAGAAGTATTCCAGCGACCAAGGTTCGCTTCAGTGTTGTGCTTCACAAAGAAGAAGCGCTCTGACCACTTCTTCTTGGTCTTATCCTTACTGGATAGAGGAATAATATGGCTTAACTTACCGGCTCTACGACAAAAATGGTACCACACCCCCACTACCCTGTGTTAACTTGCACTGGTAAAAATTCCTAAATAACTTTACAGAAAAAGGGGTAGTGTTCAGACGACACCAAATCATGAAACCTACAAGGAATTTGACGTTGTTTGGGTGTATTTGACCAACTCCCAGTTTGTAATACTTCATTACCTTGATATACCCAGGAGAAAGAGGGAATCTTAACCCACTATGAAGCTGATCAGCGTACACTGTACAAAAACCCGCTGGAGGATTATAAGCATACTCAGTGGATTTGGGGAGAACAACTTCGAAAGGATCAGTGCGAATCTTATAAGTTTTTAGTAGACTGGCCATTTCAGTTTTGGTCATTTTGCTAGAGACACCATGGCAAGCCATTATAGCCTTGGTTTTGTCAAATCGATTGATTTCTCTTTTCAAAGTATTTAAGAAGGCAGTATGGTCTTCTGGATATTGATGGACAATTGAAGTAGGGGTAAAAATCCCAGGAGGAAGAAGGTGAGAGGGCAAAAGACACAAGGGATTATCCCCAAAAGTGAAAGTATTTCTTAGATCAATCGAAGAAGATAGATGATCGATATTTATTACAGTTTCAGGACAAGGAGTGGAGTTAGAGGAATTCACTTCTTCACTCTCTACTACGATCGAAACATTTTCCGGAGATTGAAACAATTTTACTACAGAATCGCTAGAGGCAGTATCAGCTCTCAGACTCATGAATGAAATAAAGATTCAAAAAAAATAGCAGAATGACATAATGACACAGACTTACTTGTAATTGCAGAGGTGCGACTCCAAAGGTTTGAAATAGTAGAGTCGTGTGGAAAGAGAGATAATTATGTGACAAGAAGGGGAAGCGACACAAGGGTTCAATCTGCAGTTATAATAATGAACGGGTGTGACTTGGCCTCGATTCGCGATATATTAATAACAGAAGTTACACCATCGCGTACTAGGGCGTAGTAAAGCGTCCACCCCGCCTGGGGGGGTCTTATGATGATACATAGGCCCATTGGGTCGGATTATACGTAGTTGGGCCGGGCCCGTTATGGAAATTAGACAATAGAGATAAACAGGCTGCTCAAGACGCTGACCAGATCATGCTCCTGTATAGAATAGTCAGCGGAGCAGGACTCCACCATATTCTGTGCAGGAGTATACCTAGACAGAATAATCAGATGAGCAAGACGAAGACCAAGTCAGTGGCGGTTTAACTGTCTATAAACGTGGGTAGATCCCACGCTTGATCATATCCAAGATAATCGACGATAACTCCCCACCATGATGGAGGAAGTTACCAACACGATCTACAATTATAAAAGAACACCCTGAACTACGAGAGGGACTTGATTCCAATTTGATACTTGAATTGAATACGTAGGCAGCTCTCTCAAAGAGTTCAGCCCAAGCTTATACACAAATCTCATTGTTCTCTTGTATTATTTTCCTAATTCGAATCGTCCAATTACCCGATTGTAATTTTGATCCACATCAACTTATATCATGTATCTTAAAACATTTATAACATTTATATCCCAATAAAACAATATCCATACAAAATTTTGATTAAATGTACCTTTTTATTCGATTTTTCAATAAACCCACTTTTTCAATTGGTGCAGATGTAGTATGTAAGTGAGGTATAAATAGAGTGCAGTATATAGTTGTGGAAATGACAGAATTATAATTACAATTGCGGTACAATGAATTAAACGTAAGAATATATATAAAAAAAAAAAGACAATGATGGGGCACCAAGCAAGTCCCCCGATCTTGTCCCTAGCATTTTTTTCAGTCACAAGTCAGATTTTAAAAATAAAAAATAAAAAATAAAAAAAATTGAGAAGACTGGATCACAAAATCAACACATTCGTGTACAAGGTCGGTGGTTTAATCATTTTTGACATAAAAAACGCAGAACTGATTGTGATGCCACAGTAGTTTTGGACAATTTGGTGATTTGTACACTACAGAGTTGTTTATTTGTAGATTCTCCTGGGTCACTATCTTAAAGCATGAAAAAATAAATTTGAAGCAAATATGCAACTTGTTGAATTTAGTTTAATAACCTATGCCCTGAAATCTACAATGGCGACCGTATCAATACTCGTACGGTTATATGGGTTTTCTAAAACAAGTTTCTCAAACTATTAATTTATGAAAATCTTTGAAAACTAGAAACACGCTAAAAACGTATTTTAGAAACATCTTTATTAACCGTAAAATTCACTACAGATATATATAACTGCAGAATTATTGTCCACCTCTATGGTGGCCTTGGTTGCTGTTGCGGCGGTGCCTGTGATTTCTGCGATTTTCTTCTTGTGCCACGAGATAAAACACAGATGAGAAGCTAGCTTGCAGTTTAAGAAATATTAAAACAATAGCAATACAAACATAAATTATAACAAAAATTAATAAAACACAGAAACAAAGAGAACACAATGATTGGTTTCCGACGTTGTGCTGACTACTCCACGGACAGAAAAGAAGATATTTTATTATGCACAAAGTTATAAGGATTTTCACACACTTGTGAAAGACACACACACACACTGCATTGATTACAACATTGGTATTTGTAGACACAATTCCCTAAACCCTAACCGCCATAAGATCTTTGTCGGAACTGCCATAAATACCCTAGATGTGTGGACCCCAGCTCCAGCTGTTATCCATTAGATGAAAACTCAGCTCAAAAACTGACTATTCCGACTTGTAATCAACTGCTCAGATGTAGAACTCAGTTATACTCAAAGAAAGCTCGCAGACCAAACCGATCGTCGACTTCGAAGAAACTCGGTTGCACTCCACCAAAACTGACTTTCACAGAACTGAATATACTTACTGAACCGACCATCATTCTCAGTCTCAGTTTCTCAAATTAGTTCCACCAGTTTGTTTATCAGTTTAGAGATCAAGTCACCAAAACTGACAAATCTCCACATTGACTTGAACTCTCATTCACAATCAACCAGATTGCATAATCAGGTGTACTTGTACCAGATGCATTCGTCAATGCCAGGATGTACTTGTACCAGACTTCTCCACAGAATCCACTCAAGCTGATCTGCCCTCAACTGAGTATCCAGATTTCAGTTTATAAGCTTTAAATATTCAGAAAGTCCAGACACAACAGAAACTTGCTCTGCTGAACTGGTTTAGTGAACATATCAGCAGGATTATCCTTGGTGCTGATCTTCTTCACTACAACCCTCTTCTCATTTCTTAGAAAATGATACCTTACATCAATATGCTCGGTTCTCTAATGATGCACCTGATCTTTAGCTAGACAAATTGAACTCAAACTGTCACAATAAATCTCAGCTTGATCCTGATGTAGCCCCAAATCACTGACTACACCCTTCAACCAGATACCCTCCTTGGCTGCTTCAGTAAGAGCAATATACTCATCTTCAGTAGTTGATAAAGCCATTGTTTCCTGAAGTGTTTCTTTCCAGCTGACAACTGAATCCCCCAATGTGAAAACATAACCAGTCATTGATTTTCTTATGTCCACATCACCTACATAATCAGCATCACAGTACCCTGTGATCATTTCTTGTGTATCACCTTCGTAAATGAGACCAACATCAGCTGTACACCTAAGGTACCTGAACATTCTTTTCACAGCTTTCTAGTGTTCCTTTCCAGGTTGAGCTATAAACCTGCTGACAACACTGACTGCCTGAGCCAGATCAGGCCTAGTGCATACCATTGCATAAATCAGACTGCCAACTGCACTAGCATAGGGAACTCTTGACATGTAATCCTTCTCCTCTATTGACTGTGAAGCAAAAACTGACAAATGAACATTTGATGTCATATGAGTATCTATTGGCTTAGCAGCTGTCATGCCAAACTTTGACTAATCCTCTGTATATATCCCTGCTGAGATAAAAACAGTTTTTTCTGATTTCTATCTCTCCAGATCTCCATCCCTAAAATTTTCTTGGCCACACCCAAATCCTTCATTTCAAACTCAGCACTGAGAAGGTCTTTCACATACTGAACATCAAACTTCTTTCTTGCAACTATCAGCATGTCATCCACATATAACACAAGATAGATGTATAATCCATCTTCCATCTGTCTGTTGTAAACACATCAATCATAAGGATTTCTGCTGTAAACCCAACTGGATCATGTAACTGTCAAACCTTTTATACTACTGTCTAGGAGCTTGCTTCAGTCCATACAAGGACTTCTTCAAAATACACACAAAAACTTCTTTGCCAGGAACTTGGAAACCCTCTGGCTGAGTCATGTATATCTATTTATCTACCTCACCATGTAGAAAGCTGGCTTCACATCTAACTGCTCAAGTTCTAAATCCTGCTATGCCACCATTGCTAGTAACACTCTGATTAAAATATGTCCGACTACTGGTGAGAATATCTCATCAAAGTCCACCCCTTCTTTCTGACTAAACCCTCTTGAAACCAAACGTGCCTTAACTTAAATCATTCTGCCTCAGTTATTCCTTCCTTTTTCTTGAAGATCCATTTGCAAGTAACAACTCTCCTATCAGCCGGATGTTTAACTAGATCCCAAGTCTGATTCTTCAGTAATGACTCAATTTCATCTCCCATGGCAGCAAGCCATTAAGATGTTTCAGAACATGTCACTGCTTCCCTGTAAGTAGAAGGTTCAAAACCATCCACTTCTTCTGCAACTTGAAGTGCGTATCCAGCCAAATCATCAAAACCATACCTCTTGGGAAGTACCCCAACATTGGATCTTCTAGCTCTGCTAACAGCTATACTCTGCTGACCCATGTTCTCAGTTTGACGCTCAACTGACATTTGCTCAGCTAACTAGCTTGGATTCAGTTCTGGTTTAGTAACCAGATCAGATGAAAACTACCTTGGATCAGTTGATTGTTGCTTTTCAACTGACTCCACCTGAAGCTCCACCTTACTGGTCAGTTTTCTCAGTTTCAGTTATCCTCCCCAATGATGAACTGAGCATAGAATTTTCATCAAAAACTATATCTCTACTGAGAATAACTCTTTTTTCTGCTGATGATCAAATTATGTACCCCTTTACTCCATCACCATACCCCACAAACACTCATTTCTTGGCCCTTGGTTCCAGTTTTCCTTCACCGACATGATAGTAATCTGCGCTTCCAAAAACCCTTAGAACTGAGCAGTCAGGAGGCTTTCCTGACCATATTTCAACTGGTGTTTTGAAACTGATCCCTATGCGAGAACTCATGTTGATTAAGTAGCAAGCTGTGCTTACATCCTCTGCCCAAAATCTCATTGACAAACCAACATGAGAGAGCATGCATCTTGCCCTCTCCAGAAGAGTTTGATTCATTCTCCCAGCTACACTATTTTGCTGATGAGTATTCCTTACAGTGTGATGTCTGACAATACCCTCAGTTTTGCAAAATGTATCAAAGTCAGTCCAACAAAATTCCAGATCATTATTTGTACCAAGCCTCTTGATCTTCTTCTCCAACTGATTTTCAACTAGAGCTTTCCACAGCTTGAAGTTATTAAATGCTTCACTTTTGTGTTTTATGAGCACCACCCAAGTCATCCTTGAATAGTCATCTATGAATGACACAAAATATTTGTGACCACCCAATGACTCCACCTTTGAAGGCCTCCAACAATCAGAATGAATGTAATAATGTGATGACTTTGTGTTGTGTACCCCTTTTGAAAACTTGTCCCTATGAAGATTCCCAAACACACAATGCTCACATAAGCTAGATGCTTGACCTTACACTCACCCAAGAAGATCTTTCTGAGAAAGAACCGGCATCCCCTTTTCACCCATGTGACCAGTCTCAATTGCCACAGTTTTGTAAGCTGTGACTGATGAATCTCAGCTGATGCCACAGCAGCAGAACCAGCAACAACTGACCCTTGTAGTATATACATAGTCCTTTTTTTGACTCCCTTGAGAACCAAAACTGAATTTTTATACACACTCAACACTTCACTTTCACCCTTAAAACTGAATCCCCTGTTGTCTAAGGAACTAAGAGATACCAAGTTTTTGGTATCTGTGGAACATGTCTAACTTCACTCATTTTACAGAATCTTCCATCCTCTATCCTCAACTGAATTGAGCCAATCCCAACTACCTTGCAGACCTTGTTGTTTGCCATAGATATATGACCACCATTTATCTACTGATAACTTGAGAACCACTTTCTGTGAGGGCAAATATGAAAGGATGCACCAGAGTCCAGAACCCATACATCAGTTTGATGTGTTTATCTCCTGCCACTATGACCATATCCTCATCTGAGTCATTCTCATCTGCCACAGTGCAGCTGTACCAGAACTGTTCTCCGTTGTTTCTTCCTCTTTGGACAATTGGACTTCCAATGTTCCCACTCCTTACAATAATTGCAAAAATCTGTGGATGCCTTTAATTTGGACTTTGTATTTTTGGAATTTTTCTTCCTAGACTGACCATGCTCTTTTCCACTGCTGCTACTGATTGTCTGCCCCAACTGCCTTATGTCTCAGCTCCCTGGCATGTAAAGATGACCTTACATCCTCCAAAGCAACTGTATCCTTCCCAACAATGAAGGACTACACAATGTTCTCATAGGAAGCTGGTAATAAAACCAGTAAAATTAAAGCAGCATCTTTATCCTCAATCTTAACATCAATATTCCCGAAATCAAGTAATATTGTGTTCAACTGATCAAGATGATCTCTCAGCTGAGCCCCCTCATGCATCCTCAAAGCTAAATGCCTGCGCTCGCGAAGCAACTTGTTGGTCAATGACTTAGTCATATACAGCCTTTCAAATTTCAACCATAACTTGGCTGCGGTGTCTTCCTCAACAACTTCTGTGATAACATCATCAGACAAGCACAACATGATGGTTGAATGTGCTTTCTCCTCCAAACTGGCATAATCTGCTGAACTGGCATCCCCTTTATCAGATAAAGGATTCCACAATCCCTGTTGCTTTAACAAGGCCCCGCATCTTGAGTTGCCACAAACCGAAACTGTTCCTTCATGTAAATTTATCAATCTTTACATTCATTGTTGACATCCTTCTAATTAAATAATAAACCTTTGATCACAAAATCCTTGCACCGGTCACCGGTCTTGGTGAAGATCATCTCTGTTCAACCTGCAACTCTCTGAATCTTGAACCTAACTCTCCGATACCAGTTTGTTAAAACACAGATGAGAAGCTTGCAATTTAAGAAAGATTAAAACAGTAGCAATGCAAACATAACTTGCTGAGAAAAAGCGCAGGCATTATGCACCGTAACCGGGAAGTACAAACACATGTCCACCACCCACACATATATACTACTTGTATACTACATGTAAACCGGGAAGGTGTATGATAATAATATACCTTTCTCCTTTGTTCAGTGAAAAGCTCTTCTCTATTCTTATAAGAACTTTGAACTTCTTTTACCGATTTTCCTCCAAATCCCCATACCTCTGCATCCAAAATCGAGGCTTCAAGTGGTAAAAACCTCTGAAACATGCCCAAATCAATGTGAGAACTTCATCTCTATGACATGGCTTTTCTCGGCTGAGGACCAAATATTACCCCATTTATAATTGATAAACATACTACTTGTTTCACTCCGAACTTTCAAGGTTTTTTCTTTCATTCTTTTTCTTTTAATGTACATCGAAGATCCAAGTTCTTTTTGATTATTAAACATTTATTATACCTGATTTGGTATTAGGGGGCCAGCTTGGTAAGTTTTATCTACAGCATGATGGCGAAGAGTCACATGGAAAAATCCTCATCAACAAATATTCTCTCGTTCGTTTTAAGAAAGATTGAAACAGTAGCAATGCAAACATAAAGTATGATGGAAATTGATAAAAACACAGAAACAAAGATAACACAATGATTTAACGTGGTTTCCGGCGTTGTGCTGACTACTCCACGGACAGAAAAGGAGATATTTTATTATGCACAAAGTTACAAGGATTTTCACACACTTCTGAAAGACACACACACACACTGCATTGATTACAACACTGGTATTTATAGACACAATTCCGTAAACCCTAACCGCCCATAAGATCTTTTTCGGAACTGCCATAAGTACCCTAGATGTGGACCCCAGCTCCAGCTGTTATCCACCTGATGAAAACTCAGCTCAAAATCTGACTCTTCCAGACTTGTAATCAACTGCTCAGATGTAGAACTCAGTTATACTCAGCAAAGCTCAACTGACCAAACTAACTGTTGACTTCAGAAGAAACTCAGTTTGCACTCCACCAAAACTGACTTTAACGGAATTGAATATACTTACTGAACTGACCATCATTCTCAGTCTCAGTTTCTCAGATTAGTTCCACCAGTTTATTATCAGTTTAGAGATCAAGTCACCAAAACCGACACCACGTAAGTGTGGAATTCATAAATTGTTTTCCAAGGTTTACACACTTGCAGAAATTAGAACATAAAAGCATGGTTTTAACATTTAAAACATGGATTAAAAATGTTTTGATATTAACTTTCCTTATATTGGATTTCTAGCCAATATTTTGTAGTTTCTCACTTCAAGATACCAAAGTATTTCTTCTCCAACAAAAAAATGTTCTAACATCAAGAAAAGACTTATAAATGATTCAACCTAATTAATTCCGCACTTACAATTCTAGTTATAGGAATTGGTGTCTTATTCACAATTGCAATGGGTTACAATATATAGCAAATACAATGAGTAATCTAGGTGATTCTAGGGAATTTACAATAAATACCGTATATTGTGAACACTATGATTATGGAAGGAGATCATCCTAGAATAAATATTATTAATACAAATTATTCACAGAATAATGCGTAATACTCCCCCTCAAGCTGGACAGGCGGAGTGAAGTCCAAGCTTGCTTTTGAACCGTGAGAAGGACGACCGGGGCAGTGATTTCGTAAGAGCATATGCTAGTTGATCAGGGCTGGAGACATGAGAAACCCAAACTAAACCCTTCTAAACCTAATCACGGATGAAGTGATATTCAATAGCTACATGCTTCATGCGGGAATGGAAGACCGGATTGGCGGACAGTTGCGTAGCACCCACATTATCACAAACGATGACCGTGACCGGTGTTGTTGTGAAACCAAGGTCTCGAAGTAGATAAGTGAGCCAGTTGATTTTAGCCGGAGTGGCAGCCACCGCTCGATATTCTGCCTCGGTGGATGAGCGGGCAATGGATGTCTGCTTTTTAAAGCTCCATGAGATCAAGTTTCTACCAAGAAAAACAAGGAAGCCACTAGTAGACGAGTAATCCTTCTTATTTCCATCTCAATCAGCATCAGAGAATGCATGTAAATGTTGGGCTGACTCAATAGCTGAAGACCCTCAGTGGTGGTTCCCGTAAGGTACCGTAGCATTCTTTTAACTAACGACCAATGATTGACCGTAGAAGCATGCATATACTGGGACAGTTTATTGACTGCATATGATAAATCAGGGTGAGTAAAGAGAAGGTACTAAAGACTGCCCAAAATCTGTCGATACTGAGAAACATCAGAATAGGGATCAGCTGGAGCAAGCATAAGGACAGTGGCATCCGCGGGTAGAGGGGTCGTAACAGCTTTGGCATCTTGCATGTTAGTTTTGTGCAACAAATCAAGAGTGTATCGGTGTTGAGTGAGAAGAATGACATGTGAATTGTGGTGAACCTCGACGCCAAGAAAATAAGACAGTGGACCTAAGTCCTTAATAGAAAACCTGTAACCGAGGGAGTCAATAACTTTCTGAATATGAGTTGTGCCACTCCCCGTAATGATTATATCATTCATATAGACAAGTAATAAAGTGACGGTTGAGCCTGAATGATACATAAATAATGAGGAAATCTGCAGTGGAGTTAGAGAACCCAAGTGAGAGAACAAAGGACTTAAGTTCCTGGTACCAAGCTCGAGGTGCCTGCTTGAGGCCATAGATAGCCTTAGGAAGTTTGGAAATATGCAAGGGGGCATCCAAGTCTTCAAAGCCCGAAGGTTGGGCCATAAAGACATCTTCAATGAGAGAACCCTGCAAGAAAGCGTTATTAACATCAAGTTGGCGCAATGACCACTGAGAGGTGGGTTTGATAACCGGGCTGAAAGTATCAAAATAGTCGATGCCAGGGCATTGGGTGAAGCCCTTGGCAACTAACGAACTTTATAACGGTCAATGGACCCATCAGGTTTGCGTTTGATCTTGAAGATCCATTTGCAACCACCTACATTTAGAGAGGGATCAGGATGCACTAATTCCCACGTGCCATTTCTAACAAGTGCATCGAACTCTTCATTCATAGCTTGTCGCCAAGGAGGACTTTGCAGAGCTTGTTTAACTGTGGTAGGTTTAATATCAGAGTATTTCGAATCAAGGCTAGCATGAAGGTTAAGAAGGGTATGAGGTTTGTAGATGTTGTTGCGAGCACGGGTGACCATGGGGTGAGAGGTGAGAGGAGGTGGGGACACAAAGGGAGAAGGTTGTCCGGGAGTGGAAGAGGCCCGGGAAGAAGGAAGCGGTTCAGGGGAGGAAGGTGGGGAAGAGGTGATTTGTGGGGTAGGAGAGATAGGGACCAAAGGGGTGGGAATAGGAGGAGGAGGAGGAGGAGGAGTAGGAAGCCATTCGGTTGGGGGGATAGGAGAGAGGGGCTAGGACGGAAGGCAAAGGGGAAGACATCCTCAACAAATTTAACATCCTGAGAGACATACATCTGACCGGTGGAAAGATCCAGGCAGTGATAGGCACTTTGAGTAAGGGAGTACCCAAGGAAGACACAAGACACAAAGGAAGGTTCAAGTTTGTGCCGGTTATACGGTTTTAACCAGGGGTAGCAAAGACAGCCAAACACGCGCAGTTTGTTATAATTTGGAGATTGATCGAAGAGTTTGTGGTAGGGGGTGTCCATGTCAAGGGTTTTGGTGGGCATGCGGTTGATGAGATAGGTAGCAGTGAGAACAACATAGGACTAGTAGGCGGAGGGAATAGACGCATGGTGTAAGAGGGAGAGAGCAGTTTCGACAATGTGGAGATGGCGACGTTCGGCCATGCCGTTGTGTTGAGGAGTGTGTGGGGGGCGAAGTGAGGTGAGTAACGCCGTGGGGGGGATAAAACATCCCTTAATTTAATAAATTCGCCACCATTATCGGAAAAGAAAATTTTAATGTGTGTATTGAAATAGTTTTCAACGAGGGATTTGTATTTTTGAAAAACTAGAATAACATCAGATTTATGTCGAAGAAGGTAAAGCCAGATATAATGGGTGAAGTGGTCAACAAACAGAGCGTAATACTTAAAACCGTCAACAGAGTAAACGGGGGCCGTCCAAACATCCGAATAAATTAATTCCAGAGGCCGAGAGGATTTTAACGTGATAGTTGGGGATAATAATGTCCCTGGAATCACGTTAAAATCCTATTGTGATCACAAAAAGACAAACGATGACTTTTATTGTGACTTTTATATCTGTTCCTATTGTGATTATTATCGTCACAAAACTTAGAAACAAATATACGATTACGGGATAGTTGGGGAACACACAATACATGCGATAATTTTAAAGTAAAATGAAGGGAAGGTAAAGTGGCAGAACCAGTGTGAGTGATGGGCAGAGCACACCCATCACCGATAACAATGTCATCAGGACTATGATAAGGTTCGTGCAGAGCAAGGAGATTTAATTCGGCTGTCATGTGATGGGAGGCTCCACTATCCAAGAGCCATGAGGATGGTTCGGCTTGAGCTGGGTGTGCTTGTGGGCGAGGACGAGGTGAGTGAGCGGCGTGCATTTGTTGAAAATAGGGGTAGGTGGGACACCGTTTTGCTGAATGACCATGGATACCACAAAATTGGCATTTTCCCAAGTACGGGCGAGTTGATGAGGGGACCGGTTCGGATTGTTTGGCTGGGGGCCACTGGACTGTTGACCACTAGGCTGTTGAGGAGGACGGTAAGGGACCTGCTGAGGGGAGGGACACCATGAAGAAGAGCTGGAGGGGGGCCGGAAATTATGCTGAGCCGCAAAAGCCGAGTGTGGACCAGAGAGTGGCTGCCGTGGGGCCATTAAACCTGCTTCAAAATTTAATAATTTCTCATGTAGTTCATCAAATTTGATCAACATGTCGCGTGCTTGGACAGCCCGGACCAATTCAGTGTAGTCTCACCTAAATTGAATAGGATTTGATCAATCAAGTCTTCGGGATCGAGGGGAGCCCAAGAGAAGCTAACTCACCAGCTTTGTTTTTCACAGTATGCATAAAGATAGAATTTGGCTGGTTCCCTTTCGTCATTGATCGGAAATGATGACGGAGCTGTTTAATGCGGCCTCGTGACGGTGTAGCGAAAGTATCTTCCAGAATTTTCCATGCAGGCTGTGATGTTTTTGTGCGGGAAATGAGAGACGCGTTTTCAATCGAGAGTGAGCCGAGAATGGTATTGAGGATAAAACGATCTTGACGGACCCAGAGGGAGTAAGCCGGATTGGGTCTTTTCCCTTTGTCATCAGTAATAGTTTCCGGTGGGCATGGTGTTGATCCGGTGACGTAGCCAAACAAGTCATACGCTGTAAGTAGCGATTCGAACCGTAGGTGTCAAGCAAGGTAATTTGTGTGGTCTAATTTAATGGGAGTTTGGGTAGGAGAAAGAGGGATGATGGAGGGAGTGGTGGGGTGAATATCGGATGTAGCTGTGGTTGACATGGTTGGATTTCTGGGAGGAGAAGGTTTGCAGCGGGAAAGGAAAAAAAAATGGAAAAAGGATGGAGGGAAGGACGAGAGGGTTAGACAGGGAGGAAGAAGGGGGTCAGGACTCTTAATTCTCTGATACCATTATATAGGAAAATAAAATTGGTGTCTTATTCACAATTGCAAGGGTTACAATATATAGCAAGTACAATGAGTAATCTAGGCGATTCTAGGGAATTTACAATAAATACCGTATATTGTGTACACTATTATTATGGAAGGAGATCATCCTAGAATAAATATAATTAATACAAATATTCACAGAATAATGCCTAATATCTAGAACATAAAACCGTGAAGTATGCTTACCAACACTTGATAGATTGAAGATTGATGAAGATTATTCACTAATCACTTTCGAAAGTTGCTTGAATGTCAATGGAGGAAAAGAGAAAGAGTTTGCTATGATACATGTCCATATTACAATTTTGTGATTCTTACTTATTCTTAATTATTTTGCAGGTATACTACTAGGGTATGTGTCAAACTACGCATTTTCAAAACTTTCTACTCATTTGGGTTGGAGATTCATGCTTGGAATTGGGGCCGTCCCTTCTATTTTCATAGCTTTAGGTGTTGTCGCCATGCCTGAATCACCACGCTGGCTAGTGATGCAAGGCCGACTTGGCGACGCCAGACGAGTTTTGGACAAGACTTCTGATTCCTTAGAAGAATCCCGTCTTCGATTAGCAGATATTAAGGAAGCCGTTGGCATTCCACAACACTGTGATGATGAAATTGCCACTGTCTCGAAGCAACACAGAGGCCAAGATGTTTGGAGAGATTTACTACTTCATCCTACGCCGTCTGTCCGACATATTATTATGTGCGCCGCCGGATTGCATTTTTTCCAACAAGCGAGCGGCATTGATGCAGTCGTTTTATACAGCCCAAGAATATTTGAAAAAGCCGGGATTACTAAAGATACAGACATACTACTTGCCACCATAGCCGTCGGATTCACCAAAACACTCTTCATCTTAGTGGCCACGTTTTTATTGGATAAGATCGGAAGGCGTATTTTACTCCTATCAAGCGTCGGAGGGATGATAGTATCCCTTGCGCTTTTAGGCGTAGGGTTGACTGTCATTGACCATTCTAGCCACAAGCATATGTGGGCTGTGGTGTTATGCATAAGCATGGTTTTGGCTTACGTGGCGTTCTTCTCTATCGGGATGGGGCCTGTCACCTGGGTGTATAGTTCGGAAATCTTTCCCTTGAGGTTACGAGCGCAAGGGAGTAGTATCGGAGTGGCTGTGAATAGGGTTACAAGCGGGGTCCTCTCGATGACTTTTATATCGTTGTATGAGGCGATAACAATCGGTGGGGCCTTCTTTTTGTATGCTGGGGTTGCATCAATTGCATTTGTGTACTTCTACACATTGCTTCCTGAAACACAAGGTAGAACACTAGAGGAGATGGAGGCATTGTTTGGTACATTCTTCAAGTGGAGGACAACTATGAAATATTTAGAGACAAACAATAAGGTTGTTGACAAGGAAACTTCTGCCCAAATTGAAATGGCCTAGCTATGTAGAACTTAGAGTTAAAACAACTTTCTTTCCCTGCCTGATCTCTCGACCACTCTTTATTCTAATCTTACGTGGGCAAGTGAATACTATGCTAAGTGCATCGTATAATTTGTACGTGCTTAGTGATAAAAAGTCAGCAGAAAGGTTAATAAATTATGTTTTATGTTTAAAGTTCACCTCATAAATAGTTCTAATTAATATTGTGTCTCCCGTAACGTATGTTCTCAATCTTATTTTGCACATCCAGCATTATATGAACATATATAGTGATGTTTTTTGTTTCATTGATCCATGCAATAGGCAGTATATAAATAAAATATAGTAGGAGATACTGAGTGATACCCAGGATGAAAGATGTGTTTTAATCGGTAGTCATGATTTCCGCAATCCATACCAGCTCAGGATCTCATTATGACCGCGGGTAAGCCGCTTATATTAACAAAAGGATTAGGTCCATTGCGTATAGCGAACGTGCAAAGGTCGATCACACGAAGACAACGTAATTTCCGTAGATAAACGTACTAAATCATGACTAAGAACACACAAAGGCGGCCTTTGACAAACATAAAGACAAAAGAAAATAAAAACGGTTAACCCTTTCCCTCCCTAACCGATCTCATAGCTTGGTGTAATTAATCTATCATGTTTACCTCCCCCCCCCCCTCCCCGTAATTCCCCAGAATACGAGATCATATGTAATATCTTTGTCATTAGCTATGGGTGCAGTCCCCTAAATTTGTCTACTTTCATTGTAAGGATATCAAACGTCTATGTGCATTTAACCTATCTTAGGTTGTATTAACATCAATGCATTAGGATTTAGAGAGTGTTGGCTCAAGACCGAGAACCTCCCTAGGAAGCCATCGACAATCACTTGCACGTTATAAGGATCGATCTAGACTATGTCCTAACTAACACTTCAGTAACACTCCATCGTGCTAGTTTACGAATACGAATACTAGATTGGCCAGATATAAACAAACATGGATTAATCCCGTCGATCAGACGTAGCAGATGCCGAATCTCCAAATTCAGGGTTACTTAAAGTTGCCTCGCCGCGTCGATATAGACCGCCGCCGCGTCAAGCGCGGTGGTTCCAACTTTTAGGTTACATATTTTGATATGGTTAATTCTGGTGAATTACTGGTTCGTTAAACATGCAGATTAATCCTGTCGATCAGACGTAGCAGATGCCGAATCTCCAAATTCAGGGTTACTTAAAGTTGCCTCGCCGCGTCAAGCGCGGTGGTTCCAACTTTTAGGTTACATATTTTGATTATGGTTAATTCTGGTGAATTACTGGTTTGTTAAACATGCAGATTAATTACAGCGCGTTAAAACAAGCTAATCTACAATAGTAAACACATGTAAGAACGTTCAATGTTTCATACCTTCAACAATGGAGGACTAGCTTGATCAACTCAAGCTAGTTGATGGGTTAGGGAAGAAGAGAACAAACAAAAAATCAAAAGATAACCAATAAGAACTTTTATTTCATAAGGATTTGATTCAATACAATAATTATGAAATACATACATAATACAAAACTCATACAACCTTATATAGATCCTATAGCCGACATAAGACGCAAACAAAACCTAGCCGACTTAGTTTAGGTTTTGTAAAGCGGTGGCTTGTCATCAGGCCTTGCCAAATTCTTCAACAGACTCTTCCTGGGCTTTTTATATCGAACCCAATAAATCTTTCAGCCCAGATCCACTTCATCTTTGCTCCTGGAAAATGGTACCACTTGAAAATCACACAAAACGGAGCAAAACAGTACCGATTCCAAAGGACAGACATGTAAATGCAGAATTTCGATCCCAGGAACATGCACTAGGCAATTGAAATAGATTTCATACAATAATCATACTATCTCTCATCAATTGAGCATAATCCGGGGGCAACTCGGATATAAAATATAGTACCAAATAGGTTGTCATCACATTACACCTCCCGATGTTATAAAATGCTCTAAAAAGAGGAATAGCGAATTGATTACTTGTTAATCTACAGAAAATGGCAAAGCCAACAATAATCACAATCTCATATGGGACAATCAGCGGTAAACCCAGGTTATAATGAACCAAAATATGGAAAATTCCGAGAATCATTAGAAATCTAAAACCCGTAATTAGTTGCTCGTTATACTTCTTACAATAGCCCTTAGGAGGGACATCGGCTCTTTGGGAACTAGATGGAAGGATTTTCTTAAAGATTCTTCTATCTACCCCGTACTCATTCCACAAGGAAATCATTTGCTCCTTAGTAAGAATGGAAGGGATCGGATGGCCTTAGTTGGACAAAGTCCGATCCTTACGTTGATCGACATATCCATAGTCGGGCCGGAAACCTTAGAAATCCTTCACAAATCGTGACCTAGACACCAAAGAAGTGACTGAATGTTCTTGAGCCACAAACCATGCGGCTTCAGAGATGTCCCTACTATAAGCCTCATCTGATGAATCATGCAAAGGAGATCGTCTACTCAAAGACATAGTTCTAAATGAAATTACGAAAATACATGAGGAGGGACTTGTTTTGAAGATCTAAGAACTGGTCTTTTACGATGAACATGTTAGTGTACTGCCTTGAACCAAATCGGTTTGGACCGGATCCAACCAGATCAAATCAATTCTACTACGCTTTCATATTTATACATTTAAAATGACACTTCTGTTATTATATAGTTGTTTGGTGGCACCCAACATACCAAACCGAGTCCACTGAGAGTGTCTTAACGACAACCAACGGCGCTACATATCCCGGCCAAGATATTATACTCAACGCCGGTGGTCAGAGCCCGCTAGTTGAAGACCCGCTCTTGAGTCTTGTTCCTGATATTCCAACCAAGTAGCCTTTCAACACGACACATGAAACAGTGATCCTGCTTTTGTATCTGTTTCACCTTCATGGTGGTCACATTAGCCGAACCCGTAGGGAACTTGCAAAACGGCCAGCCATTGCGAGACTCGGCCAGCAAACATCTCTTGCTCCACGACTTTACTTTTAGGGAGCTGGAAGAAGAGATTCAGCCATTTTGTCGGACTCTTTGCTGAAATTTTCCCGTTCGATCCCCTGACGAAGACGAAGAGGTAACCAAGTGCCGAAAGAGTCGGCTCGTACCCCATTATGCGGTTAAGAATGATGAAGGTTGTGATCACCCTCACCACTTCCAGCTGGAGATCACAAGACACGCTCTTGATCGCCTCCAAGAACTCCACGAAGAACAGATCAAAAGAAGGTTTAAGCCCGCTATTCATCGCATCGAAATAGAACAACAAGAAATCTTGTTGTTCCCTCTCGCATACCCTAGTCACAGCCGGCCCGTCAATATAGTAGAACCAGAACCCTGGCTTATCTCAAACGCACTCAAGAGATCGGCAGGGTCATGAGTGGATTCGGCTTCCTTCTACCAATTGGCCACCGTCTTATCTGTTGGGAAATCAACTAGGAAATCTACGCGGGAACGCAGCGGAATTTAAAATTTTATTTCCTTCTAACCAGGATCGACTTCGTTTAAGCAATAAACAAACGAGTTAGTAGACGGTGGTTACCTCGATTGATCTAAAAAAACGACGCTTTGACCGTCTAAGGAGAGTAGTTCTGCATAGAGCCGCCCAAGTGTTCGGCCTCTACCGCTAGTCCACACGAACAGCCCGCCGGAATCCCATCATGGATTGCTATTGGAAAACTCCGGTTGCTAGACCGGCCTTTTTCCCCTCTCTCCAACTCTCTATAGGATGCTCTCTATTTTACACAAGAACTATAAGCTCTTGTAATTGTGATGATACAAAAAGCTTGACACCCACCTCTTATTTATAGTGTAGGTGGCGCCATCTTCTAGAGTGGAGGAGAAGAAAACATTTTCCCAATAAAATAAGAAAAATATAATTGATTGATTTATCTCATTTATTACAATATCTCATATTAAATAAATCTAGGATATTGTCAATATCTAATATTGAATATTTCCAAGATATTGTCAATATCTAATATTGACTATCTTTATTTTATTACCATAAATCAATTTACACATGTGTATATATCACATATATATATTACACAAATAAATCTATATAAATATAATTATTACACAAGTGCACATGCATATCACATATATGCACACACACGCATGTACACAAATACATATATATATATATATATATATATATTAATATCTAATATTAATATATGGTAATACCATTAATTAAATTGCACAATCCAAGTGTATCTTATACACTTCAATGTGGCGCCCCTTTGACCAACAAATTGGCCTCCGGAATATTCTTTAATTAATATAATTAATATCTTGTATTTTATTTATTCATAATAAATAAATACCACCATATTAATTTACCACTATAACATTTATAGTCTCGAGATAAACTTTCCTTATTTGGTTATCATCTATAACCACATTTTAATCCGGCTAGATGTTCTTATGTGTGTGACCCGATAGGCTTCCGAATATGTTGGCCGTAGACACAAAGTGCAAATTACGAAAATGCCCTTCATGCCTAACGATCACGGAATAGCGTCTAGCAACACACCGTGACCCCCAATCATCGGAAGAGTCAAATGCAATGACTACTACCTTTCATGTGAAACAGTTACCGTGTAACTTACAATCCTATCGCCGTAATAATATCCATACGGTCGTTAGTCGAGTGTCAAAACATCAACGACCGTATCTTATAATCCTGGATATCATGCTCTCTCGAAGTAACTCGTTTACTCCCACTTTGCAAAGATTCACGAGAACAAGACATTCCTTATAAGAAGGCCATTTCGGATATTCGATCCCAATCATAGGATACGCGATTCCCGGACGACCAATCATGTATACTCCGCATGCTTCGATGTATCATACCCAATCACTACCGCATGATCGCCCCGTGGCTGGGAAACCTCAATAGTGTCAAAGCATGACAATCCACACCGTGATGCCATGAAGACTCCGGTCAAAAGGATAATTACACAACCGCCACATAGTGTGACACTTATCCGTGTAAGTGGGTCGATCTAACGTACGCATTCTCTAATACACGTCCACGTACGGTCCAAGTGTCTCTACACTTCGATAGACGAGATCTATCCCCGCCCTAAAGACGAGAAGACATCTAATACGTGCTAGCCCTGTTCATACTATCAATGCCCCGTTTAATAGTACATCGGCCCTAGAGACATTTAAGTATCAAACTTATTAAAGTGATTAGAGATCTCATCAACCATAATCGCCTATCATGGTTTCTCTATCACGAGTTTAATACTAAGGACGTTATCATATAACAATTCATAATTGGTTCTTTAAAAGAACAAATATATGACAACAGAAAAGCCATTTAACATATGTATAAACATAAAGAAATAGTAGAAATGATCCGACCCGGTCGGATCCGGTCCAACCCGATTGGGTTTAGGACACTATTTCAACAAAATCAACTAGTTTTACGCAGCAAAATTTAAAATTTGATTTTTGATCCCAAGATCGACTTTGTTTAAAACAATAAACACGTTAAAGTAGTAGACGGTGATTACCTTGCACCATTTCAACATTATCATGGTCCGCCTAGAGTGCTTTATCTTCGGCGATCTCGTCGATCTCAGGCTCCTCATCCCGTCCAGAAGATCTTCTACTACTCGCATGTCCGTCGCCTCGGTTCGAGCTCACTGAAGACATTTCCTGAAAACAAAATGGCGAGGTGGATGGCCAGTCGCCTAAACTCGGTGTCGGGCCGAGATGAACGTATCCGCCTATCTCGACACCTCGCCCCTCTATTTTCACAATGAACAAAGGTACCTAAACCCTAACCCTAATTATATCGGATGGAAAAAGGAAACGCCGGAGAAGATCTTCATTTCGCCTTCAGGCATTGAAGATCCACTATGACTCTACGGCGAAGAATGGGAAGGCCACACATAAACAGCTATTCAAGGGCGAGATTTACGTGTCTGTTCGTTACAAACTGCAGATAGCACTTTTATTCTCTCGGAATGGGTAAGTGCTCGACTGTTCCTTATAGCTTAGTTGTCCCTTTTGAACCATGATCTTGGGATCTCCAGTCAACATGGTTGGGTTACCACTACAAGGAAACATGCGTAATAGGCTTCAGTCTATTCCGGTTGTCAAAATTGACATCTGATCTCTAGCTAAACCTTTTGTACGCGGATCCGCAAGATTCTCCTTTGACCTTACACAATCGATGGAAATCACGCCGTTAGAGACCAATTATTTAATGGTATTTTGTCTACGCCGTATGTGTCGAGACTTACCATTAAACACACTACACTTTGCCCTTCCTTTAGCCGACTGACTATCGCAGTGTATGCTGATAGCAGCCACTGGCATGGAACATCCTCTAGGAAATTCCAAAGCCATTAAGCTTCTTCTCCATCCTTATCAAGGCTATAAACTTAGCTTCCATTGTGGAACGAGCACGTTTGTCTTGTAGACTTCCAGGACACAGCAGCACCACCAATCATGGATAAGTATCCACTGGTGGATTTCGAATCTTTCATATCTGATATCCAGTTCGCATCACAGTATCATTCTTATACTGCTGGATATCTAGTGTATCGTAATCCCAGACTCATGGTGTACTTCATGTACCCAACAACCTATTTAAGGCTTTCCAGTGATCATGGTCTGGATTACTCGTGAACCTACTCAGTTTATTCACTACACATTCTTGGTCTGGTCGTTTACAGTTGGCTATGTACAACAGACTACCAATCACTTGAGAACATCTCAATTGATCCACAGGTTCACCTCTATTCTTGGCTAAGTACACACTTAGGTCAAGTGGAGTGCTCACAGGACTTTCATCACAGACATAAAGTCTTTTTAAAACAGACTCATGATAATGAGTTTGTGACAACACAAGTCCACCAGATACACTAGAGATCTTAATCCCCTGTATCACATCGGCAACTCCCAGGTCCTTCACATCGAAGTTCCTTGCCAGCATCATTTCCGTATTAATGATATTCTCATGAGTACTTCCCATTATTAGCACACCATAGACATACTATCACAAAGGTGTGTTCTCAATGTAGACATATATATATATATATATATATATATCCTACCCACTTGACAACATGACATTGTCAAACTTGATATGCCGTTGCTCTGGCTATTATTCGAGCCACAGAGAGACTTAACAAGTCTACACACCTTACTCTTTTAGCCTGGAACTATGAACCCATCGGGTTGTTCCAAGTACATCTCTTCTTTCAACTCACCACAAACATCCATTTGATGGATTTCTAGGTTATAGTCTCCAGCTATACCGACGAGAACCCTTATATAAGTAATTCTCGTAACTGGTGAGTAAGAAGTCAAGGCTTCTTTTTGTCGATACCCTCAAGCTACCAACAACGCCTTACAATAAATCCATCAACCTTTAACTTCTTCTTGAAGATCCACTTGCACCTGAGTGGTTTATTTCCCGTTGGAAGACCAACCACTTCCAAGTGTGGTTTTGCATGATGGATTTTATTTCACTATATATAGCTTCTTTCCAGAAAGGAGCTTATGGAATTGACATTGCCTCAGCACATGTCCTGGGTTCATTTTCTGCCACATAGGTCAGAAAATCAGGAGCAAAGGACTTGGAAGTCCTAGCCCTTATACTACAACGAGGCTCCTCTAATTAAGACTCATACGTCCTCTTCCTCATGCTTGCTTCTTCTTTCTCTGTTTCTTCATATGGAAAGAGATCTTCAAAGAACACAACATGTACATCATAGATGTCGGTTTTACGCACCAGAAACCAATAGGCGCTACTCTTGAAAGTATATCCGATGAATATACAATCAATAGTTCAGGTCCTATCTTCACTCACTTTGGTTTAGGTACTTCTACCTTAACCAAACACCCCCACATTTCCAAGAATTTGTAGCTAGACGTTAGCCTCTCCACAATTCATACGGGTGTCATCCTTCTTCTTTGAAGGGATTATGATCATAATGAATTTTGTTGAGAGGACAACTTCCCCCACAAGTTCTGAGATAAACTCAAACTTATCAACATAGCATTCATCAACTCTTTAAGAGTTCGGTTAGCAATACCACTAGACTGAGGTGTGTATGGTGTAGTTGTTTGATGAATGATGCCGGGCCCTTAGCAAGACTCATGAAACAATACATCATATCCACCATCATAATCCCTACGGATACATCTTATCCGTTTGCTATGTTTATTTTCACTTTCATTCTGACAATCCTCAAGGCATCACGAGCCTTATCTTCGCTTTTCAGCATTTAAATATCACAATATTTGGTGCTATACTCAATAAAAGTTACATAATACTTTTATCACCTCTAGCTTGCATGAATCTAGAGGTTCTGTGTTCTTCTCTACCGGTCAACCGGTGAGTTAGCCAACATGGGTTCAACACATACTAGACACTTGTGATTCGGATCAAATTTCAAATTTGGTAACAACACCATGTTCATCAATGGACGAACGAATTTGAAATTTGCAAGTCCTACTCAAGCATGTAAGCAAATCTTAAAGCCATTCTCACTGGCTGTCTACGGAGCATCTCTTTTGTGCTCAACAGACAGTTTCACTGTCAACATACTGATCAATCCGGTTTGATCATTCAAAGCATCGTTCGTTGCACCACAGAACTTCTCCATCCACGGGATGAGATTAACCGGTCACTGATGCTACGTATAGTGCTACAATAGGCACGTAGACTTGTGTCACAAAAGACATAGTCGATTTTGGATTCACCTCGGTGTATCCTTTCATTTTTGTTCAACGAACAAAAGATCACCCAATTCTCAGACCGCTGTTCTTTTGCAAACAAAACCATAAATAAGAATCTGAGCAGTACAAACTAGCAGAATTTTAGCCAATTAAATTTCCACAACCTAGCAACAAAGGTTATCATGTACTACAAACAGAATTGTAAGCAACAAACTACCATACTCTTTCATCAATCATGTATCATACAATTAAGGAATATATCTCAAGAAACCAGTGCACCAATGTTGTCATCTGTTGGTAGTAAGGTCCACAAATACTTTACACAATAATTCAGTATTAACACACTTCAGGTTAATTCAAAACCCACAAGCACCTAAACAATAATATTCATCAATTGGAAATGTTAGACTCCATGAGCCACAGCTTAAATATATATATACTCCAAGTAGCAATTATTAACTTGGGTGGAAAAGGTGCAATAACTTAATGCACATACTGATATGGTAACTCTTTAGTACCACTTAACAACTCGAATGCTGCTAAAGTAATGTATCCAAAGTACGTTAACAAGTTTACTGTACTAACCGAACTTTCCACAACAACGATATGCATAAAATTCAATTTCCTTGTTACATGGCAAAGGAAAATAAACAACAGAAAGTTCATCCACTTAATTGTGATTATCTCAATCATAGCAAGCAACCATATTATTAGTATAATTTTCAAACGACACAACAGCCTCAGAAGCATGATGTTTAGTATTGTGCACCCAATAAAAAACAAGTACCTTTAAATCACCAATGCTGTTTGAGAACTGATGGTGGTCAGCTCGGCCAAGGCCACGCGTCAAGCAACCATTGGATAGACATGAATAAGGTCGGGAGTGTGTCCTGACCGGAGAAACCGGAGCAGATCGTGATCAATTCTATCACCGCAGGACGGTCGACCTTAAGGAATGCGCAGAGCGCGACCAAGCCAGGTCAATCAGTGGACCCGAGCGGTCATGACTTTACACGCACGTGTCCATATAACAAGGATAAACGTGGGAAATGTACCTAGCAGAGATAAGGCCTTGATTCATAGTTCAGTATGAACATATCATCATCTCCTAATAATTAGGAGATGGGATCAATTCAAATCCAACCGAATCCTTGGAGGATACGCTGAGATTAGGGTTTGGACTCTATTTAAACTATGGCTAGAACTACGGCCGACTTGATTCCAATACAACGATTGGATACGTAGGCAGCTCAAGAAAAACTTGAGTTCAGTCAAAACACCATAAAAATACTTTCTCTTCTCTGGCCGTCGGCCGGTAACCGGAAAGCTATCATTAGAGCTATTGTACCCGTAATTTATCTATTGGTGAAATCCGACTTCATCATTGGCGCTAGAAGGAGGGTCCTGACTACTGATAGTTTGAGAGATAACATACAATCACCATGCCGCCGAAGCAGACAGGGAAGAAAAAGCGAGGTTGCACGAGGGGGCGAAACCTCCATAGCCGGAAAAGAAGGTGGAGGACCCACAGGGAAAACGTTGGAGAAGCGACGGCAACACCATCCCGGTGGAACCTCTCCCAGATCCCGCGCACAAGACCTTGGTCGAGGCACTAACTAATCTTGATCCGGCCACCTTCAAAACCATTGTAACAAACGCGTTAAAGGTTAGAGGGGAAGATGTCACAGGAGAAACGCACACCAAGGAAAACCCAATTGGGGATGAAAAGGACAAGGCTTTCAACTTTTCACGCGAAGAACATATCGAGGCTTTGTCCACCAGTTCTATCCCAGGCCGGAGAGAAATTAAAGACCAAGCTAGAGACGCGGCCCGCGTAGAACTGGATGCCATTCTGGGTAAGACACCTTTTTCTTTTGAATCTCCTTTCACCGAGCAAGTCGAAAGCTACCGGGGACCCTCGGGATTTACAATGCCGAAGATGGATCCCTATGACGGGACAAAAGACCCCAACGATCATATGCATCAATACCGACGCATATGACCGTACAACGCGGCCGATCAGATGAAGTGCAAAGCGTTCCCTGCACTATTGACCGGTCGGGCTCGGGAGTGGTTCAGGAAACTACCGCCCAGGTCCATTAACGACTTCACAACTTTAGCCAGAAAGTTCATGCATGCCTTCATCACGGCACGTCCGTTCCAGAGGAACGCCACTCACCTACTCACTTTGAAGCAAAAGCACGACGAGAGTGTGCTACAATTCTTAAAAAGGTTCAACGAAGAATCGAGGCAGGTGCAAGGGGCAGATGAACATCGCGGTTACATCATTCATAGCGGGGCTACGTGAGGGTCGGCTATATGCCAAACTCAATAGCAAACCCCCATTGTCTATGGAAGGCGCGTGGAAACGGTCTTCAAGCACGCGTCGGGGGAAGAGGCGAACAGGCTCAAGAGAGAGCAAGAGAGGGCAGATCCTAGAAAGGGAAAGGCCACGCGACAACCAGAGAAAGAGCGAAAACAAGTTTGGGACAGGATGACCTCTCCCATTACCGACAGGCTCGGGAAGAAGGGAGCTCTCCAAGACAGAGACTTAGTGCCATTGAATCGATCCCGCGAGCAGGTGCTCGCCCTAATGGAAAGAAAAGGAATAGCGCGTACGCCCCCACCTTTAAGGGGACCAGTGGAAAAAAGGGATCAGACAAAGTTTTGCAAATATCACAAGGACTTAGGTCATGATTCAGAAAGCTGTAGGGATTTAATTAGAGACATAGACGCTGCATCCCTGGAGGGAAAAATTGATGAAGCGATCGATCGAACGTGGAACCCTAACCCAAGAGGTAGGATAGAGTACAAAAGGAGAAACTATTATCAGGGGAATGAGGGTAGAACAGATCAAAAACGCAGGAGGGATCCTTCCCCAGACCCTGAGGATCAGATTGATAATAAACCCATCAATACCATCAATACTATTGCAGGCGGTCCGTCAGGATACAGACCGACCGGAGAAAGCAGCACTCCCAAAAACTCGCCACCCGAGACGGGTAAAAAACAGAAATTGACAGGAGAAGTGGTATATGGACCAGGGGATCCTCTTCCTTTGATTCCCAATAACGAAGGGTTAGTGATTGAGTTGGTGGTTAATAAGCACACCGTGAAACGAGTATGTGTAGACACTGGAAGCGCGGTAAACATTTTGTACTTATCGGTATGTCAGGCTATGAAGATACGGGAGACCGAGCTAACTCCAGTCTCAGCCCCGCTATTTGGATTTGCCGGACCACCCATACATCCTGTGGGCATGATCAGGCTACCAACAACATTTGGACGTGGAAGAAAGAGCAGGACTCTTATGGTCGACTATGTAGTGGTACGGTCGACCTCAGCATATAACATCATATTAGGGAGACCCGCTCTGATAGATCTCCGGGCGGTAATCTCCCCGCACATATTAGCATGAAATTCCCTAATGTTGAGGGGCTGAGAAATAAAGGGAGATGTGGAAACAGCCAGGAGCTGTTACACCGCTACCATCAAACAGAAGATGATGGTGCAACAGGTCCTCATAGACGAGCTTGTTCCAGAGGAAGAAGAAAGATGGTTAACTAACGATGTGGTGACACAAGAAGCCCTATGGGAAGACCAAGAAGACGGGGTCGGGGTCGGAGCATGGATTCCAGAGCCATATAGACAGAGCCTAATCGACTTATTAAAAGAGTTTAGAGACGTTTTTGCTCTGACCGCAGCTGACATGCCCGGACTGTCTCCCAGCTTAGCGTTACACCATCTCAACGTGGACCCCAGCAGAAAGCCCGTTCGGCAAAAGAGACGATCTTTCGCTCGGGGAAAGGATAGAGGTTTGTTCAAAAAGAGGTAACAAAATTATTGCAAGGCGGAATAATTAAAGAGGTAGTATATCCGAGTGGTTAGCCAATCCGGTTCTAGTTAAGAAACCGGACGGTTCTGGCGTATGTGTGTGGACTTTACGGATACGAATAAGGCATGTCCCAAGGATTGTTACCCACTTCCAAAAATTGATAGCTTAGTGGATTCCACGGTCGGGTATGAAGTCTTCGCGTTTCTAGACGCATACAAAGGGTATCATCAGATAGCCATGGCTCCAGAGGACATGGAAAAAACATCCTTCATCACAGAAAGAGGGACCTTCTGCTATCTTACTATGCCGTTCGGCCTTAAGAACGCAGGCGCCACGTATCAGAGGGCCGTAAATAAGATCTTTGAAAAACAAATTGGGAAGAACATGGAAGTATATGTGGATGACTTGTTGATCAAGAAGCGAGGTCTCTTGAACAATACTTGGCAGATGTCAGAGAAATTTTTGAGGTATTGAGACAAACACGAATGCGTCTTAATCCAAAGAAGTGCACGTTCGGGGTACGGTCAGGAAAGTTCCTAGGATACATGATTTCCAAAGAAGGCATAAAGGCAAATCCGGACAAAGTAGAGGCCATACAGAGCATGGCTCCACCAAAGAACGTTAAAGAAGTACAAAGATTGACGGGGCGTATGGCCGCCCTAAACAGATTCCTCTCGCGGTCGGCCCGGAGGGCCCTCCCTTTTTCAAGGTGTTAAGACAAGCAAACCCTTTTTCTTGGAACGAAGAATGCCAAAAGGCGTTTGAAGAATTGAAGAAATACCTCACAAACTTGCCCGTTCTCACCGCACCATAAAAAGGAGAAACTCTATACTTGTACTTGTACGCGTGCCAAGAAGCATTGAGCGCCGTCTGGTGAGCGACCGAATAGCACCCAAAAACCAATTTTTTATGTGAGTAAAGCTCTCGGAGGGCCGAGGTGAGGTACTCGAGCGCGAGAAAAGTTGGCACGATCTTAGTTCACGCGTCGAGGAAGGCTGAAGCCGTACTTTCGGGCTCATCCTATTGTGGTCATGACGGACCAACCACTTAGACAGTTACGGATAAGCCGGAGGCGTCGGGAAGATTGACAAAATGGGTGGTCGAGCCGGCACGCCTATGATGCGGAATTCGGACCTAGAACATCTATCAAAGCTCGGGCCACGGCTGATTTCATAGCCGAAGGAGTGTCCATAACTCTCGAGCATAAGTAGACTAACGGTCCTAGTGACCAATGGACATTATATGTTGATGGAGCGTCCAATAAAGAAGGAGCAGGGGCAGGTCTTCTGCTCTGTAGTCCAAAAGGAGAAGAATTTCCATACGCATTGCGATTCAGCTTCAAGGCAACCAACAATGAGGTGAATATGAAGCGCTCATAACCGGGCTCAAGCGGTGCAAAATTGGGAGTCAAAAGATTACACATATTTAGTGACTCGCGGTGGTGGTCAACCATGTTACGGGAGAGTACGAGGCAAAAGAAGACACCATGAAGAGATATCTTTCGATGGCCGAGCATTGATTTCACACTTTGAAGATGTCAAGTGGGTCGGATCCCTAGATCTAAAAATGCTCGGGCGGATGCCTTGTCCAAATTAGCATCAAATTTCTTCTCGGATAAGAAAGTCCGATCGAGCAAGTCGCGAGAGCGAAGCTATGCAATTAAAGAGGCTCAACAAATCAACCAACGAGCCACCGGATGGATCCCATAGTAGCATTCTTAAAAAACGGTGTGGTCTCGGAAGACCGAATCCTGGCCGGGAAGATAAGACTTCAAGCAAGCGGGTATTCCTTGTTCAATGATATCTTATACCGCAAGTCCTTTATAACTCCGTGGCTGCGCCGTGCCCCGAGGAAAAGGAAATTATCTCCTCCGAGAAATCCATGCGGGAATCTGTGGAAGTCGTATGGGAGCTAGGGCTCAGCTCGCAAGTGTAGGCTTTTTGGATATTATTGGCCGACCATGGGGGCGGATGCTCGAGAATTGGTGATGACACGTAGAACGTGCCAAGTGCATGACAACCTCAAACACCGGCCCTCACAACGGATGATTCCTTTAGTATCCCCTTGGCCCTTTGACCGGTGGGGAGTGGATGCGGTCGGCCCATTGCCAAGGGCACCGGGTAATTTGAAGTTTCGATCGTAGCTATTGACTACTTCACTCGATGGGTAGAGGCGAGCCATTGGCAACGATAACGAGGTGGAGCGATTCGGAAATTCTGTGGAAAAACGTGGTCGTCGATTTGGAATCCCTAAGCACTTGGTTTCTGACAACGGTACCCAGTTTGAAGACAGAGTGGTCCGAGAATGGTGCTCAGAATTGGGAATAACTCAGCACTTTACATCTGTAGGGTATCCACAGGCAAATGGGCAAGTTGAACAGGCCAACAGACAAATCAAGACCGGGTTAAAGAAAAGGTTAGAAGAAGAAGGCGAACATTGGGTAGAGCAACTGCCCAATGTCCTTTGGGCATACAGAACAACGCCTAACTCGGCTACGGGCGAAACCCCATTTTTATTATCATATGGATGTGAAGCAGTTATCCCAGCAGAAATAGGACTACCTTCGCCCAGAACAGAGCTGTATAATCAGATCAATCAAGAGACCGAGCTCAGACATCAGAAGGATGAATTGGAAGAAACCCGCGATATAGCATTGATACGAACGGCCAAATACAAACAACATATCGCACAGTATTACAATGCTAAAGTGAAAGATTTGTACTTTAAAGTGGGAGATTTAGTCCTCCGAAAGAATGAGGTTAGAAGACAGGATCCTCAGGGCAAGCTAAATCCAAATTGGGAAGGGCCGTACAAGATCATTAAAGTGCACAGCAAAGGTGCCTACCAGCTGGCAAATGCTCAGGGGAAGACCGTTCCACGAAGTTGGAATTCCGCCAACTTACGAAGGTTCTACGCCTAGGACAGGTTCAAGGCTTATTGCTATTTTATTTATTACTTATATTATGAGAATGTAATAAGTTGCATTTGCAACCGTCTATTTATTCAATAAAGTTGACATTTATTTATATGCGTGACTTGTTTACATAAAAATAAACTGCCAAAGGCAGAGAAAGCTCGAGGGGCGGGCGCAACATATAGTTAAGCGCAAAGGCGAGCAAGCTCGGGCGGCGCAACGTAAAGGGGTGGCGCAAAGCGAGAGAAAGCTCGGGCGGCGCAACGTAAAATTAAGCGCAAGGCGAGAGAACACTCGAGGGCGGCGCAACGTAAAATTAAACTACCAAAGAGAAAGCTCGGGCGGCGCAACGTAAAATTAAACCGCCAAAGGCGAGAGAAAGCTCGAGGGCGAGCATAACATAAAATTAAAGCGAAAGGCGAGAATGAGCTCGAGGGCGGCGCAATAAGAGTTTGAGTTGCCAAGAGCGAGAATGGGCTTAGAGGGCGAGCAAAATAAAGAATGAAAAACTGCCAAAGGCAGAGCAAGTTCAGAAACGGAACACAAGAAAAATAGAATGCCAAAACCATGACCTAGAAAGTAAAGGCAATGAAGCATAAGCAGCCAAAGACAGAGCATTAAAACAAAATAACCCCAAAACATGCTACGTCGGAAATAAACGGAGCATGCTTGAGGGGGGGGAACAGTAACAAGGAACAGTAACAAAAGAACAATGTCGGTCATGAGTTGCAAAATAAAAATTTTGTTGACAAGTTTTTACAGCTGAGCAGATCATTAAACAGGCTTAGGCTCGGAGCCACCAGTGGAGACGTTCGGCTCTGAAGTTGCTTGAGAAGCCGGCTTGGAAGAGGGGGGTGCAGAATATTTCTGAACAATATCAACTCCCGATTTGAGCTCCCGAAGACGCTCGTTATACATTTGTCCCATGCCGGTTTATACGGATTGGCATTCTTCAACTTCAAAATATCCAGACCAGTATACTGCGCTCGGGCATCATCAACCCCCATAGAATACCCATGATTGACGATGGGGATGAGAAGAGTAGAGAGGACCCCATCAAAATGGGCAGTGCTATAGTAATCCCGGATGCCTTTGGCTATCAGTGCAGGGATAGAACTCTCCAGAGCGCTTTGAGCCAATTGCGCCGCTTTCAGATTCTCCTCAGCCTCGGCCCTCTTCTCTGCCTCCGCGGTCAATTGTTTCTCTAAGTTCTCCATCTCCGTGGCATGCGCCGTGCGCAAGGTCTGCGATTCCGGCTCGTGCTTAGTCTAAGGTCGACCGGACCCTTTTTCCGGCCTCATACGGATCTTTGTATTTTTTCTTGGAAGCCTTGAGCTCGGATACGATCTTCTCGTGCTCGTCGGCAACGGCTTTGGACTTGGCCGGACGATCGAATACTTCATGACCAATCCGAGCACCCTGACCGGGCATAACCACCAAGAAAACAAAAATAAAAGTAAATGCGAAAGCATACGAATAAAGGCTCAAACAAGAAGATGGCAGGCATACCATCTCAGCTAAGTCTACAGTAGACATGGCATGAAGAGCGGTTTGGATCGTGGAAGCTTCATCTTGCTCTCCCTCTCCTCTGGCAGGTCCAGCCGTAAGTAACCCCGAGCGTCCTCTCTTCCGAGATGACTCCCGCACAGTTGACTGATCAGATCGGCGAAGAGGGACTAAATCAGAGACTTCCTCGTCAGATGGGAGATCGGTAATAATCACATCTTCATCTCCAGACCGAGGTGGGTTGCGCACGGCATCATCTGATTGCTCGGCGAGGGATTGAACAGCATCAGGATCGAGAACCGTACCGGACGATCTGACAAGCGCAGGCTCAGGAATACTCTGGGCCGAAGGATTGACCAAAACTTCTTCAAGCTGAACATCCTCAGCCCTAGATCCTGCTCCAGACAATAGATGCGCCAGATCGGCCACTGTATCATGAAAATAAAGATCAGATATATGAAATACAATTGTGCAAGTGCAAGGAATCAGTAAGTACAACAAGATCCTACAGGCTTTTTCTTCAGGCTCGGGAAGAGGTGCGTATGGCTCAGGCCCGGCCTCGTGTAACCGAGCAAGATTGATTAGCTCGGAAGGATAATTCTGGCAATCCATTGAGATATCCAACTCCCGAATAAGTTGGATCCAGTCCTTCAAATCTTCCATATCAGGGGTCTCGTCCTTGTCGAGCGTCCCAGTATTCCACCTACCTAATTGGACATTTCCCTCGTGGCGAACAAAGAAGAACCTCTCTTTCCATCTCTTGAAGGAGGTTTTCCCAGCGTGTTGGATGGGAATATTGAGAAGAGGACCCGGACGACGAAGAAAATAATACCATCCCGGAGAATTCGGCACTTTGCAACGCCGGTAAAACGTTCGAAACAAGCCAACGAGAGAACCTAGTCCGTACCAAACGGCACCAAATAGCAAACCCCACAATACACCTAACCCCATTAGGGGCAAGTTGAGCAATCCCCAATTGATAATGGCGGAGAGTGGCCACAATAGCGGGGCAAAGGGGTAACCTCGGGCCACATTCGAATTGCTCCCCTGTAAAGCGCACGGTAGTCGGTGGGAGGCTCGGATGCATATCGGCCGACGATCCGAGCATCGATCTAGACGACGGGCTAATAGGAAGACGAGGAGCGAATGCGGTGGCATCTACTTGGTATTGATTGCGGATGTAGTCGATAGAGTGTTGGGAAATGATAGATTCTATTCCGAAGCTACCCATGATGGACTTGGTTGCGGAAACGGCTTTAAGATGCCGTATAAAAGCGAGAATCCCTGGGGGTAGGAGACACGAGCGTGCTGGGAACAAGCCCGGATAATAAGTTATGCGGTAGGAGATGGCCGGAGAAGCGGCCGGAAAAGATGAGGTAAAGTGAGGAGACACCACAGTACGCTTTCGGACTCGAGATCGATGGATTTGGGACTCAATTCTCATCAAGGCGACTCGTCGGAAGGAGTTGAGGATCTCACCCTCATAAATCGCAAAATTAAAAAGCAAATCGGAAATGAAAGGAGAAAGCACTTACTTGCAGAAATGAAGAAGAAGGGGATCTTCAGTTTACACACAGCCCTTCGAAGTAAATAACGGCAGCAATAATGAGGAACGGACGTGTGAGAAGACAGGTTATAACCCCAAGCGACGCTTTGGTTAATGGCCCGTTTGACGTCAGCAGGTACTGACGCCTCGTTTCTCGTGCTAATAATGGCATAAACAACAATATATAAAGTGTTACCAATTCACGATCGACATCGACGGTTTAAAGCCATCCGGTCCCGACCAAGTTGGATCGGGTCGTCTGGGCGAGAGCCCGAGGCCGACTGGGGGCTTATGATGGTGGTCGGCTCGGCCAAGGCCACGCGTCAAGCAACCATTGGATAGACATGAATAAGGTCGGGAGTGTGTCACGACCGGAGAAACCGGAGCGGATCGTGATCAATTCTATCACCGCGGGACGGTCGACCTTAAGGAATGCGCAGAGCGCGACCAAGCCAGGTCAATCAGTGGACCCGAGCGGTCATGACTTTACACGCACGTGTCCATATAACAAGGATAAACGTGGGAAATGTACCTAGCCGAGATAAGGCCATGATTCATAGTTCAGTATGAACATATCATCATCTCCTAATAATTAGGAGATGGGATCAATTCAAATCCAACCGAATCCTTGGAGGATACGCTGAGATTAGGGTTTGGACTCTATTTAAACTATGGCTAGAACTACGGCCGACTTGATTCCAATACAACGATTGGATACGTAGGCAGCTCAAGAAAAACTTGAGTTCAGTCAAAACACCATAAAAATACTTTCTCTTCTCTGGCCGTCGGCCGGTAACCGGAAAGCTATCATTAGAGCTATTGTACCCGTAATTTATCTATTGGTGAAATCCGACTTCATTAAGAACCTTGCACAAAAATCCATCACACTCATAAGTGATGTTGTAATCGATAGACGATAAGATGTAGAGTCAAATACGACGATAGCAAAACCCAAACGTCCGGTTCACACAACATAGCATGTAGCAGAGAAACAATAACAATGTATATGTTAGCGAGAGATGACCACTTTTCAATGATAACATTATACATATCATTATTATTATTATTATCATTATCATTATTATTATCCTTCCCTTTTATACTATCATCACCGGAGCCATAGTCGTAGAAAATTTAACCAATAGCATAATTGTTGGGGAGTTTGTAATGAAGTGAACAAAATATCAAAACAAGAAATCTAGATACAATAACGTAGAGTCGAGGTGAGACTCTTTCCTGCAAAAATTATTCGATCCCTATTGATTGCCTCCGGGAATTTTCTCGAATATGATTGCGGGATAAAACTACGTCCCCTTTTATCTCAGGCAATAAGATGAAAGGATGCTATAAAAGTTTTGGTAGAATATGTATGTTGAAACTTGAGGTTTACTGAAAAATATTCAAAGAAGTTGAATAATTCTTCTTGATCTTTGCTTGTTATATTCTTGTTTTGTTCCCAAGTGTTATATATATGTCCCTTGTGTTCATTCAATGATAAAACACAAGTTACACCCTTTCGAATCGTTGCAAGCATTTGGAAAAACCCGAAAGGATACCAACAAAACCGACCAAAGCGCTTCAAAAAGCGCTTCTTTGGACGCCCGTTTGAATTCTGGACGCCCGTCTAAAGCAAACTGGACGGGCGTCCAGTTTCTTCAAACGCTCGTCCGTCCAAACAAGTTTATAACCTGTATCTAAATCTACACACTGGACGCCCGTCTAGAGAATCTGAACGTCCGTCCAAAAAAAGAGATTAAAACCAGTAGCCAAATCTGAACATCAGACGCCCGTCCAGTGAAGATGGACGCCCGTCTGAAAAGAAGCCAAGGTGAACGCCCGTCTATATAAGATGGACGCCATGGACGCCCGTCCAAACAGCAGCAGAATTCTGTTTTGTTCAACACTTGATCTAATCACTTCCGTAAGCTTGCAAATGTCAATTATAAGCATGCACCCCGCATCTCCTAACTTATATCGATTGTTTCAAGCTTACCAAACCTCAAAACTAAGTCCAATTACACTAAATGACATTGGTGATATAATCACCAACAATCCTCCCCCATTTAGTGTAACCCTTGATTTAGTTAAAACATATCAACTTACAACAATTCATCTTTCAATGATAATATCACGCAGATTGAATTACCACCTAGTATATTATACATTCCAAAATATTCTAGTATTGGGGTGTGACTAAGCATTGAACCCCTTTACACATTTGAATACTTCAAAGATAATACACAAATGAATCAAGAAACAACTTCTATAGCTTGCTTGACACTCTTTATCCAGGCCTTGTGTCCATATCAATTCATGAGCATGTAGAAAGCCAACCCTAACTTTCTTGAAGCGGCCAAACTTCATACTCATATAGGTGAGTCTTATTAATCGTGTACCTGCAACAACACTTTTTCATAAGACTCATTAAGATTAATATCAACCTCACATGCGGGTTCAAGCACATACCTTCGGGACAAAACACATGTGCCAAATCTAAGTCACTAGGCCTTCCACATTGAATTCAGCCCCTAATGTCGTATTAGGAGGGAATTGGGTATCCTAATGCAAAGATTCAATGGGTTGTAGACCCATCCCGACAACTGACTTGATGAACAAGTCCTTAGCCAATGCCTTGGTCAAATGATCGGCTAAATTCTTTTGAGATCTCACAAAAGCAACAGATATCACCCCGTGAGTGATCAACTCACGAATCGAGCTATGCCTAACTCCGATATGTCGCGACTTTCCGTTGTACACTTGACTATAGCATTTAGCCAATGTATTTTCACTATCACAATTGATAGAAATTGGTGATATCGGTTTTGGCCACAATGGAATCTCGTAAATCAGATGTTTAAGCCATTCCGCCTCTATCCGATTCCATTGTTGAGTTTGCATTACATGTTTGCTTCTTGGAAGCCCAAGAAATGGCACCACCTCCAAGTAGAAACACCCAACCACTCGTAGAAGAATGATTTTCATTTGATATCCAACTAGCATCCGAGTAGCCTTCTATAACCGAAGGATGTCCAACATAAGTTAAACCAAAATTTTTGGTAAACTTAAGATACCTTAACACACGTGTCACCGCATGCCAATGAACACTACTTGGATTACTAGTATATCTACTAAGTTTTCCAACCGCATATGCAATGTCCGGACGTGTGCTAGTCATTGCATACATCAAACATCCTATAACTCGAGCATATTCAAGTTGAGACTCCGGATTACCCGAATTTAACTCAAATTTCTCATGAGGATCCATGGGAGTTCTTGCCGGAACAGAATTTTCACAATTGAATTTCTTCAACACTTTCTCGATATAGTGAGATTGTGTCAAAGTAATCCCTTTGTCATTCCTTATGATTTTTATTCCAAGGATAACATCCGCCTCCCCCATATCTTTCATAGAAAAACTTGATGACAAAAATGATTTACAACGGTCAACTTGATCTTGGTTTGTACCAAAGATCAACATGTCATCAACATATAGGCAAATGATTACACCATTTCCGGTTTCATCAAATTTGCTATACAAACACTTGTCCATTTGGTTAAGCTTAAAACCATTAGACAATACAACCTCATCAAACTTATTATGCCATTGTTTGGGAGCTTGTTTCAGCCCATACAATGATTTAACAAGCTTACATACTTTATGCTCATTTCCGGGTATCACAAAACCCTCCGGTTGTTTCATATAAATTTCCTCATCCAAATCCCCATTCAAGAAGGCTGTTTTAACATCCATTTGATGGATAACAAGATTGTTAATGGCTGCCAAGGCAATTAACAATCTAATAGTGGAGATTCTAGCAACCGGGGCATAAGTATCGAAATAATCAATGCCTTCTTTTTGTCTAAAGCCTTGTATCACCAACCGGGCTTTATACCTTTCAACGGATCCATCAATTTTCATTTTTCTTTTAAAGATCCATTTGCAACCCAATGGTTTACAACCACGTGGAAGATCCGTTAATTTCCACGTATCATTGCCTAAAATGGAATCCATCTCATCATTAATGGCTTCCTTCCAAAAGGCAACATCCCGAGACTCCATAGCCTCTTTATAAGTTCTAGGATCATCATCAATATGATAACAATATGCATATTGAAATCCTACTTCATCTCTTGTACCCTCCACCAAATATGTTTGGAAATCGGGACCAAAAGATTTTTCTTTCCTTGCCCTTTTGCTTCTTCGAAGCAGTAAAGGCTCATCTTGTGACTCTACACCACCACAACTTTCTTTAAATCCAATGTTCATAGGAACAACATCTCTAGGCCTTGATATAGAAGAAAACCGACTTTCATCAAAGAGAGCATCCCTTGATTCAATTACGGAATGAACCGCAACTGAATCATTTGGTTCTATAACATAGAACCTATATGCCTTGGAATGCAAAGCATATCCAATAAATATGCAATCAATGCCTCTTTCCCCCAAGGTTTTAATCTTGGGATTGGGTAGTCTTACGACTGCCCTACATCCCCAAACACGCAAATAATGCAAGTTTGGCTTCTTTTTATACCAAAGCTCATATGGGGTAATAGGACTCTTTTTATTAGGAATCCTATTCAATAAATAACAAGCTGTCAACATAGCTTCTCCCCAAAAACCCTCACTCAATCCCGAGTAAGAAAGCATAGCATTCACCATCTCTTTTAGAGTTCGATTCTTTCTTTCAGCTATGCCATTTTGTTGTGGTGTATAAGGTGTAGTTCGTTCATGTATAATCCCACAAGATTCGAAAAATGGTGGATCAAAGTATTCTCCACCTCTATCCGTACGAAGTTTCTTTATTTTAGTTTCAAGTTGCAATTCTACTTCGTTCTTAAACACTTTAAACTTTTCCATTGCCTCGTCTTTGGTAAAAAGCAAGTAAACATAACAAATACGAGTGCAATCATCAATGAATGTAACAACATACTTTTTGTTTCCAAAAGATGGTGTAGAACTAAATTCACAAAGATCACTATGAATAAGTTCCAAAATAGTAGACGACCTTTCAACACCTTTGAAAGGTTGTCTTACTATTTTAGTTAAGTTACAAGTATCACACTTATTCATAGTCGTACTACAAACAGGAATTAAGTCATTTTTAGACATTTGTAACATTCTTCTAAAATGCACATGACCTAATCTTGCATGCCAAAGTATGAATCATCAACATTTACATGCATAACATTCATAGCAACATTTTCATACAAACCATTACTAACAATATTAAGCATAAACATACCATTGTTAAGATAACCAAATCCTACAAATACACCATGTTTAGTTAATACATAACGAGAGGACTCATATACTTGTTTATAGCCCTCTTTACATAAAATACTACCGGAAACCAAGTTTTTCCGGATTAAAGGAACATGTAAAACATTGTTTAAGGTTACAAATTTTCCAGAACTAAATTGCAAATTAACAATTCCTCTTCCAACAACAAAGGACTTAGACTCGTTTCCCATATGCACAATGGATCCGTCTTCAACTTTTTCATATGTTGAGAACCACGATCTATCCTTGCATACATGTCTTGTCGCTCCCGAGTCTATCCACCAACTAACATCATCATCCCGCAAATAACATGCTTCGGAAATCGTGGTACATAATTCATATCAGAATTAAAGCCACAATCATTAACAAGTGTACCTTGATGTTTTGATGGATCCGGATCTTTCGACCCCTGTCCCGAACCTTTACCGGTTCCTTTACCATTGTTATGCTTTCTAGCATGACAATCCGCCCTAAAATGGCCTTCCTTACCGCAATACCAACAAGCCCCTTTAGGCTTTTTGTTGAACTTTGCTTTGTTTTTGTTGTTGTTGGAATCAAACTTTCTCTTGTTATTATTTTTCTTAGAAGTTTCCCCAACTTCAACCATGTTGATTGAAGTTGAGCCACCCGCAATGTTCTTACCGCAACCTACAACATTTTTACCACTTTCTTGCAAACGCAAACTTTCCTCTATCCTAAGATGAGAACCAAGTTCAATCAAAGAAAGTTCTTCCGTCTTATGTTTCAAGGAATTTTTAAAATCCCTCCAAGAGGGAGGCAACTTTTCAATGATGCTTGAAACACAAATGGACTCATCCATAGCCATTTTATGCATAGAGAACTGACCAAACAAACGCAACAATTCATGATATTGATCCATAACCGGACGATTATCGACCATAACATACTTCATAAAATTACCAACAAGAAATTTCTTACTAGACGCGTCCTCACTTACATACTTAGCCTCCAAAGTATCCCACAACTCTTTAGATGTTTCAATTTCAAGATAGGTATCAAACAAGCTATTAGACATACCGTTCAGGATGTGACCACGGCATATATAGTCATCGTTTTCCCACTTACTTTTTCTCCTCGACTCTTCCATGGTCTGTGTTATCATCAATGCGAGGGCATGGCGTACTCAACACGTACACAACCTTCAATGCGGTCAAAAGGAAATGCATTTTCTTTTGCCACCTTCGGAAATCCTCACCATTGAATTGTTCCAACTTTGAAATTAGAAGTCATCTCCTTGATACTCGACATTGTTCAAAACAACAATAATTTTTGCAGATTGTTGGGGAGTTTGTAATGAAGTGAACAAAATATCAAAACAGGAAATCTAGATACAATAACGTAGAGTCGAGGTGAGACTCTTTCCTGCAAAAATTATTCGATCCCTATTGATTGCCTCCGGGAATTTTCTCGAATATGATTGAGGGATAAAACTACGTCCCCTTTTATCTCAGGCAATAAGATGAAAGGATGCTATAAAAGTTTTGGTAGAATATGTATGTTGAAACTTGAGGTTTATTGAAAAATATTCAAAGAAGTTGAATAATTCTTCTTGATCTTTGCTTGTTATATTCTTGTTTTGTTCCCAAGTGTTATATATATGTCCCTTGTGTTCATTCAATGATAAAACACAAGTTACACCCTTTCAGAATCAGTTGCAACTGGAAAAACCCGAAAGGATACCAACAAAACCGACCAAACTGCTTCAAAAACTGCTTACTGGACGCCCGTTTGAATTCTGGACGCCCGTCTAAAAAGCAACCGGACGGGCGTCCGGTTTATTCAAACGCTCGTCCGTCCAAACAAGTTTAGAACACGTATCTAAATCTACACACGGACGCCCGTCCGAGAGAATCGAACGTCCGTCCAAAAAAGAGATTAAAACCGGTAGCCAAATCGAACATCGGACGCCCGTCCGGTGAAGATGGACGCCCGTACGAAAAGAAGCCAAGGTGAACGCCCGTCTATATAAGATGGACGCCCGTCCAAAAAAAGACGAATTCTGTTTTGTTCAACACTTGATCTAATCACTTCCGTAAGCTTGCAAATGTCAATTATAAGCATGCACCCCGCATCTCCTAACTTATATCGATTGTTTCAAGCTTACCAAACCTCAAAACTAAGTCCAATTACACTAAATGACATTGGTGATATAATCACCAACACGGCTTTACGTCTCGGATTTAGAGGCACTTCAAAAATCCGAGCTCCGGCGAACTTACAGAGTGCTCCAACTACTCTTCGACTCAATATCTAGATCTATATGAATGACTAGATCTATATGACACTCCCTTTGTGGTGGAAAAGACAAGAGAAAACTGAATGAATAAACTTTCATCCATGGGGTTGTTTATATAGTGGAGAGGATGAGCCAATGCTTAAATCTGATTGGCCAGAACACGTCACAAAACTTTTCCCATTGGAAAAGTTACTAATTTCGAAATTATGCTTAATTTTATTTAAAATTTTTGAAATTAATTAAGCTATTTTCAAAAATCAATTCCACACTGTGATGGATGACGGTCGGACGACTCAAGGAATTCTGATTAATTTTAAGTTAATTTCATAAAGAAATTTTGTCCAAAAAATTAATAGTAACACCCGAACCGAACCGAACCGAACCCGAGAGCACGAGCCGAGCCGGACGGACGGCGGCGGTGCGCGCGCGTGTGGAATTATCTAAGTCCTCCCTCCTGCGTACAAAAGTGTCTTACCCATTGGGGCACATCCATAAGAGACACACTAGCTTTTATCACTTGAGCTCCCAACTCTCAAGTTTCCAATGTGGGAGAATGGGGTGAGGTCCTCCCTTCAACACCCATCTCCTACATATTTTCTACCAACTTTAGGCATTAATTTCTTATTCACCCGATATCCGAATCGAGTGATTCAAAAGCCCATCATCAACTACTCCGTATGGAGTATTTAATGATATCATTAACTCTCAATGACATACATCGGAGCCTATCCGTAATTAGCGCTAAATTTGACTATTCAACCTTCAAAAAGGGCTTTTTCTCCAACAGGTTAAGTTGAGTCCTTAGCTCATATCTTTTGGTGTGATCCCCTCAGGTTTTGTTCCTTCTAGGATCCTTAGTAGAAACTCTTTCTTCTTTTGAAGTTTCCAAACCGTAACTTGTCACATAGGGTTAAGCGAAACCCCTAAGTCAAGATTTGGGATCGGAGTCTTATGCCTACACCTTAAAGTCGAGGTCCTCTTGGTTGATTTCCTTTTTTTTCTTATTTTTTTCCTATTGAAATCTCTCCACCTTATCTACACGCGAATATCTAAGTTTACTTTTATCTTGGCATAACCTTGTGGAGAATGATATTTGATTCAACTCTACAAATCCTTCACCTTCTCTTTTCACCTTCGCTTGGTTTGAGTTTATCAACATTCTTAGACCTTTGCTTTGCTTGAGATGAGTTCTACACGAACTCCATGTGTAACTCTATTATTTCCAAGTACTCCTCAGTCATTTCAACTCATAGTGTTAAAGGTCTTTTACTTTGGCACATACTTTTCATCATCCTCGTGTTTGGATTTACCCAACATGAGTGAATGCTTTTGTTTCCGTGTTTTCCCTTTAACATAAGACTGTCTCTCCATACTCCAAAAATTCTGCAAATTTTTCAGCAAAGTAGATTTCTGTCTTATCTACAATTTCTCTTTTTACACCAACTCGATAATCATTATGGATTATTCAGAAAATTCATTGTTTATACCGGACACTTTGTCCAGAAAATCTGCAGCAGCACTTTCATTTATTCTTCTGTTTTGGACAGGTTAAACACCTTCAAATGACCTGAATTTTTAATATGTTGCAGAAAAAACATTTATCTACAACTTTTATTTTGTAATTAAGTTCATATTCTTTTTCGTTTGATCTCGATTTGCAATGCAACTCAGTGTTTACTAATCTGGAAATTCTGACATTTTGTGCAATCGTCAGGAATAATTGTTTTTGACCAAGTTATTTTCATCCAAAAATTCCAATATTTTATATCACCTGGAAAACTCCAGTATCTAAATCTCTTCTCTTTGGATCGTGCTCAAATTCCTCTTCGTTTGTTCTGTACAAACTGATAATGTCATATCCAGAGTAAAAATCTTACACAGCAACCTAAAAGGAATTTTCACCTCTTTGACTTAGAGTTTGGGCTAAGAGGGTAGTAAGTTACGATTGTCATGTTTAGTAGTTCCTCAAAGTTTGACCTCCTTCTGAGTTAAACCTTTTAGTAGGATGTTTGTAAAGCTAACATTATAGTTTCTTTTGTAGTTGTAAACAAGAACCAAGATGCTATCCTCCAGCATGCCATGTTTGATGTTCAGACCTTTTCGTGCCCTTTTTTAATTATATCTTTTCTGGTAATTTATTTCTCTTGTAATCCCTCACTTGAGATCGTTAAACTCAAAAATCCTCTACGCTTGTTGTCATGAATTACCTCGGAAATATATCTCTATAAGCCCTTCTTTTGAACAAGTTCTTACCTTCTCACTTTTCAAATCAAGAAACAAGTTCTCTTCAAGATTCGACATTGTGGCACTCCTATCCTTCATTTCAAATTCAAGTTTGACTAAGCCTTCTGATGTCAGAACAATTTTCTTACTTGTGTCCATTCTCAGCTCCCCTTCTAAGGGTAGTGTCAATGTTGTAACTATTTCACCTAATGCTGCCTATTCTTTTAAGGTATGCATATCCTTCTTGCCAGTCAATTTTTTTAAGCCTACCCTGACATTAATTTTTTTTTCTTTTCGGTTGCTTATCTTTAACCTTCTAGCAATTTATGCTAAACTAGTTTCAAGCAGAAGATAGACTTTTTCAATGTGCCTTCCGAACCTATATAGCCAACCAACATTTGAACTCCAAAACTCCTATTGAATTTCAATTCAGATTAATGTACCTTGTACCATTCAATCTTAAATCTCTTTCAGGCCATTTAGAGCCATGAAATTCACCTTCTGTTATGGCGTTCTATCACAATTTTTTCATACTGGTTGAAAGTCCATTTTATTTTAACCTTTGCATTCCCACACGAGGAATAACCTTGAGCATTTATTCCTTGGCAGTGTACTATTCCTCTCGAGTAGTGCAACCTTGAACCTTTGATTTGAATCTTCAATGATCGTTTAAACTTCCTTTGAGGTTTGAATTAATTCTTTGAAATCAAACCTTATCCGTCAATTCTTAAGTGTCATTTCCTCTTCACTTAAAAATCTTGCTTGCCGCTTACTTATTCAAACTTTTGATATTCCCTTACAAATCCTTGAGGGAAATTTCTAATTCTTTTAAATCTTGAAATAACCTCTCTTTGACTACTACAAACTTGGACACTTCTTGACAAGTGTTTATATTATTCTGAGACCTTTTGGTGTACTCGTTTTGTCTCCATGGCTCCTTCATGTTGAGATTCTTGCTCTCTGTTGATTTCTAAATTCTTTTTCGTCCTTCTGGTGCTCGACCTTGCACCCTTACTTTAATTTTCTGTTGTGTGATGTTTCCTCTACGAAACTCATGCGAACTGAATATTTTCCTAGTTCACCAACATCCTTTTTCGTTAACCAAGTGTTTAACAATCAAGGTCACATGCCTAATGTCCTCAAGTTTAGAATTCTCGTTTCTTCACAGTTAATATTTTCCTAGTCCATCAGGTGATGTTTCCTTTAACGTCTCTGCTTTCTCAAAGCTTATATGAAAGCTTATTACCATCCTTTCAAGTTGCCTATGAAGTCTTTGTAGACCACCGTATCTTGGAGAATTTCACTCTCTCAAAAGAACTTCATCTGCAAAGTGTCCTTTTGTTTTTCTTCTAGTGGCTATCTTTTGTATTATGATACATTGCCTCCTTCTTCATTTTGGAACCAACTCTAACTTTCCTCAACACGGAATCATTTTGTTCTGCTTGTAACCCAAGCAACCTTTCTTATTTCAAGTGCATTGTACCGTTCCTTGGCTTACCTAGTTGACATACCACCCTGGTACTCAACTTGTCACTTTTCAACTTCTTTTATTCTCCAAGCTAACTCCCTTGGCATAAGAATTGGATCAGACCGTCAGAGAGAAAGGATGGCAGATGCATGTTCTCCATCCCTAAGGAGTCTCAGAAGTCCTTCAGCTGGGATCCTTGCAGTTTTTCAGCAAGCTTGTGGTGCCATGATGGAAGTTGAGATCAAAAGAAGTCAAGTGTGCCAGAAGTGTTGTTTCGGCTGGGAAGATTCAGCCTTTTAGGTTTAAGTCAGCAGGCAGAAAGTGTTGAACCGATGATTTCAAGATTCGAGGCAGTTGATGAGTTCGTGAAAGAAGCAGGACAAAGATCCAGTGGTTTTAGTTTACAAGTGAGTGGTCAGAACCAACCCGCCAGTGGTCACGAGTTAGATGAAGATGGCGATCGTTAGGATCGGAATCAACTTTGGGTTCCGAATGCGGAAGATTGGGAAGAACAATGAAGAATGAAAACCTCGAGATGGCAATTGCAGTTCCTCTCGGAGCGACCAAGAAGTTCAAGAATTGGAACAGTACTGCTGGCAATCATTCATGAAGATAGAGATAGAAGAACACAAGTTTCTGGGATGAAGTGGAGCGACAACAGAATACGAGACCAGATTTGATACAGCAATTCATGAGGAGATTGAAGTGGATCGTTGCAACCTCGAACTGGCTCAAGGTAAGCAGAAGAGTTGGGAAGATGGAAGAAGAAGATTGTAAGAGTTAGAAGATGAGACGTTTTGCAAGTCCAGAGTTCAAGTACCTCTCGGTTACATTCGAGTTTCGAGGACGAAACTCCTCTTAAGGGGGAAGGAATGTAACATCTCGACTTTTCGTAAAAGGGTAAAATAGTCATTAGGTGTATTTACTACGACCTAATTATTATTTGTTCCTTTATTTAATTAAAAAGGGATTTAATTATTGTTTTGGGAATTAGTTATAAGGAATAAAGGGGATTTAATTATTAAGAAGGATTTTAATTAAATCTATTAAAGGAAAATAATTCCCTTAATTTTCCCCATAACTCAATTCATGTATATTCTGGAAAAGGATATGGAACGGCGCTACACAGATGAAAACCAACGCAGAAGATGCCAGAAAAAGGGAGAACGTAAACTTCAACCGTGTGATCAATCCGTTCATCTGTTCAAGATGCCGCAGGAGAGAAAAGTGATCAGCACGATGAGACGCAACTTTGGAAAATAACATCTCCCAATTTCGTAAGTTTTCGGTTTAGCCCTAGTTTTTGGTATTCGTAGAGTTCGATTCTTCAGAAATTCGTATCTTTTAATCCGTAGCTCTATTTCGCAGCCATGAGTAGTCAAAACGATCATCTTGGACCGTAGATTATTCTAAAAATAGTTTCGCAGTAGTTAATCCAGGTAATCTGCAGTTTATTGCACTTTTTCAGTTTCGGTTTTCTGCAAAAAAAAAAAAAAAAAAAAAAAAAAAAATAGGATTTTAAGGTTTCTTGTTGATCAAATAGGTTTTGGGGTTGAGGATCAACAGTTGTTGCAGTTGCTTAGCATTTTGCTTTCGGTTTTGCTGGAAATTAAGGTAAGAGGCTCTTCCTAATGAATAATTATGGTTTTACAATGTTTAGGTTGAGTGTTAGTTGTAGCAAGGAATCATGGTTAGTTGTGTTTAAATCAAGTTTTTACTGCTGTTTCTTTGTGATAGCTGATGTTAAACATGTTTGATTTGGGTTAGAAATCGTTAAGTTGCAGAAAATCATGTTTAGGGCTTTTCAGGTGCAATGCGCACGCATTTTTGGGGTAAATGTTGTTTTAAGCTACGAGTCCAGCTTAAATGTTATTTCTTGATCTAATAATACTAAATGAAAATGAACAAGCCTCAATTGAGTTTCTGATGCATTTGGTTCCGGCACCGAACGTACTCTTAAAGGGAGTTGAAGTCCGGGACCGTCGGAAAGGCATGAAAGGGCTTGTGCTTTGATGAATTAGTATTCATCAATGTCTGTGTAATTGTTAGGCCTCGTTTATGTCTAGTGGTCTAGGAAGAGAGTAGTATGTGTGAGGGAGATTATTTGAAAACACTTAGGCGGCTAGTTAACTATTTAATAAATACGTACTTGCTTAGTAAAAGGTTAAACATCATGAGAGCTTGGACAGGCACAGTACAATATCGGCAATTTGAGGTTTGGCCAGATAAAGTGGTGATGATCACTGCCGGATTCTAGACCCACTAGATAAAGTAATGATCATTCCGCCGGACAAACTCACGAATGAGATAGACATTCACCGGTTAGCTCTCAAGGGTTGGCCAGACAAAGTGGAATGATTGTCTCGGGACCGCTTGAGATTTATCTCTATAGGGTTGCGTCTTTTGTCTTAATGCATATCTCACTAAGTGTAGTGCCCTCGCAAACATGCTGTAACAAAGATAAGTTAAGTTAGAAACGTTTAGTCATGACATGTTGATGGACATGAAGTGAACCCTAGATTGAGTCGGTCTCATAATGGTAATTTAATAATCATAATAATAACCTTTCGTTGTATAACTTAGTTATTCATTAGCTTCTCACTTTTACTAAGTACTTTGTACTTACCTCTTTGCATTTTCTTTTGTATGCATTGTGGGATGAGAAGACGAACATTTTCTTTAAAATTCCAGTGGGGTCACGTGCCCCTCCCCTGGGGTACGTGGGTCCGCCCCTGGATAGCGTGATACAAAAAGCTTCCGTTCAAGATACATACATACATACATACATACATACATACATATAGGGGAAAACACATTATACCCTCTGTGGTTTGCTAATTGTAGACTTTGATCCCTTGTGGTTTAATAATATACTGTTTATCCCATTAGGGTTTGCCACAAACCGTAACTAACCAATTCCGGTAGAATCAAAAGAATATTCCACCGGAATATTCTTATTTTTTTATGTTATTCCCATTTTGCCCTTTCTCGTTATCACTTAAACCATTAAACAGCCTTTGTCTCAATAAAAAAACAAAACGGCGGCAAAATTATCTCACACTTTTTTCTTCTTCTTCTTCCGTACATTACATCTCTCTCGGCTAAACACATCGACCGGATTCAACTCATCTCTCACATCAGGTTTCTTCAACACAATTTTGTATAATGACAGACTAGCATTTAACTGGCATGATATATAGTATATGTTTCTTAAACTCAACATAACATAATTCAATCAATCACATAGTATTTCTCACGAATAACTAAACTCATCATTCATGTAGAACCTGACATGTAGTTGTGGAAATATTACCTTATTACTTTGTGTAACACTTTACTTGTATATATTATTTGTAACATGACATACTAATTGTATTGTATAAACAATTAATATGTCATAAAGTAACTCTAGTTTGTCCTATTATGTAATAGCCGCCCATAGGAGTATCTAGCCGCCCATAGCACTTAATACTCTACTATGAGCTCTCACCTTCAAGCTTGTATCTATTAATACTCATTCTTTTATCATGAATAAACAAGTTGAGTTTACTCAAGTATTATTGCTTTCTCAAACTCTCTTCATGGTATCAGAGCTATAATCTCCTTTAATCCGCTGCAAAATCTCCTATTTTTTCAAGAATGTCTACAATATCCGAAGTCTCTTCATCTTCAGTAGAGCCCCAACAGCCTCAACAGGCTGGGGTCACTGAAAACTCTTCTTTTACAAATCACAGACTTGATGGCAATAACTACATGTTGTGGTCAAGATCTATGAAAATGTACATCTCAGGCCAGAGCAAGATGGGATACTTGTCTGGCTCCAAACCTGCCCCTGCTGAAGCTGACCCCAAGTTTGAAGCATGAGATACAGAAAATAACCAAGTCATGACCATCATCACGAGGTCAATGACAAAAGAGATCAGTGAGAACTTTATGATGTATGACACTGCTAAGGAAATCTGGGATAATGCCAGAGACCTTTACTCCAAAAAGGACAATACATCTGAGGTCTATGATCTTGAAGCCCAAATCCAAAATTGCAGGCAAGGTGATCTGTCTGTAACTCAGTACTTCAACCAACTATCTAAGGCATTGCAACACCTAGTTATGTTGGAAACTCACCCATGGAAGGATGTAGAGGATGCTACCTTATACAAGGATATCATTGAGAAGAAGAGGGTATTCAAGTTCCTTCGGATTTGAACCCATCTCTTGATGATGTTAGAGGTAGAGTCCTTGCTACTAAACCTCTCCCTAACTTCAAATATGTGTTTGCTGAAGTCAAACATGTGGAAAGTAAGAGAAAAGTGATGCTACAAAGCAACCCTACTGATCACTCTTCAGAGAGCTCAGCTCTGATGGTGGTCAGGAAGCCTACTGAGGCCACTGAGACCTACAGAAGGCCTACTGAGAAGACATGAAAGTTTTTATGTGACCACTGCAAACGTACAAATCACACCAAAGACACTTGCTGGAAACTACATGGTAAGCCTAACTCCTCTAAACCCTCCAAACCAACCAGGGAGAGTCAGGGCAGACATGTCAGTGACGAAGGTAACAAAGACACTACTTTGGATTCTCAGTTTGCTGCCTTCAAAGCCTTCCTTGCTCAGCAAAAGGAAGGTAGTTCGCTCACTGACACAGCTACTAATGTCAAGACATGTATATTCCACTCACCTCTCAGTAGTGATACTTGGATTGTTGATTCTGGGGCTTCCTACCATATGACTGGTGACAAGAGTCTTATATCTCACTTTAAGCCCTGTCATCAGACTCACAATATTAAGATTGTTGATGGATCGATTTCCTATACACAAGGTTTTGGAAATGTTAAACTTACTGATAAGATCTACCTACAGGATGTCCTGTTTGTTCCAAAATTAGACTGTAACCTTATATCTGTCAGTAGACTCACTAAAGACCTAAATTGGTTAGTCATGTTTAATAACAATCAGTGTATATTCCAGGATCTTTCTTCACAGGAAGTGATTGGGAGAGCTAAACCCTGCTCAGGATTGTTTGTGGTCAACCCTGCTGAAGACAGAAGATTAAAGACTGAAACTGCCTCAGCAGCCTGCAACCAAACCTTAGACAATAACATGTTATGGCATTATAGACTAGGTCATCCAAGTTTTGGTTATTTAAAGTCTTTATTTCTGAATTGTTTAAAGGATGTAACCTCGGTGACCTTCAATGTGATATTTGTCGGTTGCCAAACTTACTAAATCGTGTATACTAAAATATCTTACTTACCATCCACACCTTTCACTTTGATTCATAGTGATGTATGGGGACCTTCAAGAGTTAAAAGTATAACAGGAAAGAGGTGATTTGTCACTTTCATAGATAACCACACTAGGATCACATGGTTGTTTTTGATGAAAGATAAATCCGAAGTTGGAACCATCTTCCAAGATTTTATAACATGGTATCCACTCAATTTGACACTAAGATTAAAATCTTAAAAACAGTTAATGCCCTGGAATACTATGAGTCCAACCTCAGCACCTTTCTGAATGATAAGGGAATTGTTCACATCAGTAGTTGTGTAGAGACACCTCAGCAGAATGGGGTTGCTGAGAGGAAGAACAGGCACTTATTAGAGATGGCTAGATCAGTCATGTTCACCACACATATGCCAAAATACATATGGGGTGAAGCTATATTAACAGCCACATATCTGATCAACAGGTTACCCAGCAGAGTGTTAGGTTTCAAGACTCCCATCCAAACCCTACTGACAACTCATCGCTGTCCTCATCTCATTGTTGGCTTGCCTTCGAAAATCTTTGGATGTACTGTGTTTGTCTATATTCATGCCCAACACAGAAGAAAACTTGACCCCAAAGCTCATAAGTGTATTTTCCTAGGTTATGCCAAAGACAGAAAGGGCTACAAGTGTTATTCTCCCACTGACAAAAGGTTCTACAACTCTATGGATGTAAAATTCTTTGAAAAAACCCCATACTACAGGAAACCTACTGAGACAGTCACAGATGAAAACCTTATTGAAATAGAAGCATTTCTCTCTTCTTATAGTCCTCTAACTCCCACTACACCCCCAGTTGAGGAAATTGAGCCAATTCCAATCCCTCAGCCAACTCCTGACATTCAAACAGCTCCTCGGCATATTCCTGACCATCAGCAGCCTACTAAGACTCATCAGCCTCCTGACACTGAACTCCCTACACCAATTGAACCTCAGCAACCTGCTGATACTCCTCAAACTCATGAACTTATGAACACTTCCACTGATATTGATGACAGACTCATTGCTGTCAGAAAGGGAAAGAGATCATGCACCGATCACTCTATTCATAATTATGCGTCATATGATCACTTGTCACCTGGTTTTGCTATGTTTACACAGGACTTGGATACTCATTCCATTCTTGAGAATATACAGGAAGCTCTCAAACATGACAGGTGGAAGGCTGCTGTCAAAACTGAAATGACTGCTCTTCTTGCCAACCATACTTGGGATCTCACCACTCTCCTACGAGGAAAGAAGACAGTCAGTTGTAAATGGCTATTCACCATCAAGTACAATGCTGATGGTACTATTGACAAATACAAAGTTAGACTGGTTGCAAGGGCTTCACTCAAACATATGGACTTGACTACAAAGAGACATTTGCACCTGTGGTAAAACTCAACACAGTCAGGGTGTTGATCTCCCTTGTTGTCCAACTTGACTGGCCACTCCATCAATCGGACATCAAGAATGCCTTCCTAAATGGTGACCTCACTTAGGAAGTCTATATACAGTACAACCTGGTTTCACCAACACTCACACTAAAGGGAAAGTTTGCAAACTGAGGACATCTCTATATGGCCTGAAGCAGTCCCCAAGAGCATGTTTTGGCAAACTTACTACTGTGGTTAAAGCTGTTGGATATCATCAGTGCAACTTAGATCACACCATGTTTATCAAAATAATCAATAAGAGAAGATCCATCATTATTGTCTATGTGGATGATATTATCATTACTGGTGATGACCCTACTGAGATCCAAAAATTGAAGACCCTACTAGCAAAAGTGTTTCAAGTTAAAGATTTGGGCTACCTCAAGTACTTCCTTGGCATGGAAATAGCAAGAAACAGCCAGGGTATCTCAATCTCACTGAGGAAGTATGTGCTGGACCTGCTGAAGGAAACTTGCATGCTAGGGTGCAAACCAGCTATCTCTTCAGTAGACCCAAGTAATCTACTAGTGCATGGTAATATTGCTGTAATCAAAGGCTTGTAGGGAAACTCATTTACCTCTCCCATACAAGACCTGATATTGCATATGGAGTCAGCATTGTCAGTCAGTTCATGCATTGCCCTACTAAGCAACATTGGATGCTGTCTACAGAATACTGAGGTACTTAAAGTCAACTCCTGGCCAGGGCTTACATTTCACTAAGTCTACTGAGAGATCAGTTAAGGTCTATACTGATGCTGACTGGGCTGGTTGCCACATAGACAGAAAATCTACCACAGGCTATTGTTCATATGTATGGGGTAATCTTGTCACTTGGAGAAGCAAGAAACGACTCTTGTCTACAGAAGCGATGCGAAGCGAACTCGGGGCACTTGTTTTGGGCATTTGTGAAGCACAACGTGGCCGAAAAGAGTCCTTGCCGAACTTCGGACAACCTATCATACTCTGCTGTGACAATAATTCAGCATTATGCATGACAGAGGATCCTGTTCATCATGATAAGACAAAACATGTGGACATTGACAGACATTTCCTTAAAGAGAAGATTGATGCCCAGATCATTCAACTTCACTATGTTCCCTCAGCAGACAGAATGCTGATATTCTCACAAAGGCCATTCAACCGCTTATGTTCAGCAGACTGAGTAGCAAACTTAGTTGTATAGACATATACAACCCAGTTTGAGGGGGGTGTGGAAATATTATCTTATTACTTCGTGTAACACTTTACTTGTATACATTATTTGTAACATGACATACTAATTGTATTGTATAAACAATTAATATGTCATAAAGTAACTCTATTTTGTCATATTATGTATTAGCCGTTCATAAGAGTATCTAGCCACCCATAGCACTTAATACTCTACTAGACCTCTCACCTTTAAACTTGTATCTATTAATACTCGTTCTTTTATAATGAATAAACAAGTTGAGTTTACTCAAGTATTATTGCTTTCTCAAACTCTCTTTAGTAGTCTTAAGTTAAATTTTAATTTTTTATTTTATTTTATTTCAGAGTGGACACTTGTAGCCTATAAAGTTAAGGGCAAGAACTGCAAACCCAATCCCATCCCGGTGATAAATAAATGAAAGCAGATACGCATTGCAGAAATTGTCTACCAAAATTTTTAATGATAAAAGATGGCCATGAATTGAACAACACTTTTATGTCTGCACAAAAAAAATTGAGCAATTGAAGCAGGTAGTAAAATATTTTTGCTGGGTTTTCTCCACGAAGCCGAAACAAAGCGTCGGCACCTTCCTTATGCATCGTATATTAATATGACACAGCTTTCTTATTTAATGCTGAATAATTAAGCGAGTAAGATAAGAACAACAGAAGAGATTTGAAGATGAAAGACTGGAAAACAAGAGGCATAGCAGAACAACATGGGATAATGATGAATTACCAAGATGCTAAATTGCTGGGTCAGGGAATTCTGAATGAATAGGGGAAGGGATTAGACGAGAACGAGGTTTTTGGGGGTTCCTGAGGAGGGGCAAAACGGGAATAACATAAAAAATAAGAATATTCTAGTGGGGTATTCTTTTGATTTTATCGGAATTGGTAAGTTAAGGTTTGTGGCAAATCCCAAGAGGGTAAACAATATATTTTTAAACCACGAGGGAGCAAAGTCTTTAATTGACAAACCATAAGGGGTAAAAGATGTTTCCCATATATATATATATATATATATATATATATATATATATATATATATAAAAAAGATGTTGTAAATGATGTTTGAAGAAGTATTATTCTTCGTAAAAAGAAATTGATGTTGGAGTCAAATGAGCATCTTTATTAAGAAAGGACAAACAGGTAATGTAAAAGAGAAATGCATATGGGCTTATGCTTAAATATTGTCATTTACCTTGTAATAATCATTAGCTGATTGTAACATCTCATCCTCCTGCTTTCACGATCCATGGAAGACGAGAAAGCAGCCATGATGGATGAAAATGAAATCGCCGGCCAATCCCCAAAACTAAACAAGTATGCTCTGGCATCCACATTTCTTGCATCCATGACTTCTATCTTGTTAGGATATGGTAAGAATTTCAGATGAATGCTTAGTGCTTAATTAATGTTATTAAGCAGATAGATAATGCAGTCGATTATGAGATAATAAATAAACATACGGTTCATCATGCAGATGTTGGAGTGATGAGCGGAGCAGCCATCTACATTAAAGACGACCTTAAAATCAGTGATGTCCAAGTTGAAATTTTAGTGGGCGCCCTTGGTATTTATTCACTTTTGGGTTCAACTGCCGCCGGTTGGACTTCAGATTGGATTGGACGGCGCTACACTACTGTGTTTGCTTCTTCAATCTTCTTCCTCGGTGCACTTTTGATGGGTTTTTCCACCAACTATGCATTCCTCATGGTCGGAAGATTGGTTGCCGGCGTCGGAGTTGGTTTTGGCCTTATGATAGCTCCGGTCTATGCTGCTGAGATTTCTCCGGCGTCTTCCCGTGGCTTCCTCTCTTCTTTCCCTGAAGTTTTCATTAATGCCGGTAAGTGCTTTCTTTAAAAATGTGATCAGTATTATTGATTTAACTGCCAAAGCATATTTTCAAATTTTATGGTGGTACCGTAAAATTTAAAAGAGATGCGTCATCACATAAATTATTACGATAAATGATTACGAGTATATAAATCAATTTTCAACCATCTAAATCAAGATTAAGCATAACAACCATAAAATTTGTCTATTTTCACGTGGAGTTTCTGGACAAAATCAAATTAAAAACAGAGAATTTAGGAAAATGTTTTAAATCAATTTTCAACCATCTAAATCAAGATTCAGCATTAACAACCATAAAATTTGTCTACTTTTACGGGGAGTTTCCAGACAAAATCAAATTAAAAACAGAGAATTTAGGAAAATGTTTCACGACATGTGGACTCATCATTACGTACCATTGATTTTGGCTCATCATATCAATAATGATAATATAAAAGTGTAGTAAAATATCTAGTGGATGCATCACTTTTCAAAAACACATTCAAAACAAAAACAAAAATGGATCAAACATATGTAGTCGACGTTAACCTAGACGGCTAATTGAATAATTATCCTAAAATTTAAAACAAAATACCAAGTTGGGGGGACAAAAATGTTATTCAAAAAGATAAGTTATTTTTGAAACAAAACTAAAACATTAAGACTAAAAGTGTCAAAAATTCCTTTAAAGAAGCTTGAAAAACAAACACATCCACATCAGTTTTCCATCATTCTTGATATCATTGAACTATGAGAAAATAAATTAGTATAAGTATGTCACTTTCATCCGGTACATTCGATCTAATAAATAATACATGAAATACAACTTCGAATTTCAAACACTGAAAAACAAATATGTAAATTCTTTGGTTCTTTTGCTGGACTTAAAACATGAGTAGTGAAAACTGAGATAGCTTAATGTGTATTAATCTTAGCCATAGATGTATGGAATATTGTGTGTGGTGACTGGTGAGATGAGTGTCCATGTGGCGTAATGTGTGTATTTGTTTGTTATGCCATATAGGATAAAATCTAACACTAGATCTTGAACATATGATGCTAGTGTATGTAATTGTCATTAATTGAATAACTCTTATTCTCATAAATTCTATCTTGGTATGAGAGCTGGGTTAGCTCAGCTTCATGGCGTCGGCACCACCGCCGGAAGCAGACATAGGCGGCAGCACCGGAAGCTCACCTCAAAGTTTAGCTCCCTTGACCACTGTTGATTCTTCTTCACAATCTGGAGCTTCGGTTGTCACTGGCTGTCCTCTGACTTCAGTCACATGATCATTTGGCATTGGATCCACCTCCATTCTTTCCTCTATTATGTCGTCCTTTTCTCCCTCCGTACATGCATTTGACGCTTGAGCTTCTAGAGATTTATTTCCACCTCCCATTTTTGGAATCCCATATCTCTCTCTTACCAGTTCTCTTCTTGGTCGGTCAGACCCTGGTTCTTCTTTTCTCCGATCTAAGAGTTGCTTATGTCACCTTCTCTTGGATCCACACCCTATAAAGCTCATCTGAATCAAACCAACCCTATGAAGCTCAGACAATTATTTGTTGTGGACGTATATTATCTTACCAGTCATTAAAGGCCATGAGCTGGATGGTTATCTTCTTGGGACATAACCTCAACCTCCGGAAGTTCCTGGCTGGCTGATCAATCCAGGGTTGAAGAATGGGATTCTATTGATCAATTGCTGATGGGTTGGTTACTCTATGACTGAAATGGATCTTGTGGAGGTAATTGGATGCGCTCCACGTCTGCTGACATTTGGTCTACCTTAGAATTATTGTTTAATAGCCATGTTGAGGCTAGATTACTTGAATTCAAAACTGCCCTGACCAAGACTGAGAAAAAAACAAGTCTCTGGAAAAGGTGGAGACAGAGCTAACAATTGTAATAGTGGCAACAAAATGGTATGGCAACTCTCTGGTAAGAATGGTCATACAATGGCAGTGTGTTGGCATAGGTTTGAGACTGACTTTCTGGGAGTTTAGATGGTTGATTCTTCTGCTAATGTCAGACCTAAGCAAATTTCTACTCTTTTTCCACTCCTAGTTTTGTGACAGATCATGCTTGGTACTTGGACAAGGGTGCCACCAGCCATGTCACTTCTGACTTGGGTAACCTCAGTGGAGCACTGCTTATAATGGTAATGATACACTAACTGTAGACAATGGTGATGCATTAGTTATACATCACATTAACACTCTCACATTACACACTCTTGTTATTCCCTTAATTCTTAAATATGTCCTTTATGTCCCACATATTACAAAATATCCCATTAGTATATCTAAATTTCTCTCTGATAACATTGTTGTTATTGGGTTTAACTCTAATAGTTGCTTTGTCAAGGACAAGTCTACATAGACTGTTCTTCTCAAGGGGGAACTCAAGGATGGCCTCTATCAGATAGCACCTCTCGATGCTGAGACACATCAGATCTCCCTTTAATCCAATCCTACTAGTTTGTTAAGTTCTTGTTATTTTGTTTTTCCTAAAGTTGTTATGAATGTTGAGTCCGCCAAACTTGATCTTGATCCTAATGTTTGACATCAAATATTAGGTCACCCCTCTAGTATGGTTTTGAATCAAGTTCCGAATAATTGTAATGTTCAAGTCAATGGCAATCTTCAATATTGTGAAGCCTGATAGTTTGGTAAATTTCATGCTCTTCCTTACCCATTGTCTAATTCACATGCTCACACACCATTTGAACTTATCCACACTAATACATAGGGCCTTTTCCTAGTTGAATCTACTAAAGGCTATCTAGATTATGTTCAATTTTTGAATAATTTCCCTAGATATACTTGGATTTATCGTCTTAAACACAATCAGAAGCTTTTACTGTATTTACTAATTTTAACTCTTTGGTGGAAAATCAGTTCTCCTTTAAAATTAAATGTGTTCAGTCTGATTGTGGTGAGGGAGTATAGATCCTTAACTCTTATTTAGCTACTCAAGGTATTGTCTTCAAACATTCTTGTCCTCATGACCATGTTCAAAATGGCAAGGTAAAGAGAAAAAACATAGACATATCACAGACTTAGATCTTACTCTCTTAGCTCAGGCATCCATGCCACTTAGTTTCTGGTGGCACAACTTTTCTGTTGTTGTTCATTTAATCAATAGCCTTCCAACTCATGTTCTGCAAAAACCAGTCTCTTTATGAGTGTCTTAGAGGTCACATGCCAACTATGCTAGGTTTAAAGTTTTTGGTTGCACTGTCTATCCCAACTTGAGACATTTTTCAGTCCACCAGGGTTTAGTTTCATACTAAGAGATGTGTCATCTTGGTCTTAATGACTTTCATAAGGGCTATAAATATCTGGATGATACTTGAAGGATTTATATTTCTAACAATGTTGTCTTCTTTCTTAAAAAAAAAAACAATGTTGTCTTCAACGAGGCTCATTTTCCTTTTGTTGAAGGTTTCACCCAAGGACCTTCTAGAGCTGTTCTTACTGATCTTACTCCTTCCTCGTGTACTTTATTCATGTCTTAGCCAGTCGGGCCATTTCATCTCTAATTGTACAGTCCAACCTCTCTTCCTGGTCCAACCTCATGTATGACCTATCCAACTCTTATTCCACCTGCTACTCTTATTTCTCCCATTCCACCCTAATCTCTTGCATATATATCTACTCCTTCCTCTCCAGCTTTCTCAGCATAAACACATTCTCCTACTCCTCCTCTGAATCCTGGTGCTCTTGACTTACCTCTCTCATCTTCTCATGTTCCACCTCATACACCAAAACCCAATCCTTTGAAGACCATATCTAAAAGTGGCATCTTTAAACCTAAAACCTCATCTGCTGATATCACTAATGCACACTCATTTCCTGCTGAACCCACCAGTATATCAGAGGCAATGTCAAGTCTTTCTTGGAAAGAGGCCATGGGGGAAGAGTATAAATCCCTCATTCACAACAAGATTTGGGACCTTGTTAAACATGTACCTGGATAGAATCTGGTGGGAAACACATGGGTTTTTGTAAGTTAAAGTTGGAACCGGATGGTATAGTTCTTAAACACAAAGCCAGGCTTGTAGCCATGGGTTATAAGAAAGATTATAGGATTGATTTTATTGAGACTTTCAGACCTGTAGAAAAGTCCTCCACTGTGTGGATTATATTGTTGTTGTTGTTGTTGCAATGAACTAGCAGATAAATCAAATAGATATTAATAATACATTCTTGAATGGGCCGCTTCAAGAACCAGTGTATATGGCTCAACTAAAAGGCCTTGAAGACATAACTAAGCCATGATATGTTTGCAAATTGAACAATGCATTATATGGCTTGAACAAGCACCAAGATCATGGCTTGAGGCTATCACAAATCAGTTGCTCAGCTGGGGATTTTCACATTCAGTGTCTGATAATTCTTTGTTTAGATTTCTACTTGGAAAACAAGATTTTTTTTTCTCTTATCTATATTGATGATATTCCTATTATAGGGAATTCTCCATCTTTTATCCAGAAGTTCACTCTTAGTTAAATTCCAAGTTATCTTTGAAACATTTGGGACCTGTATCACACTTTTTGAGTATGCATGTCCACAGACATGGTACATAGTTGTATTTGAATCAGGCCTACTATGCCTCTCAGCTCCTAAAGAAACTTGATATGGAGCATATCAAATCTTATCCAACTCTAGTGGTTCCACGGAGGCAGTTGACGCCTCAAACTATTGGTGGATTAAAATACCTTACTCATACAAGGCCTGACAATGCCTTTGTAATGAACACCCATACTCAATTTATGCAGGATCCTTATACAGAACATTAGATGGCACTTAAGAGGCTATTGAGATATGTTCAAGGCACACTTCATATAGGCCTACACTTTAAGTTATCCCATAGCTTGATTTTTCATAGTTTTTTTTATGCTAATTGGGTTGTGACAGGAAATCTACTGGCTTATTTTGTTTATCTGGGAAATAGTTTGGTGTCCTGGAGCTCCAAAAAGCAATATGCGGTATCAAGATCTAGCAGTGAGTCTGAATACATATCACCTGCGAATCTAGTTGTTGATGTTAACTGTATCAAACTGTTGCTTGATGAAATGAAGTTTGATCTTCCCAACTCTGTGGTGTGACAATACATGTGCAGCCTAACTAGCACAACACCCAATTTACCATACAAGAAGCAAACACATAAAAGTGGATGTTCACTACATCAGGGACCAAGTGCTTAATAAGGAGCTGAGAGTGTGCTAGATACCCTCAAAAGATCAAGTTTCAAAATGTTTGACGAAGGCCTTAACTATTTCGGTTTTGTAGACTTTAGAGACAAACTCAATGTGACATATCCACATATGAGTTTGAGAGGGGCTGAAAAGTGAGATAGCTTAATGTGTAATAATCTTAGCCATTGATGTATGGAATGTTGTGTACGGTGAGATGAGTGTCCATGTGGCATCATGTGTGTACTTGTTTGTTATGCCACACATGATGGAATCTAACAATAGATCTTGAGCATATATGCTGCTACTATATGTGATTGTCATTGATTGAATAGAATGGTTATTCTCAGAAATTCTATCGGTTAGAGACATATTGGATGGCACGCGATCAAATTCTCTCTTAATATTACTCCCTTCCTCCCATTTTATTTGTCCCGTTTGACTTTTCACACAGATTAAGAAAAGTGTAGTTAATGTTTTGAATCTCATTAAATGACCCAATATTTTTACATGTATGCCCTTTAAGTAGTTGTTGAGACATTTAATACTGCACACTTTTTATGTAAATATTGTAAGATGGAAAGGCATTTGAAGAAATTTGACAATAAATGCACAAATTTGCTTACTATGCCTGCTGTTGTAGCATTATAAACCGTATTGTTAATCCTGCTCCCGTCGGGATAAATCTGACCCCTTCCCCTGTTCCCACCTATGTAGATAGGATATTTTAAGAAGTGAACATCTTTCTTATTAGTCGAGTCAGGGGCAAGAATAGGAAAGACTGTCGCTTCTCGTGGATTTTCATAACCTTGCTGTGCAAAAACGGGGTATGCTTTTGAAATGTCCGGGCGGGTTATGATATATATTAGAAGTGATACGGAAATAGAACGAGTAATCTGTTCCTTTATCCAAGAAAAAGTGTTTCTATTTTCCATGGTCCAATAGTTGATCCAAAAATTTCTACAATTACAATAAGGGGGGTAAGTCGCTAGTATAGTTCCCTATCCACGATTCTGTTAGTTACTTAACTAATTTTACTGGAATAATTTTACTGGAATGAGATTGTGGTCCGAAATCAGTAAGATTTAAGGATTTATTGTGGGTCCTATGTTTATAAAATAAAACCAACTATTGAAAAATTCTTATTGGTCCGAAATGCTGACATAGTGGTCCGTTTATTTATGGCCGGACCACCATAAAAATATTGATGAATGCATGTATGATGATGGCAGAATGGCAATCGTGGCAAGAGACAACCTCTCTGCTTCAGATTTACGCTATATAATCATAATAACAACTATCATCCATAAATAGAACAACGTTGATACATCCACTACACATAGTGTGTAGTGGATGTATCACTACACAATTTTGTTTATTCATTTTAATGGATACACTTTAATCATTGAGGAATATGGTGGTAGTGTGGTAGTGTATGTGCACTGCACAATATGTGTAGTGCACATATCATTTTTCTAAATAGAAACATCAAGTTCCCCAATACCAAGTCAACACAAGTCCAATGTAATGATTTCTATTGGTTTTGGTACATGACCACCATAAAAATAGTGTAGACAGAGTATCGATGAGCATGAATGAATCAGATGTATCATATCAGACTCATATGTTTTGTATAACCATTCTCATACTCATATATTTTCTCCATTATATTGTAGGTATACTACTAGGATATGTGTCAAACTACGCATTTTCAAAACTTCCTACTCATTTGGGTTGGAGATTCATGCTTGGAATTGGCGCTATCCCTTCAGTTATCATAGCTGTAGGTGTTGTCGCCATGCCTGAATCACCACGCTGGCTAGTTATGCAAGGCCGACTTGGCGAAGCCAAACGAGTTTTGGACAAGACTTCTAATTCCATTGAAGAATCATGTCTCCGATTAGCCGACATTGAGGAAGCTGCCGGAATTCCACAACACTGCAATGATGAAATTGTGACTACTGTGTCAAAGAACCAACAAAAATCACTAGGTGTTTGGAGAGATTTACTGATTCACCCGACCCCGTCGGTTCAACATATTTTAATGGCAGCTGTTGGATTACATTTTTTCCAACAAGCGAGTGGCATTACTGCGGTCGTATTATATAGCCCTAAAATATTTGAAAAGGCTGGAATTACTAATGATACAGACAAACTACTAGCCACCATGGCCGTCGGATTCACCAAAACAATCTTCATCTTAGTGGCCACATTTTTTCTTGACAAGATCGGACGGCGACCCTTACTTCTATCGAGCGTCGCAGGAATGATAGGATCCCTTACGCTTTTGGGCGTTGGGTTGACGGTCATTGACCAGCATTCTAGCCACCACAAGGATTTGTGGGCTGTGGTGTTATGCATAAGCATGGTTTTGGCTTACGTGGCATTCTTCTCTATCGGGATGGGACCCATCACTTGGGTGTATAGTTCAGAGATTTTTCCGTTAAGGTTACGTGCCCAAGGGTGTAGTATAGGAGTGGCTGTAAGCGGGGTTACAAGTGGGTTATTCTCAATGACTTTTGTGTCCCTGTATAAAAGTATAACAATCGGTGGGGTCTTCTTTTTGTATGCTGGGATTGCCTCAGTGGCATTTGTGTACTTCTACACATTGCTTCCTGAAACACAAGGTAGAACTCTAGAGGAGATGGAGGCATTGTTTGGTACATTCTTCAAGTGGAGGACAACTATGAAATATTTAGAGACAAACAATAAGGTTGTTGACAAGGAAACTTCGGCACAAATCGAAACGGCCTAGAACTTAGAGTTAAATTAATAGTTAAACTCAATTTATCTATCTATTACTATTTCCTTCAAAATGTAGTGTCGGTACTTGTTAAGAGCATGATAATGTGCTTAATAAATTATGTTTAAAGTTCCCCTCCTAAATCATTTTATTTGACATCATCCGTCATTTTAATTTGTTTCCTTGCCTACTAAGCCAGCATGACACCGATACAGCGGTAAGTATTGTGGTCATTAACCTGGAGGTTTCACGTTCGATTTATTTTGGGATAAAATTGTGTGTGCGTGTGTATAATTCGTATCCGTAAGAAAAATCATTTTATTTGACATCATGTTGGGGCGCTTTTTGCGAGTACCAATTTTTTAATCTGTGACAACACTTGCATAAGATACTACATGATGCAGTAAATATAAAGATAGTTTTACAGAATTTGAATTAATACGGTAGATGTAAGAAAAAATTAAATAATATTTATTTATGGTAAAAACTTCTGGGACGAAAGTGTGTGTGCGTGTGTATAATTCGTATCTGTAAAAAAATCATTTTATTTGACATCATGTCGGGGCGCTTTTTGCGAGTACCAATTTTTTATCTGTGAGAGCACTTGCATAAGATACTACATGATGTAGTAAATATAAAGATGATGTGCTAAATCGTACTTCGGTCCGCGGATCCTTATTCGGATCTGATCGGCCACCGACATTAGTGGATGAGGCCATCGGCCATTACTGCCCGCGAGCTCGCAAGCCAAATTGGGACCGCGATGCTTCGGATCATTTCCAAGCCCTTAACCCTGTGCGGCGACAAAAAGGATTAGGGGGCCGACACGCGATCTCATTCGATAAACGGGTCCGCCAACGACCTCGACCATAGTATTTAGAGGAAGAACTATCTCAAATTCGGCAAATGATATAAAGGGTACAGCAATCAGCGAGGCCATCAGGAGCGCAACCTATCGCCTCCGCTGCGAGCCCGCTACTGTAGATAAATATCTATTTGTATTATATGTCCTTATTTGTAAATAAACCGACTTTAGTCGGTGACTAACCTATAAATAAGGGAGCTATGTAACCTCATTGGGGATCGACAACAAATATATAAAACACAAGGCAAAGCCAAATTGTCCACTTTCTCTTATCTAATAAAGCACCACAGCCGGAATCATCTAGCACCGCCGAGCACCACCGGCAAACACCAATTTAATACACTTTTTCGACATCATCATTTGGCTCCGTTACCGGAAAATCGACTTTTTTCAACATTTTCCGGCCAGATCTAGAATTTCCGGCGGCCTAAAACCACCCATTTTTTGTTTTCCGGCCAAGTGCATTAAGATCTCCCTCAAGATCTATTAGATCTTCATTCAGATCTAAAAAATTTACATCAAATCGGAAGATTGGGACGTGGGAGATCGCAAATTTGTTGCTTGAAGAAATGCTTCAGTGATTCGAAGAGGCAAGCAGCAGAGGTGGTTTCTTTCTAAAGCATCCAGCTTACGGCCTCCGATAGATTTTCATTACATCTTATCGGAGAAGATGACCGGAGCCGGAGAAGCAGTGCCAGTGAAATTGGAAAACTTGGGAGCTTCATAACGAAATCAAGGATTGCAGAGCTGGAATCGAATTAAAGGGTTGCTAAGAAGAGAGGATGCCTGTTTCGATCTCGAATTCGAAGGCCCACTTGAAATCGAAGTTGAATCCGGACTTTAATCCATGGATTCCGGCGTGCGTCTAACTCAGGGAAGTTTTCTATTTTCTAATAACAAAAAAAAAAAAAAAAAAAAAAACCACCGGATTGCCTGCTGATTTCTGGAGTCTGGGTTCATTCATGAACCTCAATCTCTCATTTAATGGGTTGATAGAAAGTCTCTCAAGTAATATTGGGAACTTTGAGCAGCTCGAAAACTTGGGTATTTCTTTCAATAATTTTTCTGGCAGCCTCCTTGAATCTATAAGCTCTCTTGAAAGCTCGAAAGTATTAAAACTCAACCAAAATGGATTTGTCTCGGAAATTCCACATGGGATTGTGAAATGCAATTCATTGGAGGCAACTGATCTTGAAACAAGCTTTATGAGTCTCTCCCTGATGGTTTTAGTCCTGCAGCACGGCAAGCTATAAGCCCGACCTCAGCAGCTCGGCAAACTCTAAGCCCGATCTCAGCTCGGCAGGCTTTAAGTCCGACCTCAACTCGGCAAGCTCTAAGCCCGACCTCAGCTCGACAAGCTCTAATTACGAGCTCTCTAGTGTTATCGCCCCGGATATCGACCTCAACATTTGTTTCAGACAAGTTACTCGAGATCTCAATCTTGTCCAAAACAAGGGGGCCACAAGTCGGAATTTTTCAATTCAGTCATCGAGCTCAAGAGAAACAAGGGGCCGAGAGTGGAAGTTTTCAAACAGGCATATGATTGCGCCGACTCAACACTTATTTCAACCAAATTCGCCCACAATCTTGCTTGAAACAAGGGGGCCGGAGGTGGAAATTTTCAAACAGGCGGGAATGACCCGGATTCGACATTTATTTCAACCAAGCCCGCACCGACCTTGCTTAAAACAAGGGGGCCACACATCGGATTTTTCTATTCAATCGTCGACCTCAACTGAAACAAGTAAGGCTTTTAGCTCAATTATTTTTAGCAAGTTCGATGCTTTAATTTCCTCGACCTCGCCAAAAACAAGGGGGCCATTGATGTGCCTAAATCATATATGTGTGTGTGTGTGTGTGTGTGTGTGTGTGTATATATATAACCCAATTCCTATATATAGTGATGAATAGGAGCGCAATTGAAATTCTGAGGAGTTTTATATATATATATATATATATATATATATATATATATATATATATATATATATATATATATATATATACGGATACGTCGGACCCAAATAAAGGACTCGAAGCGAGTTCTTTTTTTACAAGCTCCATATCAGCGAGCTCTTTTATTACAAGCTCTCTATCAGCGAGCTCTTTTATTACAAGCTCCATAACAGCGAGCTCTTTTATTACAAGCTCCATATCAACGAGCTCTTTTATTACAAGCTCTCGTATGATTGATTGATTTAGTTTCTACGGGAAATTCCGCAAAGAGATGCCCTTATACAAATTCTTCTCCACGGCAGTTTCAATCATTAAGTTTAGAGATTCAGCTACTAGAAGGAAAAGGAATGGAGATAAAGGATCACCTTGACGAATCCCTCTTTCCATATTGAATTCCTCCGTGGGACTTCCGTTGATAAGAATGGAAACTCTCGCTGTAGAAAGGCAATGTTTTATCCACTGTCTCCATTTAAAACCGAAGTTCATCTGTTCCAAAACGGAATCTAGAAAGCCCCAGTTAACCGAGTCGAAAGCCTTTTCAAAGTCAGCTTTAAAAATGAAGGCCTTTCGTTTTCGCTTCTTGAGAAAGTCCACTACCTCATTAGTGATCAAGACCCCATCAAGAATCTGCCTTTTCGTAATATAAGCCGATTGTGAATCCCCCACAAGGCCATCCATCACCCCTTTAAGACGTTCAGCCAACATTTTGAAAACAATTTTATATATAGACCCAACCAAACTAATGGGCATATATTCCTTAAACGAGTTGGGGCTCGTTGTCTTAGGAATAAGTGCCAAGAAAGAGGAGTTACAGCCCATTTCTAATTTGCCTTTGTTGTGAAAGTCCTTGACAAAATCCAATAAATCCTTCTTTATTATATTCCATTGGGATTTAAAAAAAAACCCAAAAGAAAACCCATCAGGCCCCGGAGATTTTTCGGTCCCGCAACTCCAAATAGCACTCTTGACTTCTTCAGAAAACGGCTCTTCCATCAATTGTTTATCCATATCCGATAGTCTTTTGAACTTGGAAGAGATGAAATTAGGTCTCCTCGTTTCGGGTTCAGAAAACAGCTTTTTAAAGAAATTTACAGCTTCTCTCTTGACTAAAACCGGGTCTTCAGTCCATACCCCATTGATCACCATTTCAGATATTTTGTTTCTGTTTAATCTACCCTTGATAGTTGATACAGCTGTGAAAAAACCGAGAATTCTCATCTCCATCCTTTATCCATTTTGCCTTAGCTTTTTTGCTTTAGCATCTTCTCCATGACAGAATTTTTTTCATTGAAAGAATTGATAGCATGTATTCTCTACAATCCAGTTCTGCATCATTTAAGTCTCTATTTTCTGCCAAATAATCATACCTTTCAACCTCCTTTTTCGCTTTCTCTAAGTCCGACTTTAACCTCCCAAAATTCTCTTTACTCCAAACTTTTAGGATGCCCTTAACTCTTTTTAATTTTTCCTTCATCACCCAACCAGGCGGTCCAGGCCTTCCTCTAATATCCTTATCCTTCCACGCTTTGATCACCGTATCATGAAATGATTCATGGTTAATCCAGGAGTTAAAAAATCGAAATGGCGAAGGACAGAAGTCACAAAAATTCTGCTTGACGAGAAGGGGACAATGATCGGACAGGTTCCTTTGTAAAGCAATGAGAGATGTGTTGTGCCTAGTATCATGGAAGTTTGGAGACACAAGGACTCTATCAATCCTGCTCAATTTTGATCCATTTTTGTTGATCCAAGTAAACTTCCTACCTTCCAATTTGAGATCCAATAGACCCGAAAGCTGAGATGAAATCAAGCAGAATATCTGCATCCTTTTGATTAAAAATCGACCCCTTTCTTTCGTGTTTGAAGCAGACCGAGTTAAAGTCACCACACACAAACACTATACCGGACCAATTAAGAATTTTTGCCAACATGTTGTTCTACATAGCCTCCTTATCTTTTATACCCTGGGGGGCATACACATTCAATAACAGGATGGGTTTTTCGATTCCGGTCCACTCACCTGCAACACCAATGAATCCATCACCTTCGAAAGAGTTAGCTTTTTTGAAAATGTTTTTGTCCCACAAGCTTGCAATTCCGCCGGATGCCCCCTTCGAACCAGAAAAATGAAAATCGACTTCAGATGAAGGGGAGATAACCAACATAGTATGTCTTCTCTAGAATGTCTGGAAAGCACGCAATGGTGGCTTTTCAAAGGCAAGGAGGTCCATGCATGTTAGCTCTTCAATAGCTCTTTCGAAGGTTGAGGCTGAAGAATTTTTTTAGAGCGACTTCTAATTAAGACCCAGCAGGACTGCCACTGTCCGAGTCTCCATGCTGCTTCGAGCCCTCCACCTGCATGCACTCTTAAAAATGTTGATGTGGCTTTTAAAGATAACATGGTAGTTGTGGGTGGCGTTCTCAGAAACTCATAGGGTAAGATCATCCGTGGTTTTTCAAAGAAGCTGGAAGGAAGATATGATGTCATGACGGGTGAATCTCTCGCAATTTACCATGCTTTGGTGCTTGTTCTTACTAGGAGCTTTTTTTTTTTTTTTTTTTGAGGGTAATTGGAGTTTTTCAGAGTTATTTTCAAGACCTTGACAAGGTGCTAGGATCCGTGATAAAGTTGTGATCTTTAGCAAGAAAAGATGTCGGCGGTAAACGTAAAAATCGATAAATTTATAGGAAGGAACGAGTTTTGGTCACGTGGCAAATCAAGATGCGTGCCTTGTTGAAACGAGCGGGGTTTGTGGAATCCTTTATCGACAAACCAAATACGGGTGCGGCCAGATTATGCCGGTCTGGAAGAGAAAGCACATTCAACCATCATGTTGTGCTTATCGATGATGTTATCACGAGGTTCTTTGAGGAAGACACCGCGACCAAGTTGTGGAAAAAGCTTGAAAGCTTGTATATGACCAAGTCAGCGACCAACAAGTTGTTATTGAAACGAGAGGTTGTTCAATTTGAAGATGCATGAAGGAGTCCACTTGAGGGAACATCTTGACCAGCTGAACACAATATTACTTGATTTAAGGAATATTGATGTTAAAATTGAAGATGAAGATGCAGCCCTAATCCTGTTGGTGTCATTGCCGGCATCATATGAAAACTTTGTGCAATCTTTCATAGTTGGGAAGGATAGAGTAGCTTTAGAGGATGTGAGGTCTGCCTTACATGCCAGGGAGCTGAGACACATGGCTGCTGGGACGGACATTCAGCCGCTTGGGCTAGTAGCTAGCGACAATAGTGGAAAAGGATATGGACGAGAAGAAGAAAAAGAAGTCGGTGTCCAAAGGTCCTAAGTCTACCGATGTACGTAATTCGTAAGGAGCGGGGACATTGGAAGTCCAATTGTCCAAGGAAGAAGAAACAACGGGAAGGCAATTCGGCACGGTAGCCTTGGCTGCGAGCAATCGATGAAGATCCGGTTCTAGTTGCGGGGGATTCTACACCTTTACAATGATGTGTGGATACTTGATTACGGAGCATCCTACCATATTTGTCCAAACAGAGAGTGGTTCTCTACTTATGAGCGAGATAGATGGTGGTCAAATCTATATGGCCAACGGCAAGGTCCGTAAAGTTGTGGGAATTGGCTCGGTAAAGTTAAGGACGAGAGGATGGTAAATTTTGTACACCGAAGGATGTAAGACATGTTCCACGAGATGACCAAGAATTTGGTATCTCTCGTCTATTTGGACGACAAGGGGTTCAATTTCAAGGGTGAAGGTGGACGGTGAATGTCTTCAAAGATTCGAGTTGTAGTCCTCAAAGGCATCAAGAGGGAACCTTGTATATATTACAAGGATCTACCGTATCCGGCTTACCTTCTTCTTTGTTGCATCCTCGAGCGGTTCACCGAGTCTCGCGAGACTCAGTGTGTGCATGAGACTTGGTCACATGGGTGAAAGGGGTATGCGGAGTTCTTTCTTCGAGCGGGTTTTCTTGGGGGATATAAGGTCAAGAATCTGGACTTTTGTGAACATTGTGTGTTTGGGAAGTTGCATAGAAGTAAATTCTCGGCGGGGTTGCACAATACAAAGGCATCACTTGATTATATCCATTCGGACTCGCCGGGGTCCATCAAAAGTTGAGTCATTGGGTGGTCACGGATATTTTGTGTCATTCATAGATGACTATTCAAGGATGACTTGGGTGGTGATGATGAAGAACAAAAGTGATGCATTCAATAACTTCAAGCGAGTGGAAGGCCCTAGTGGAGAATCGGTTAGGCAAGAAAATCAAGAAGCTTCGTACGGATAATGGTGCGGAATTCTATTTGGACGGATTTTGATTCATTTTGTGCGGCTGAGGGTATTGCCAGACATCATACTGTAAGGAATACACCTCAGCAGAATGGTGTAGCTGAAAGGATGAATCAAACTCTACTGGAGAGGGCAAGATGTATGCTTTCTCAATCTGGTTTATCAAGGAGATTTTGGGCAGAGGCTGTTAAGACAGCTTGCTACTTAATCAACAGGAGCCCTCACACAGGAATCAATCTCAAGACACCATTTGAGATGTGGTCGAGCAAGCTGCCGACTACTCGATTCTAAGGGTTTTTGGAAGTACGACTTACTATCATGTTAGTGAAGGGAAGTTGGAACCAAGAGCCAAGAAATGAGTGTTTGTGGGGTATGGTGATGGAGTGAAAGGATATAGGATTTGGTCATCGGCGAGTTCGAGTAATCCTCGGCGGGGATGTTGTGTTTGATGAAAATTCTATGTTAAACTCATCGGTGGGGAGGTGCGAGTACGAAACCGGTCTTGAATCGATAGTGTTGAGAAAAGGTGGAGCTTCGGGTGGAGTCTGCGATGTGCAACGATCGGTGGATCCAAATCAACACTATACTAATCGGATAATGAACCGAGAATCGATGCAAGCCGACTGCTGAGACCTCGGCGGGGGCGTCATACAAACATTGATCGGCGAGTCTAGGCGTCGGCGGTGTCAGAAGATCTAATGTTGGGATACCTCCAAGGAGATATGGATATGATGATTTGGTGGATATGCACTCCAAGTTGCGAGAAGAAGTAGAGGTTCTTGAACCTACTACTTACGGGGAAGCGATGACATGTACGAAGCATCTCGGTGGCATGCGGCCATGGGAGATGAAATGGAGTCATTGCGAAGAATCGGACTTGGGAATTAGTCAAACGACTTCTACCGACAAGGGAGTTGTGACTTGTAAATGGATTTTCAAGAAAAAGGAAGGAATAACAAAGGCGAAGGGGTCGGGTATAAGGCACGTTTGGTTGCAAGAGGATTCGGTCAAAAGGAAGGGGTTGACTTTGATGAAATATTTTCACCGGTGGTCGGACACACTTCAATCGGGGTGTTACTAGCAATGGTGGCACGGCGGGATGCGGAACTTGAGCAATTAGATGTGAAAAGCGCTTTACACATGGTGAGGTGGATAAGGAGATATACATGACACGGCTGAGGGTTTTCAAGTTCTGGAAAGGAAAGTTATGTTTGCAAGTTGAAGAAATCATTGTATGGTTTGAAGCAAGCCCCAAGACGGTGGTATAAAAGGTTTGACGAGTTTATGCTTCGAGCGGGGTTACAACGAAGTCCTTATGAGCGTTGTGTATACCACGATCTGAAAGATGGATCATATATCTATCTTGTTACGTATGTGGATGACATCGATAGTTGCGGCAAGGAAGTCGATGTTCAAAATACGAAGAACCTTCTTAGTCTGAATTTGAAATGAAGGATTTAGGTGCGGCCAAGAAAATCTTGGGGATGGAGATGCGGAGAGATAGGAGTCGAAGAAATTATTCTTGTCTCGGCGGGGTTATGTGCGAGAAGATATTGGCCAAGTTTGGGATGTCTGTTTGCAAAACCAATAGATACTCTATGGCATCAAATGTTCATTTGTTTGTTTATGCTTCACGATCGAGTGAAGAGAAGGAGTATATGTCAAAAGTTCCCTATGCTAGTGCGGTTGGCGATCGATGTATGCCATGGTGTGCACTAGGCTTGATACGGCTCGGGCGGTCGGTGTTGTCGAGCGGGTTTATGGCTCGGCTGGTAAGGAACACCGGAAATTTGTTAAAAGGATATTCGGATACCGAGAGGTACGGTGATGTTGGTCTCATTTATAGAGGTGATGCTTGGTACGGTCACGGAGTTGTGATGCGATTATGCGAGGTGATGTTGACGGTAGAAAATCAATGATTTGCTGGTTATGTGTTTACATTGGGAAATGCGGTAGTCGGTGGAAAGCTACTCTTCGGGCTACGGTAGCCTTATCAACTGCGAAGCGAGAATACATGGCTCTTCTTGAAGCGACTAAGGAGGGTATACGGTTGAAGGGGCTAGTCAGTGATTTGGGGTTGCATCAGGATCAGGCTAATATATATTGTGACAGTCTTAGTGCAATATGTTTAGCCAAGGATCAGGTTCATCATGAGAGAACCAAGCATATTGATGTCAGGTATCATTTCTTGAGGAATGAGAAGAGGGTTGTGGTGAAGAAGATTGGCACAAAGGAGAATCCTGCTGATATGTTCACTAAACCGGTTCGGCGAGTAAGTTCCGGCTTTGCCTGGACTTGCGAATATTCAAAGCTTATAATGCGTTTCGGAAACTTTCGAGGGCGGATCGGTGGAGTGGATCTTGTGGAGATAGTACGGTACAAGTACATCGGCATTGACGAATGCATACGGTACAAGTACATACGGTTATGCAATCTGTTTGACTACGGGAGAGTTGAAGTCAAGGTGGAGATTTGTCGGTAAAGTGACTTAAACTCACATACGGTGGAACCAATCGAAGACTCGGTGAGTGATGGTCGGTTGAGAAGTGTATTCAATTACGTGCATCGGTAGGGTGGAGTCTGCGAGCTTCGTCGACGGGGTAACTATCGGCGGGGTGATAGTCGCGAGTCTTGGAATACGACGGGGTCCCACATACGTAATTACGTTATGTGACTATACGGTGTCATTAAAAGGAGGACACGTGTAGGGGTATTTATGGTGCTTGAGACAAAGATTCTGGCGGCTAGGGTTTAGGGATTTGTGCCTATAAATACGGTTGTTGTCTCATTATCCGAGTGTGTTGAAATCTATAAAATTCGGTGCATAATAAAATATCTCTTTTACGCCGTGGTTTTTTACCTCTCCCATTTGAGAGGTTTTTCACGTTAAATCGTGTTTTTCTTGTTTTTGTTATCTCCTTTGATTGTTTATGTTTGATTGCTTCTGTTTCTGTTTCTTGCATCTGAAGTTATCTCCATCCGTTTTATAACATATTTTTTAAGGAATCTCTCTCATTATTTATCATAGACTTATGGATTCTTCAAAGCATCATTAGTGACTGTCGCACATTACACCTGTTTTTTGTCCCTGCAACATTTTCTTTTGTAAATAGAATTGGCAAAGTGACAGCTCATCATTTAGTTAGGGAAAGTCTTCATCTGGTCGGAAGTGTGGAATAAGATTCTACTCCCTTCTCATATATCCGTGCATGTATTGCTTAATGTTCTTAATAATCTATCTTTAGCCTTAATTTATTCAAAATAAAATAAAATTAATCTATCATTTGCCCCTACAAAAAAGAATGCAAGCAGGGTATGGATTGAGGGTAATGGCGAAGGGAGGATTATTCAGGGCAGGCTCAAAGAACTTCAATTATGAGGAGTTTCGCCATCTATATACAAGGCCTTTGAACAGTGTTCAGACAAAGGATTGAGGGTAATGTTATGTCCACAACAAAATAGACACAACAAATATATACAACACATCTTACACCACTGAATGGTGCAAGACTCATTGATCCAAATTCAAATGTGTAAAGATATATTACGTTTATCTTGTTGTGGACATAGCATTTTACTTCACGATGGCACCTTCGAAAACCAATGAAGGTTGACGATTAACACACAACAGATACCGTAAGTCTTCTATTTTTCAATAACTTGTTACGTACCAAAAATAGGGTCCACAATTTAGTTTCCTAAGTTATAGGAGATATTTGGGGAAAGGAATGGTCGGCGACTCCCAGTTTACTTTTTTTCCGTTGAAACTAAGCATGCATGCATGCATGAGGGGGTAAACATTACTTTTTCTCGTCCTTTCTTTGATATTCATTTCTGCCCCTTCTCCTAAAAGGTAGCACTAGTCTAATTTTCATCTTCCTTTCTTCTTATTTACCATATCGTACCCTACCTAATTTTTTTAACAAAAACTTGAATATTAATCTAGCTTGAAATCATTTTTGTTTTTTTAACATGCAGGACCTTGTGTAAGGAGAGCGGCCGGGCAAAATCACGGCTTCATTTGACATCATAATTTTGTGAAAATGCCATCGGATTCATCTGGTGATAGCTCCACACCACCACCAGATTCATCATCGTCATCCTCGGATGATAACTCTCCACCACCCCCAAATTCTTCAAAGTCAAATTCATCGCCACCACCGGATTCTTCGAGCTCATCATCATCATCTCCTCCGCCACCGGATTCCTCATCATCTTCTCCACCTCCACCGTCGTCTGACGATTCAAACTCTCCGCCTCCCCCTTCTCAAGATTCACAATCTCCTCCACCGCCACAAGATTCAAGCCAAAGCCCTCCACCGCCACCATCTAATAACAACAACAACAACGATAATGACAATGATAACAAATCACCACCTCCGCCTCCTCCCAAATCAAGTTCCTCCAATGGAGACTCACAATCATATCAACCACCGCCGCCACCGCCACCACCACCACCTCCTCCGCCGCCCCATTCCGGAGCATTATCACTTCCAAAGCACAAATCTTCACCACCGTCAAAACATAAAGAGACATCTACTAACGAAAAAGAGACGATTGTCGGGGTTGTTGCTGGTGCAGGTTTGTTGCTTTTGATAATGATAGCTTTAGTGTTCTGTTGTTGCTGTAAGAAGAAGAAGAAGCGGAGAGCAACGGGCTATTACATGGACAATTCCCATGCAAGTCATGGTAATATCTTTTTCTTTTTTTTTTTCTTCCATAATTTTAATGCTTTACTAGCTAAAATATTATATAAATTTCGACGTTTAACACAATATGTGTATACAATTGATTGTATATAATATAACGTCCTCCTAAAAGTCCGAGCTAATTCTGAGAACAAGTCGTTCGGCTCGTGCCTTAAGAATAAAATCATAAGGACATCAATCTAATAACATAAATCCAACTCTAAACACAAAATGGAAGCAATAACATACTATATACATATTGCTCGAGCTCGAGCCACACTAAACACAATCAAACAATGTTGTCCGGTTGCCAATCTTCAAGGTATTAGTTATATTTTGAAAATTTTATGGGTATTGTTAATGTACACACACCAATATACTCGACACCATACATGTATAAAATTCGATTTTTTAGAGGTTGAAATGTGTTATTTCAACTCCCGAAAAATCGAAATGTGTTATTTCGACCTTTAAAAAGTCGAATTTTGCATAGGTGTGGTGCCCAAGTATATTTGGTGTGGTGCCATTAACATTTCCCAAATTTTATATCTTAATCAATTTAATTCCTTTTTTAATTTGGAAAAGGGGAAATGGTTTATTTATTATTACATCAGGGAATGAGAATCGAAGTTGATATTAGAAATTGCAATGTTCACCTACATGGTAAAATTTGTGAATCAAAAGAGTAGCATTACCTTTAAATTTCAAGGTCAAAACAATATCTATACCCATCTTAGAGCAACACTAGAGGTGATCGGGGAAATGAGTGTTGTTTGTTGATGCTTGGCTGATGTGGAAAAATATTAGTGGAAGATAAATATAGAAAATTGTAGAGATAATATGTGTGTGATTAGATGTTGTAATTGTGAAGAATATTTTAAATCTATGGATAAAATAATATTAAATTTTTTAAGTTCGGGAAGAAAAAGGGTTGGGGCTCTTTATTCAAGATAGAATATTGTATCTTCTATTCTCTAGAAATAGACAACGAGAGAGATAATCTCCTTAAAAAATTGATCTATTTTGCACTTGTTATTTTCTATTTGTTAAATGAAGTACTCTACCCTAACAAAAATTAGAAGAGAATATATATGTCCACAACACCCTTATTAGGGCTGCTCTTAGGAGGCCTTTGAAAAGTTATTAAGATATACTACATCCATTCATAAATAATAATAATAGTTTCGACATTTTCAGACATTTTAAAAAAATGATAGAATATTCTTATAAATTATGATTCATAAAATTTAAATTATCATTTGATTGTTATTAATAAAACAGTTTAGTATATGAAAATGTTGTAGGTTGAATAATATTGTTCAACTACATCTCCCAAAAAAACTTAAACACGCCACTTCAAGTGTGGACCTCAAGTGTTGGCCTATAAGAAGAGAGTGGGTCCCAACACTTGCCCTTTTTGTTTTTATTTGGCTGGATGCGGGACTTGAACTCAGGATCTCCTGCTCCGATATCATATTAGGATCAAGCGCTTACCGTTGTACTAAAACCAATTGGTGTTAATAAAGATACTATTATATTTCCTTATATAAAAAACTTAAGATGATAAGGAGGTGAATAATTAACATCTTAAACACTTTCGCAGATATGTATATAGGCTATAGATTTGTCTTATGCATTTGATTTTGGTTTATCCCACACCTTGTTTTGTTTAACGTCTCCCTAAAATATTGGAAAATATTTCAGATAACTACTACAACAGTGGGCAACCCTTAAATTGGAGTAATCCAATGAAGTCTTCAGACAATTTGTATAGAATGCCACCAAGTGGGCAAGTAAGTTCAGAGCAAGGGTGGCCAATAGCCCCGCCACCGCCGCCCCCAATGATGAGCAGCAGTGAACTGAGCTCAGCAGCTTACTCGGGTCCAGTAAATCCACCCCCACATCCCGCGATGGCTCTTGGATTCAATCAAAGCAGTTTCACCTACGAGGATTTAGCGGCGGCAACAGGAGGGTTTTCCAAGGTCAATTTGTTAGGACAAGGGGGGTTCGGTTACGTGCACAAAGGAATTCTACCCAACGGTAAAGAAGTGGCGGTGAAAAGTCTGAAAGCGAATAGCGGACAAGGGGAAAGAGAGTTTCAAGCAGAAGTTGAGATTATTAGCAGAGTTCATCACCGTCATTTGGTGTCACTTGTGGGATATTGTATTGCGGGGACTCAAAGAATGTTGGTTTATGAATTTGTTGCAAACAATACTCTTGAGTACCACCTCTATGGTATGTGTACCTAGCTAGCTAGCTAGCTATCCTTGATCACATTAAAAAAATCGAATTATAAAACGCGATTTAATGTGATTTTAGTTGTAATATATATTGTTGTTAAATCTTCTTGTACGTGTTATATATTTCAGGACATGGACGACCGGCTATGGATTTTCCTACGAGGCTTAAGATCGCAATAGGATCTGCAAAAGGGCTTGCTTATCTTCATGAAGATTGTAAGCATTACTACTACTTTTCATCTTTCAAATTGTTGATTTTATAGTTAGTTAATTAATCTATTTGTTTTTTGACGTGGTTAATTAATTATTTGTAATTACTTACTACTTAGGCCACCCTCGTATCATCCATCGAGACATCAAAACAGCAAACATTCTTCTTGACTTTAATTTTGAGGCTAAGGTAGGTACATACATATATACTGATACTGTCCATAATTAAGATTGTATATAAAGCTTAATGATTTAATAAAAAAAAAAGACGGTCATAAATAAATATTAATTTCAGGTGGCTGATTTTGGATTGGCTAAACTTTCTTCTGACACAAACACCCATGTCTCTACCCGTATCATGGGTACATTTGGGTACGTATTGTTCTCTTCTTTCAAACAAAAACACAACTAAAATCACCACGCAAATTAAGCTGCTTAATATATGAATAAAAATCATTTTGTGGAAAACAAAAAAAAACATAGGTACTTGGCTCCTGAATATGCATCAAGTGGCAAGCTGACTGAGAAATCCGATGTGTTCTCTTATGGTGTTATGCTCTTGGAACTAATAACCGGAAAGCGCCCGGTCGATGTTAACGAAGATGATAGCCTTGTTGATTGGGTATATGCTCTTATATTTTGTTACCATTTATATATATATATACACACGAGTATATAATGATTATATATCACAACATTGTGTCGGTATACTTTTGTGACTTAATGTGACCTCGTTGCACCTATGATTTTCCATAATATAATAATGGAAATGAATGAATGCGCGCACAGGCAAGACCGATACTGATGCGTGCAGCAGAAGGTGGAAACTACGAAGAAATAGTGGACCCGCGTCTAGAAAACAACTATGATCATGATGAGATGTTACGTATGGTTGCATGTGCTGGTGCTTCCATCCAACATTCTGCTAGACGACGTCCCAAAATGAGCCAGGTTTTTTTTTTTTCCTTTTTTTTTATTCACTTCTTTTTCAGGATATAAGATGGATTTATTTTATACAGTAAGACCTAAGTTGAGACATGAATTCTGAACAGATTGTACGTGCATTAGAAGGAGATGTGTCGTTGGAAGACCTAAACGGATTAAAACCGGGGCAGAGTCCAGCTACAAGTGGTGGTTCTGATTATGATTCTTTCCAAATGGACCTAAGGAAACACCCGAGATCTGGTATGTCAAGCCAAGAGTTCACGAGTAGCGAACATTATCCCCATAGCGGTGCAGCCGAATCACAAGAATTGCGTCCTATTGTTCCAAGACCTATTCCTTAATCTTTTCATCTCAATTCTATATCTCTCAACTATATATATATATATATATAAATTTTTTGTTAGCCATTATATTTACATATAGAAAACCGGACTTACATGTTTCATTCACTTTTATTTTACCAATACATGAACTTTCTTTTTCCTATCAAAATGGAAACCAACTTATTCAGCGTGATTTGATGCTATTGGCTGCCTATGGAACTTAAAACATGTGAATTATACAAAGAGAAAGAAGAAAAAAAACACAATATTCTGCTTACACATTCGAATTTGGGACTGAAAGATTTTATAATACTTACATACAAAGAAATCGAAACTTGCATGAACTCTAAATTGATCCTGGTCATTTAATTGGTAACTCAATCGAAACAAATCCATTTTATTACTTTCATATACACACACATATATTAATGTATACACACGCACACATGTATACGGGTGCATATATATACTTATATGTGTGTATGTATATATAGCTCAACTGTGGTTGACGAAAGTAATGATCAACAGCACTATACAACTTATGGTTTATCAGACCACGGTAGCTGACGGGAATGAAAAAAGATACACAGAGCAAGTTTGATTCCTCGTAATCAAGACCCCTACTTCTTCCCAATGAAATCAGAATATTAGAGAGTTAAACCACACTCCTATGCCCTCCAAATGCCCAGATCTGTACAATAAAAAAATTTGTTAACCGTGGCCATAAGAGAAGGAAGTCGTGAGAACTTGTCATTTGACACTCGGATATGCCTAAAAAAACATGAAAAATGATCTAGAGACATAACTTAACCTCAGCTATCATCTAACGATGATCAACTAGTAGTTTGTGTAAAAGTTAGTTGATTTTGGAGTTTTACATGTACTCCCTCCGTCCTAAAATATAAAGCATTTCAACTCTTCGGTTTTGTCTCATATTATTAAAGCATTCTCACAAACCAATGCACTATCTAGTGCAAGGTTTCCTTTTTAACCCCTATTTACTCATCTCACCCCTATTAAATGTAGTGTAAGCATAAAAAAGGGCATTTAGGTCTTAAAATGCTAAAATTGAATAATTTACGAGTTTTCTTAATCTATGTGCACATGGCTAAAATGCCTTGTATTTAAGGACGGAGGGAGTTTCATTTTCCAAAACGCAAGAACGGTGAAGGGGCAGGTAAGAGATTAAACTAACAGCATTATGTCTTTACTAACCTTCAAGTTTGAATCCCAACTTCCTGTACATAATGCACTTCCATCGGCAGACAATTTCAAGCAACTTACACGGCTTTCACGAGAGTTTTGTACAGATCCCAAATTTAAGACCACCTGGCAACGCAAATCATAATGAAACATTAACTTTTTAACACAGATATGTAACCTATAAGCTTTAGTAAGTGGGCCACGATATTTACAAGACTACATTGAAATACTACTAGGATTGAACACACCCTTCTGTGAAGATTCAGTACTTCTTTGGCAGGAAAGGGACAGAAGGATCTTTCAGAAGAAACCCTCTCCTATTTTTTTGATCGAATCCAAGGTGTTCAATACCATCTTACTTAGTATCGCCAGATGGAAAAAGGTGCTGAAGAACGAGCTGACATGACATATTGCAGCAAGACTACAGTTAGATTGCATTTTTAACTCTAATTGACACTATAGTACTTTTTCTTTTGTATAGTACTGTCCCCCTTCGCTGCAAGGGCTCTTCCGTAAACTTTTTTTGATCTTACATAAAATTACACTGATTTACAGAAACTCCTTTCCACTTGTTAAAGATTGTTTTAGTCGCCAAACATACTAAGTCACAAAAAGGACACCTCACACCGACATTCAACAACACTTCGGCATCAGTATCTTATTGGTTCAAGCATGCAAAGTCCAATCGTCCACGTGCAACTTCTTTTCTTTATTGTTATGGATGTAAATAAAAAACTGTGTCAATAGCAGTATCCTGTACAACGCATACACTACAGTGGAGGCCTGAACATGAATTAATAGCAGGAGAACACTACAATTTATCTAACTTTTCGGTCCCCTCTTTTTTTTCCTCCTCAAGATCATAATCCTTTATCACTACCCTTGCTGTGTATCAATTAAGCCCACCATTTAACCACACAACTTTTGGGAGAACCTCCGAGCAGTCGTATGATGATATTATTTCATTCCATAAAACAGTGCAAAAGTCTGGATCTAAAGGCATTAAAGGAAAAGATGGATCATAAACAAGATGAGATTGCAATTTACCTGAGCCAATAGGGTGTCCCACACATAGCAGTCACCATTTGAATAAGCAGCAAACAGAAGCCTTCCAGAAATAGAAAATGCGATTGAAGTAACAGAAGGCACCTCATTATCCTCATGTTGCTGATGGTAAACTTGTAGCTGATGCCCAGTCCTAATATCGAACAATCTACAAGTTCCGTCTTCTGAACCGGTTCCAAATCTGTTCCCATCAGGGAAGAAAGTTACAGTATTGACATCTCCTTCATGACCATGAAATGTCCGCACCGCTCGACTAGCAACACGGGTATCCCACAGTCTAGCAGTAGTATCACAAGACCCAGAGACAAACATTTTTGGATTTGATCCATTGATTGAGACACTACAACAACAATGGTAAATATGAGAATGATTACCAGATAATGCACTCCCAAGGCGAATTTAATGGACAGATAAGGAAACTAATCAATGCATATAACAAGGAAGGCGGTACCTAAGCACATCAGCAGTGTGCCCAGATTGGAATTCACCTCCAAAAACTGAAGTTCTCAAACCTGTTGTGATATCCCACAACACACATGTATGGTCACCAGAACTAGTAATTAGATGTGTATCTTCATCAGGGACATACTGACAGGATGAGACATAGCCCCTATGCCCGGTCAACATTTTTGATACTGGAAGATTTCCATCATTATCAGTGGGAGCATTCAGATTGAAAACAGAACACACACTATCAAGACCACCGCATGCAACAGACTGGCCACTCGGCGAGAAAGCACAGGCCATGACCCATGCACAAGGTAATTTAATTGCATGAGTTTTTTGGCTAGTGAGAGCATTCCAAACTATCAATCTTCCATCTTGGGATGCACTGACGATGCGATTCTTCTCTCGAGTCCAGTCAAGGAATACACCTGCCATTTCAGAAAGACATTGGAATCACAATCAATGCTCAGAATTGAAAATATCAATAACCCAAACTAATCCAAGTTGAATTTACGGGAAAACCGACTCGCCAATAAAGATGATTGGCAAAGAAACCTCAAAATGTAGTGCCCACATCATTGACCTCCCATTTATTGTAGTTAATGGTTAATTCAATGGTGAATAAAATTTGAGTTGCATATTTCTCTTGCCACTTAAGTATGGACTTCCAGAAGCTAAAAAATTGGAAACTTGTTTAATTATAAAAAGGACTTCCAGATGCTGGTGTTGCTTGTGTGTACATGATGAAACTTTTGATTACTTAGCACTCATGTTTGAGTTTGGGCATGTATGGCTAGGTTAATTGATATTAATGGGTGGTTATGGCATACTACATATGATTGTGTCTGCAATTGGTTTGATGTGGCTGGAGCTTACAGCGTTCACATGTGAATGTTTGATAGGAACTGGCCTTTTACTGATTTTCTCATCAATCGGCATCTCCTCTTAGCCTTTTCCATGATTGCCTTTACAGCTATGGGATAGAAAGGAGTATCAAGATTAAAATTTTCTATAAACCACTCACATAGTTAGGTAAAAATAAAAGAGTTTCCTACACATCAAACTGCATATAATTTGAGTGATGTTTTTACTAAAATGGATTGATATTCAATAATATATGATCAATCAAAGATGATGCATCCAAATTGTGAATATACTATTGTTCAAGGCTAGAGTGCTCCCTGCAGACAATCTCACCTCAGATTCATTTGACGACTAGTATGCAAGGGGTCTATCTAGCAGCATCAGTCAATATATCGTGGAAACCTTGGCTTTAGCTTTCAATGTATAAATATCTTTCACTCTTAATCCTATGCTAACTCGTTATGGTACTTTCTCTCGACTACTCCTGCAGAACGTCCCAAATATTGTATGTTGCCAACGACTGGTTGGGAAGATTAGAGTCTTCTTTCCAGGATCACGATAGGGGAGAAAGGAAGCATCATTGGCTGTCTACGAAGACCATCCACGAACATCAAAGGCTGCGGCAAACCGATGACCGAATGGATTGGAGAAAGCTTTCGTTATTGGGCTAGCCATACACTTTACATGTTTCTAGCGGTTCATTGCAAACCCAGCTCCCATAATTCCAAAAGAACAAAAGCTCTTTGACCAGAATAAATTGAAAGCCTTAAGCCATTAAAACACATTAGTAATTAGGATATCCATTCTAACAACATCCTAGCCTACTAAGGAAACTAAATTTGAATAACTTATCAGGACATGTGTCTTCACTATAGTCAATATTAATAAAACCAGCTTCAGCTCCCTTGGCACCTCCTAGATACAATACTGTAACTAGAAACTCAGGGAATTTGCTTAAAGCAAAGGAGGAAAACACTATTCATGTCCTCTAGAGTACCTCTTACTTCTTACTGACATCTCTTAAAAAAGATTGAGGGCCCCCTCTTCCCCGCCCCTAGAGTTTTGTAGATGATGTAAATCGAGGATTATGCCTCAGTGGTCAAGTGTGCAAGAGGCTGACTGTACACCTCCTATTGCTGAGAAAAAACGACCCTTTACGGAATCGAACACCCCAGCTCTCAACTCAAAAACAAGAGCACCCCGCACTTTTACCATTGAACTATGCCCCCTGGGGCTTCTTACTTGACATTTCTTGGTCACATACTTTATGTCAAGAGACGGGAAAACATGAAGTAGTATTTCTCGATCAAAACCACAAAGCATGAATAAAGAAAAATTGCAAGTCCCAACACTTGTACATTTAATTGAACTAGGGTCCACGAAGTATATTACCCTCTTTATAAAAAGAAACAAGCAATTATCAGCTAGCTATCATCCATCTCAAACATCAATTCTGAGGCACACATCAACAGACGAAAAATAGAAAGCATTTTGTAACCCTACCTTGCCCGTATGTCCCTGCAAGATCCTACAGCACACCAGATCGGTTGGACCATAGCTAACAGGAGTCTTACCCTGAGACCTCGCGTATGTTGCTACTGCAAAATACAACTTCCCACAATATTCAGCAAAGGATCTATAAAATTCTGACAAAATACATGACTTCATCAAAATTTCCGAAAAGAAAAAGTAACTAACCGTCAGTATCAAGGAGAAGGAGACGTCTCTGCCTCAATCTCTCTTTGAGGGCAGAGACAGTCTGCGTAGCCGCCTGATGCCGCTCTTTTAGCTCCGCTACTGACATTATAAGCTTTGCTCAGAAACAAAAAATTACAAGAAATAGAATTCAATGCAATAGTCAAGCTTCATTGAAGCTTTGACTGTTGTTGAAGCATCGCAGCAAATTCATGGCGAAACTACGGAAGACGAAAGGGGGAATGTGAATGTAAAACGGAAATGATTGGAATTTTTGTCGTTATATATACATTTATAAATATTTTTTCGTCTTCTTTATTCTAAAATCAAATTTTATATTTTTCCGAATACATTTCAAAAATCAATTTTTTTCTTCATAAAAATCGACGCGTGGCGTATTGATCACCGTCATACATTGACAACCGACATCCATTAACCACCCCGTCTGCAATGACCGCATTGCGATTCATTGAATACCATGACGTATTGACCGCCGCGATCCGTTGACAACTTTGATCGGTGGCATCTCGTTGTATAAGTCATCAATCGCCTGCGCATCGACATCGATGTCGCCATGCGTCGACGTCGACATCAATGCGTAAGTCGCATAAGTCATCCTTGCGTCGACCGTCGACATCAATGTGCATAAAGTAATCATCAATCGCCACTGCATAATCAAGAATGTCACGCATAAGAAAAAAAAGAAAAAAGGAAAAAAAGGAACGACAAGCAGGGTTTTTATTTTATTTTTATTTTTAAATTCATCATATTTATAAACGTCATATATTTTGATCTAAAACTCGGATCATCATAATTTTTTTCACTAAAATTCATATTTTTCGTCTTCTTTATTCTAAAATCAAATTTGATATTTTTCCGAATAAATTTCATAAATCAATTTTTTTCTTCATAAAAATCTACGTGGCGTATTCATCACCATCATACATTGACCATCTACCCCGATGTATTGACCATCGGGATCCATTAACCACCCCGATGCAATGACCGCCGCGATTCATTGAATACAATGATGTATTGACCACCGCGATCCATTGACAACCTTGATCAGTGACATCTCATTGTATAAGTCATCAATGTCATCGCATCGACATCAATGTCACCGCATCCGACATCAATGTCACCGCATAAGTCATCAATGTCACGGCGCATAATCGGCATGCAATGTCACTGCATAAGCCCTGACCACCAAGATGATCATATAGGGCACTCTTGTCAATCTCTTGATGATGGTAACTCTTGCACACATAGTAAAACACACTTTACACTAATAGGCCAACCAGATTAACTATCACCAGCAACCCAACCAAAAATCCACCAACCATAATTGTTGTAAGCACACCATGATTATCCCCACCATTAACCACAACTGATGAGAATATAGTGTGATCAGTCCACAAATAGCCATATACACAAAAACAAGGTCGAAAGCTATCATGGTCCTGCCCTTTAACAATTGATAGCTCTTTTTCATAGTTGCAAGCTCAAAAACCGGCTCCAATATAGAAACCACGCTAGCCAAATGCCATAAAGCACTTATATCAACCTGCAACCCAAGAAACGGGACAAAGACAACCATAAGAGAAAAGAAAAACAACCCCAAACTATGAGTATCCACATCTATTATAAGCAGCACCAGAAACCCAAAAAAGACTTAATTGTAAGCCACCATGGTGAGTGAAACCCATAAGAAGGTAATAAAAAGCCTCCTAGATCGTACTTGTGCTGCGAAAGCAAAAGGGACTATATCATCTATTATAAGCACCCAAATACACTGGTCAATAATTAGTAAAACACAATCTATGAATGCTCTGAATGTTTCTCCTAGACGTGTTATTGTGTCACTGCTTCGGACATAACAATGTCACTTGCGCATAAGTCATCGATGTCGGTGCTTCGGACATCAATGTCACTTTGCATAATTCATCAATGTCAACGCTTGGACATCAATGTCACCGCATAAGTCATCAATGTCACCGCATAAATCATCAATGTCCCCGCATCGACATCAATGTCACTTTGGATAAGTCGCAATGTCCCCGCATCGGTCATCAATGTCACTCCATCACGTAGCATGTAAATCGAGAAAAATATGATTGTTCTATACTCAAATCAACTACTTCAAACCGTTAATATCATCAAATTTTGACAAAATTCATTCACATTCATGCCCACTTCTCTCGTAATTTAGCTTCAAGCAACGGTGAAAACAAACATACAAGCATAAAAAATGAAAATTCGGATGATATGCACAAAGACAATTCGGATGCTCATAGCGAAATCATAACAAACTTTCCTAACAAGTTTATCCAAATAAAAAGGCACAATGCGCACATTTCGCCGCATAATTTAACGGATCCGTAATGAAAACTAAAAGGAAGGCAAACAAAATCTTGTAAGAATGTCTTGTCTATATCATTTCAATAGTTACATCACCAACTTAATTTATTCCATTCTCTTGTAAGTATGCAATCACCATTTGCTTGATTAACCTCTTCGCATTCAATATGCCCCGTGCCATCCAAGTCATAAAGTTTGAAAGAAAAGTGAATTTTATCTTGTAGAGAAATTTGGATGAAAAACACTCAGCGATTTGACAAAATATATCACCGAAATCGATAACTCCTATATGCTTCATGTCGAAAAGGTTAAATATCCGATTTCATGTTCGGGAAAGAGCGCGGTTGAGATTCTTCCTTCGCTTTTACAAGTATGTCTATAATATGACCTGGTCCCTTTGTATGACACTTGAAAGGTGAAATAACCATTTGATTATACCCTAGATAAAAAAAGTAAGAAGCTGACATTTGTATCAATTGCCAAAGGGCATTCACGTGGAGTCCTTCATTTTGGTAAAGAAAAGACTCCCCTAAGTCCCCTTGGTACACAATTAGAACAAGCAAAAATAAAGGCCGATATTGGAAGATTAAAGACATGGTTATATTATAAGACGAGTTCATAGGAGTACATATCCATCAATTATTACTATATATGACAAATAACTACAATTTCAAAAGAATGCTACACAAGAAAAATTGCCAATGGCTCATGCCAATAAGTACTACCAAATCATTATCTATTGGATATCAAAGCAAATAAGCATTATTGAGTACAAAACCCGTAACCACCTTTGTCTCAACAATTTGCAATTTGAAGCATTGCTCATCACCGATGATTTCTCATATCCGATTAACTATTACGCGATTTCCGATTAAACCTTGTCATCGACGTTCGTGCAGATCGAATGAAGATTACATGCGAAGCGGCGGTTGGGGAAGGAGCCGGGTCCTCTCGTTGCTCGCCTCTTCGCTCCGCTTGAATTGCGCGAGAAGAAGATCCCGCTCAATGTCCGGTGGCAAAGGTCATATCCACTTTTATAAATCACAAAGGGGATGAGTTATTATAGTATATAAGGTAGTATAAATTACTTGCTCCATTCCATAACGTAATGTTTTGAAATTTTTTTTTTTTTTTTTTTTAGGGGTAATGGTTATAAATGTGAATCGTGTAGACGAAATTGTTAAAAAAGAAAATTAGATTGAAAATTAGATTGAAAAATGGTAAATGTGAATCGTGTAGACGAAATTGTTAAAAAAAAAAAAGAAAAATAGATTGAAAATTGGTAAAAATGGACCCAAAAAAAAAAAAAAAAACACTTGAAATGACGAAATTACCCTTGTCGTATTTAACGACTTCAATTATACTATCAAATAAATTTATTCAATTAAAACTTACTAATATTAAATAAATCCACTACCAAATAAATTCACTAAAACAAAAGAAAAAACGGAAAACGTAAGAAGGGTATAATCGTTCAGTGGAATGACAATTTATTCTTTTTTGTCATTATATTCAATTCACTGGACTAAATATCAATTAATACATAGATTTTGTTCTTTTTAGCATTTTTTCTTTCCATACATTTTAAGAAACTACAAGGATGTCAAAATTTTGAATGAAAAAGTATATGAAACTCCGAATCATCTTGTAAGATATCTGGGGGTAAACATGTCTCTTTGAAAATAGTTGTATCCTTCATTTTTCTTAATTCAGGATTACTTAAAGTTAATAAACTTTTTTTTCTCCAAGCCGCATTAAACCGACTTAGAGGTTCTGAAAATCTATAAAAGAGGCTCAAGAAAGCCCTAGACTTTAGAATTTCGCGTTTACTTTTTCATTAGAAAAGCTCCGGCCGTTTTCCCTGCACGTACCCTCGAGAAAGCGTTTGTACCGAAATATGTAGGCTCAGTTTGATCGCTTCTGGATTCGTTTGGCAGATCGAAGTGTTGTAATCAAAACAGATCAGGTTGCAGAAGCTGCTTTGGGTTCAAAACCTTGTTTCAAGGTAAAAGTCTGATCTTTTTCATAAAGTTTTTAGATTTAATCTTGATTAGGTTAGATTCTCGTAATGTTCATGTTAGATTCGTTTTGGGTTCATAGATCGCATAGTTTTGAAGGATAGTGGTAGTTTGGTTCGCAGATTCAGCGTTCAAAAGGTAAGGATTTTTTCTTACAAAAGAGAATTTTTTTTAATATTAAGGGTTTGGTCTTTATTGTTGTTTTCTGTAAAATTAGCATGAACTGAACATGGTTATGTGTTTTGCCGGGTGATTGTTGAATAGGAAACCGCACAATGAGCTGAGAAGTCCATCAATCCGTTTTCTAGGATATTATGTGCTCGTTAAGTTTGTTTTGTAGCTCAAGAATGTTTTGTGTCACCTATTCTGCGAACTAATTTCAATCACCAAATTATCATAACATGTTTATCAAAGGTATTGAAATGACATGATCATTCTATTAGTCAATGTTGATGATGTGATACTAGATGAACCCTCAATGCAACATATAAAAGTCAAGGATTTTATCCATGACAAGTTCACAATCATACACTTGGAGAATTTATTTTTTGAGCAGTGATACATCTACTACTTCTTCTACCACAACATCTTACACAACACAATCAACACCACATATTTTGTTAGGGCCCATCAGAATAAATAATTGATCACTTTAATCAATAGTACCAAACATGTAGTGGTTTGTGCACTGCACAAAATGTTTAGTGCACATATCATTTTCCTTATTTTTTTCCCTAGGTCTAGATGTGGCCAGAACACATAGGGGCATTTCTTTATCACAAAGAAAACACCTCCTAGATTTGTTCAATAGAATTTGGATACATAAGTTATAAGTCTACCAAAACACCTAAAACACCTATGAAAGACATCTAAATGATACATACATAAATTGTAAGTTTACCAAAACACCTATGGAGACATCTAAGAAGTACCAAAAAAAAAAGGGCCCAGCAGGGGCGGATGTACGTTGAGTGTAGGGGGCAATTGCCCCCCCTCGGATCCGGAAAAAACACGATTATGTATGTTGTGTATTTTTTTGCCTTCCTTAAAAATTTACACTCGCCTAGAGGATCGCCCCCCCTCAAACGAGATCCTGCGTCCGCCCCGGATCCCCAGAACAAGGGTTATTCTTTTCATCTACAAGTGCCTAAAGCTAACATCATAATCAGATTCTAGCGACAACAAGCACATTACAAGGAAATGACTACAAGATATTCAATATTCCTAAGAAACACTCTAATCTCAAAGAAATCAAAGAAGCGGTCTACTATATCAAAAAATTCTTCAGAAGCTGAATATAGAGCTATGGATATGACCACGGAAATCGTATTTGGACTAGTGGTAAAAGTCATTGCACTTCCCTCCGCTCACCCCCCTAAAAAATATATATATATGACTAGGGCCATAAAAAGAATACAATGGTTATTGAATCTCTTGCAAGACTTTCAGATCACTCATGGTCGAGCAGTAGCCTTATTTTGTGATAACAATAGTTCCATCTACATTGTTGATAATCTTGAGATTACACAACACGTTGAGATTGATCGTCATTTTTATAATAGAGAAATACCAAGCCGAATTAGTCAAGCCAATGCCTATCAATACCAAACGACAATTGACTGATCGATTGACTAAACCATTAGACTCCAAAACCTTTTAGTATTTGCTCTCTAGTTATCCTTTGATTAACACTTTTTTGCTCCTCCTAATCCAGCTTGAGGGGGGATGTTAGCAGCAGGAATATTGCATCATCATACACATTGATGTTGTTGTTGTTGTTGTTGTGGTTGTTGTTGCTAATGAAAGATCAAGCTGAAACCAAGGCAATCTCCTATGGTGCCTAGATAAGGATCTCAAATGCAAAGAGAAGTGAAGTTGTGGTGATGAAAGGACTCTTTGAGGAATTCATCATACTCTTTTGAGTTCAAGTTCTTCCTGATTGGACTCGATTCATGATCAAATTTTTTTTTTCTTCGAATTCTTGAAGTTAGAATAAGAAATTCTACATGGTTCTTTCATACATTTGCCCAGGCATATATAAAAAGTAAATTAAAATAAAAATCAGTAATTATTTTGTTTTATTATTGTCTTGTGAAACCAGAAATTATTCCAGTGAACCTATTATCCTTTCTCAAGAAAAGGGTAATCAAATATCCATAATGAAAGTGTCAACATGAGTTTTTTGCTGACAATTTCCCTTCGTTTTTTTTTTTTGAGGCTTCCATCAACTTAAAGAAATGAGGCCTGAACAATCGAATTCTATACCAGGATTGGAAATTTCGCTATAGGATTATAAAAATTATGTTTATGATATATATATATATAGAGAGAGAGAGAGGGAGAGAGATTTTTCTCTAAATGCTGTATAAATATATGCATCATCATACACCACCAGGATAACTGCAATGATCATAACCTGCACAAGGAAAAACATTCTGTGTTAGATGGAAACAATAAAACCAATTTTCTAGTGTTAAAAAAAAAAAAAAAAAAAAAAAACAGCCTTTTGAAAAAAGAAAAAGAAAAAACTTACTTGGATTGGTAGTAGTAAGTGTAGCAGTCTGCGAGAAATCGCAGTTCCATGGATTCCTGCCAGCAGTTTGATAGAGGAGATTCATAGCATAAGCAGCGTGTGCTGCTACTGTATTTGGTTCAAAACATATTCCCCCACTTTGTATTTTACTACAATCAATACCTTGGCTACATGCATAATCCAGATTTTCTTGCAATTGAGTATCAGACACCCCAGGCTTCGGCACACACCAACCGTTAGATGATGGCCTTGGTGCCACCGGAGGCGTTGGATTATTGGGAGTCGCCGGACTTGTCGGGGTCTGAATTTTGCAGATTCATGATCAAGTAAAAACACATATGTTAGGTACCATAATACAACACTTTTACATACCATAGTAGAACAAAAGGACATTTGAATATATTTGTAACGCCTCTAGACCCCGGGCCTGGTAGCGCTAAATGAGTCATAAATGATCCGGTCAACTGCTTAGACCGTCGTCCTCGCTTGGTCTAAAAATGCTAACCCGAGTTGACAAGACCTTTATGTCTCACGTTTATATAGGATGAGCATTCTATTACTTTACAAATGTGGGACTTTACAATACCTGACTACTCCTTGAAAGATCAACGTCATATGTCATGGAGGTATCGGGTTTGAATAGCCCAAAAGAACGCTCTGAGCTCGGCCCCGGTTTCAAATCCTCATCGTATAATGCAAAAATATAGGTGTCAACAGACTTTCCGGGCATCAATGGAGTCCCAACCATGGATCTTAGATGGCTTATCAAGTTCCCATTGTAAGCTTTTGCATTAATCAAACTCGGGCCAACTTCATTAGGGTCTCCTTTATAAGGCCACCCTGTCTCTGCTACTACAATCTCTATATCCTTAAATCCCATTCCATTTAAGGCAGAATGTACAGCATCAACCTGTGCATCAAACATGTTCATGTAGCGGATACCAGTGGTCGAGTCGAGTCGTCCGGCGTTGGGTTGAAAGAGGCAGAAAGCCAATGTCTCGGCCCGAGGATCACTTTGGTAAGCAAAATAAGGATACGGGTTTATCATAAAAGGTGAACCATTTGCTTGATGAAACTGCAACAATGCTTTCATTCCCGAACCCAAACCCGAGTTAAATGCTCCGCTTGATGGCGGGTCTGACTGACCCAACACCGCCATTGAATGCACCGTTGACACCTTTATTTTCCCACCAAGTGAAGCTGCATGCAGGGCACCCTTATACATTTCCGTTACCTCTGTGACCGTCTTTTTTGTTTTTTTAAGGGTAATGATACAGACAGAACGGTTGTGCCACAACGAGTTATAGAACGGTGATAATAATGTGTCTAAATTGATCAAATGTAAATCTAAAATGATCAACAGCGCATATCATCGTTGTGTGACTCGTTGTGACACAACCATTCTACCCGTATCATTACTCTAAAAATAAAAAACAAAAAACAAAACAAAAAACTAACAGAGTACAAGACAAGAGGGAAAAAGATAGAAAGCCGACCTGAAGTGAGGGCATTTTGGAGATTTTGCATGGCAGGTAAGAGTTTAGAGATGAGGTTCTGATCCCCTGAAGTCAAGACCTCATTCCCGACATTGATTACGATAATTTGACTGGCTGGATAATATGGCAGCACGTTCGTGTTGACCCATTGACCGGCGAAATTCGGGTCGGATGCAAGCGCCGGTATATCACCATTAGCAGCTCCGATTACGATGCCAATGTCAGTACCCGCAAGCGCTTTGATTATCGCCGGATCCGCTCCGTATAACCTCACTTTCTGAATGCTAGTCGACTCCAGGAGCTTCGCAGTCACCGCCGGTGGAGGCAAGTTATCGGCGACTTGCCCGTAATTAACACCAATATAAGATTGCGAACCTGAAATACAAAGATCAATTTTTCCAAGAGGAAAAACGTTTGAGTTCCACGCGCTTCCAGTAAAGTATTCTTAAATGTGAACAGAGGAATTGAGGTCTTCATTTTCAAAGTTGTGTAATAAAAATAAAAAAAAAAGACGCCGTGTGCTTATGAAAAGCATAAGAATATTATGATAATCGACGTATTAACTCCATTTCTGGAAATTCTTTAGATACAAAAGGAAGAATCGTAGAAAACTCCATATCTGAAAATAGACTGACTGAAAAAATTAATGTAAAAAATTGAAATGACGTGAAATATTTGTACTCTTAATTATATTCTTTTTTTTTCTCGTGACAGAAAGAAATATTAGATTGGAAGAAAAGAAAAGGATCACTAAAAAAATAAAAAATAAAAAATAAAATAAAAAAAAACTTACGGGCAGGCTGAAGAGATCGCAGCAGCAGCAAAAAGCTGATACAAAAAGACAGGGCCCGATTGAAGCTGTGAACAGCTGCCATGGCTGGCAGTAGAGAGAATCTTGAGGTTTATAGATGATATAGAAGAAGAAGAAGGCGGAGATTTTAATGCCTCAAGCTCTAGGATCAGACATCAGAGATCGAGTTATCATCAAGATAGAGAATGAATGAATGAGTAATTGTCGGGGCCGGAAGAAATTTTTTTTTTTTTTTTTTTTTTTTTTTTTTTCAACATATACACAGTGAAATTGTTGAAAACTTTGGCGTACGTTGCGGCTAAGGGTGAAATGAATAATGTGTCGCTATTTATTCATGGGAAAAATTACTATCGGTTGTGTAAGTGTTAAGTACTTTGAGTCCTTTCCCGTCCGTTTTTATTTAACTTTAATAATTGTTAAAACTAAATTTTTTCCGTAGTTAAATTTTCAAATTTTTACATTTATCATTATTTATTAAGATTTGAGAAATTGAAAACAACGTTGCATTTATTACTACCTCTGTTTAACTTTTTGAATTTGTCCCATAATATAAATCCATTTTTTTCTATAAAAAAAGTCCATTTAGAATAACGAATGGAGATTTATTACATATTTCTTCCTTTTACTCTTAATTTATTATACATTCATGTACTCTACAACTATTACATTAATGATGTAAAGGGTATTCTAGATTTTTACCATCAAAATTAATGACACTGAACAACTTTTTTATATAAATTCCACACACACGCACGCACGCACGGACACACACACACACATGAAAAACGTTTGAAAATAGTAAAAACTTGAGATTGCGATAGATATAGTATATATTGTCCAGAATCTGTTGAATACAGATCATGTTAACAGATTCTGATGCAGCTGTATTTTAGCTAAATCTGGAGAGTTGGAATCTGTAAAATACAGATTTACCATCTCTCTCAGATTCGACTACACCACACCAAAAAGTAAAATCTACCTTTGCACCACATTGAATTTCAAACTTTTTTACTCCACATTGAATTTCAAACTTTTTTACTCCAAGCTGTTCAAAATGGACTTATATTTTGAGTCGGATGTAGTAGTTACCGTTAAGATGAAACTTGTGTAGAGTTACGGCTACCACTCCGAGTTTACTATTGGAGTTAATTTTAATAGGAATCTCATTTTTAATTGTTCTTGGGCCCTCTCTCGCCTTAAAAGGCTCTCCTCGGTCTCCACAATATAAAGTCGATGTCATCTGTTGAAGATATTTGAATTAAAATTAATTCTAAAATAATGAAGAGTTGCATCGGTTCCGTATAATGTTACAACCACATAAGATATTGTATCTTTTCGATTAAGGGTTGCAAACTTTAAATGATCGGATATATTTCACAAATAAATTCCCATCATTTTATGAAAAAGAATGCATATTTTTCATAAGATTTTTATTAGACAAAATTCTGGTCAGTTGTATTAAAATATTTATACAAATACTTTGCATAAATTCGAGTCAAGAAGGGATTTACAAAACATGATCGGTTCGCCGTTTCTTCTCATTGAAATGCAACAATCCGAAGAAGGTATGAATGTTGTATCTTAGGAGACGATTGTCGTTACCGTGGCACATAATCGGAGCAAAAACGTCTTAGGGACAGAGTGCTGCACTCGCCTCAGTCTATAAGTTTTCTTGTCTCATTTTACTAACTTTTCTGTTGTTCATTCATGCTCATATGATTAAAGTGTTCAGAATGTTTGTTAAAAATTACTAGACAAAATGCTAGATTGATAATTTTCCCAACAATCTTAAGACGTTTTTGTTGTGGTCTTTAATTTTGTCCTAAAATCAATGTGATTTTTATTGTTAAAAATGTTAAACGCATGTTGTTCAATCCCTTCAATTGATTCTGGTCATACATTTGTGAAAATTGTTAACTACTAAACAGGATATGTTCACCGGAAATAAATTATCGGTATTTAGTTCTTTCATGCAAGTAAGCAACACATCCACTGATTCTTAGGAAAAATACTATACTTTGCATGCTATTGTGTCCAGTTTAACTAGTAAATCAGAATATGGTTCTATGCAATACGTAAACAACTTGCAATGAATTCGAGATGTACTCTTTCAGTAAATGAAATTTATGTTTGGAATTTGATTACATAAAAGAACCCCCATCGGGGAGTGAAATAGAACATGAAACCGTAAGCTCCCAAGCAGTGAGAGGGGCCCAGGGCTCTGACCGCGTGCCTGTTGAAGAATGAGCCGGCGACTCATAGGCGGTGGCTTGGTTAAGGGAACCCACCGGAGCCGTAGCGAAAGCGAGTCTTCATAGGGCAATTGTCATCGCTTGTGGACCCAAATCGGGTGATCTATCCATGACTAGGATGAAGCTTGGGTGAAACTAAGTGGAGGTCCGAACCGACCGATGTTGAAAAATCGGCGGATGAGTTGTGGTTAGGGGTGAAATGCCACTCGAACCCGAGCTAGTTTGGTTCTCCCCGAAATGCGTTGAGGCACAGCAGTTGACTGGACATCTAGGGGTAAAGCACTGTTTCAGTGCCCTTCTTGATAATGGAATTCGCGGTCAACCAATGAAGGATAGTGAGAGTGTTTTTCTCTCCAAGCTGAGAGTCTTCTTCTTCCTCAACATACCTTCAATCCATTGCATGTCCTGCATTTTTTTCTTTAATCAGCTCTCACTTTATGCTACCTCGCTTCTTTTCCCACCTGCTTGGATAGAAGAAGTCTTGGAACTACTTCTCAAGAACTTGAATTTCTCTGTAATTGAAAGTTGTGGCGTCATCCTCCCATCATCACAATGAAAGTCTTGGTGTGGAATTGTCAAGGCCTGGGGGGTCCTTAGCAATATCTCAATTAGAGGAGGTTTGCAAGTTCCGCTCCCCGGATTTAGTGTTTTTGTGTGAAACCAAGAAAAAATCTTCTTTTATCAGAAAGGCTTGCTCAAAGTTGCATTTCCGTGATTTCATTGCTGTTGACCCCATTGGTCTTGCTGGTGGAATGGCCCTCTTTTGGCAACAAGGTATTTCCATTTCTTCTATATATACCACTCATTGCACAATTGAGGCAAAAATTGAAGATCCCACACATAATCTTCATTGGTGGTTTGTGGGAATTTATGCAAGCCCTTACCCTGCGGATAGAAGGAGTTGCTGGTCCTTTATTGCTGATAGGAAAACTCTTTGGGGCAATCATTTTGTTATTGCGGGTGATTTTAATGACATCTTATCCTCAAGTGAGAAGATTGGTGGTGTGCAAAGATCTATAAGCTCCATGAGGGATTTCAGAAATTTTGTCAATGCTAATGCACTATTTGACCTTGGTTTCGAAGGTCTGTTTTGGACCTGGAAAAGAACACAGGATGGTCATATTTCAACCATGGAAAGGTTAGATAGATTTCTTTGTTTTAGTGATTGGCAACAACTTTTCCCTAAATTTTCTTGTTCGCATATATATTCTATAGCCTCGGATCATTGCATGCTATTGGGTGACACAAACCCCTTGAATGCAAAAAGAAGCAAATCTTTTGTTTTTTTACCATAGATGGATATGAATGGATGGCTTCATTGTCGAGGCAGGTAGGAGTTCTAGATTTCAGGGGTCTAATATGTTCAAATTCATGAAAAAGGTTAAGGCAGTTAGAGTCAACATTCTAAAGTGGAAGGGGAGCAGGATATTTAATTCTGCTAATAAGATTAAGGATCTCAAAGCTAAACTTGAAAATACTGTGATTGACCCTTCCAACCTCACAAAAATCCTTGCCACTGGTGATGAGTTAAAAGAAGCCTACAGACAAGAAGAAATGTTCTGGTCTCAAAAATCCAGAATCTCTTGGTTGAGATGTGGGGATAATAACTCAAAATTCTTCCATGCTGCTGTCTCTAGTAGAAGAAGAAGAAACCATATATATGCTCTTAAAATTGCAAACTCAGACTCCTTGTGCCAATCTATTAATGATATTTCTCATGAGTTTACCTCATATTATTCTTCTTTATTTTGCTCTTCAAGTAATTTTGAAGATCTGAATAGGCATTTTGGCTGCATCAGTGGCAAGATTACTCCCCTGATGAACCAAACATTGATGCAACCTATATCAGAAAAAAGAAGTTAAAAAAGCAGTCTTTGATACCCGCTCTCACTCTGGCCCGGGGCCTGATGGTATGACGCCTATTTTTTATAAAAAGTTTTATCATCTCATAAAGTTTGATCAGTTGAACATGATTCGAAGTTTTTTCTCTTCTGGAAAAATGCTTAAAGAACTAAACCATACTTGCATTTATTTTATTCCAAAGCACCCCCACTCTTTTGAGTGTCCCATTTTAGGCCTATAAGTCTTTGCAATGTATCCTATAGAATTCTTTCCAAGGTTCTAGCTAACAGAGTTAAAAAAAGGTTTTTCCTGCTTGCATCAGTCCCTCTCAGTCTGCTTTCCTTTCAGGAAGATATATTACTGATAATTTCATCCTTGCTCATGAAATCTTGAATCTTCTGATGCATGATAAATCTAAAAGATCTAATTACATGGCTCTCAAACTAGACATGGCAAAAGCTTTTGATAGAGTGGAGTGGCCTTTTATCAGATTTGTTATGCTCAAATTAGGTTTTCGTGAGGCCTGAGTGAATAGAATTATGGAATGTATTTCTTCTACCTCCTTCTCTTTTATCATAAATGGCTGCAGGACAAGTTTCATTAAACCTTCCAGAGGAATAAGGCAAGGTGACCCCTTTTCACCCTATATTTTTTTGTTATGTGCAGAAGGGCTTAGTCTTCTTTTATATAATGCTGAAACCTCAGGTTCCATTCAGGGTCTAAGGCTTGCTAGAAATTGTCCTTCAATTTCTCACTTATTTTTTGCAGATGTCAGCCTGGTTTTGTGTAAGGCGGACCCTGTTCAAGTAAGAAACCATTGTAATATCTTAAATACTTATCAAGTCTGCTCTGGTCAACTTGTTAATATTCAGAAATCTGGAATTTTTTTTGGAAATAATGTAAAAATTGATATTAGAAGCTCTATTCTCGACCTTTTTCCAGGAATTTCTGTGGCCCCTCACACCAAATATCTGGGGCTCCCCCTTCACTTGGGCAGATCTAAGAGATATGTCTTTTCCTATATTAAAAATAAAATCTCCTCTAAGCTCTCTTCTTGGAAAAATAACTTTCTTAGTCAGGGTAGGAAGGAGATTTTGCTAAAATCTGTCATTACTATGCTTGTGTCCTACCCAATGTCGGTTTTCAAGCTTCCTAAGGGGCTGTGTAAGGACATTTCCTGTCTGATGGATAATTTTTGGTGGGGTGATTTGGCAGAAAATAAGAAAGGTATCCATTGGGTCAGTTGGAAAAAACTTTGTCTTCCTAAAGGCTTGGGGGGCTTGGTTTTAGGGACTTTGAAGCTCTGAATTTGGCATACATGAGTAGGCAGATATGGAGAATCCTTAAAAACCCAAACCTTCTTGTCTCTAGAGTCTTACAAGCCAAATACTTTCCATATACATCAATTCTTGAAGCCTCTGCTTGTGCTCATTCTTCTAGTTTCTGGAAAGGGGTCCTCTCTATACTCCATCTCTTCAAAGAAGGCACTTTATGGTCAATTGGTAATGAGGAGTCTGTGAAGATATGGGATGATAACTGGATCCCTAATAACCCTCATTTTAAGCCCCTTACCCCTTCTGCATCTTCACCATCCTCCTTTTGGGTTAAAGACCTCATCTCCAACAATCAGTGGGATAAATCCAAAATCTATAATCTATTCTAGCCGGTTGATTTCCATCAGATTTTGTCTCTCCCTCTAAGTCTGTGTAACAGCCCTGATACTCTTCTTTGGCAGCCCTCTAACAATGGTACTTTTTCTTTAAAGTCAGCTTATGTTTTCTTCTTTAATAAGCTCAATTCAGGTTTAGTTTCAAATTATGATTTAAGATCTCCTTCTACAGCCAACGACCAAGGCAAAATTTGGAAGTATATCTGGGCTCTTTGTATTCCAAATAAACTCAAGCACTTTTTCTGGAAATGCCTGAAGAATACCCTCCCTTGCAGGGCTAATATAGCTAAAAGATTGTAGGACTATAATTTATCTTCTAGCTGTTGTTTTTGTAATTACCCTGTAGAATCTCCTGAGCATATCCTTGCCACTTGTCCCAGGGCTAAAGAAATTTGGTCTCACTGCCCTTTTAGCTGGCCTCAATTGCAGACTCAAAATTTTCATCTTGGTTATTGGTGGGCTTCTCTAACCCCTGACAAAAATTTTGGAAGTCATAAAGAAAAAATTGAGCAGACAATATTTATTTTTTGGCATATCTGGCTGTCCAGGAATGACTGGTTGTTCAATAGAAGCATCAATGACGCTACATCGGTGCTGCTCTTGCAAAAAATGATTATTTCGATTTTATTGCTGCTAATGCTTCTGGCTTTGCTGCTGATATCGATCCGATTATGCAGGATGATATGCATGAATCTCCCTCGAACAAAAATTCTAACTCCACATCTCAATTTTCTTATCTTTTGCAGACTGATGCTGGATGGACTTGCTCCACCAAGCCCGATGGATGCGGCATTGCAGTGTTTGACAAAAACTACAACTTAGTGGAGATTTGGGGAAGACCTTTCTTGCATATTGACTCGGCTTTAAGGGCAGAAGCAGAGACAGTCATGTGGTCCCTTTTGATTGTTAAGGAAAAAGGGTGGGATAACATTTTAGTTAAGACAGATTCCCAAAATCTGGTTAATATGGTGAATGGCTCCCTTTATGCTCCCCCTCAAGTCATTGCAATCGTCAGTGATATTCGGATGCTGGTTGACGATGACTGATTATGTCACCTTAGTAATCTGGGCCCTAGTTGAATCTAGTGATGAACACACACAAAAACCCTAATGCCAAACGTATGGGATGGTGTCGTTTAAATGTTTGCGGCTGATTCTAAGAATGTATCTTAGATTGCCTACGTATCCTGTTGGGTTCCAGGAATCAAGCCTTACGTAGTTCCTGGAATGGGGTATTTATAATGACAACACTTGCCCTAACCCTAACGTTAAGTCGGCTTATGTTATTGTCACATTTACCCTTTATGGGCCTTAACCCTTGCCCAAGTTATCACTGTTAATGGGCCTGGTAAGCTGGTGTGGACTCTGTCCTCTATGTCGATATTGCCGACCTGCAGTACTCGACTCTGGGACTCATTGTCCTATACTGCTCGATGGTCGATCGTCGTAGCCTCGAGTCTGGGCGTCGACATAAGTAACTTGGTGCTAATTCATAATGTGATGACCAATCGATAGACGACACGTAGAGGGGTGAAACCCCGTATCATCATAAGCCCCCAGACTTGAGAGAGCGACTCCCTTTGTCCGAGGTCGAGTCTGTCACATGAATCGTCTTCGAGTTGAGTCATCCTTTGGGTGGGAAAAAGCCCGCCTTTTGCAACCCTAACTGTCCGTATCCACGTGGCGTGATGTCATGGTATACAGACGCTTCGTATCCCGCAAATCATAACGCGTCATTGCCTTGATTCTCGCGATTTCAGGGGGTTATAACTCCCCACTACCCACGTCTTTTCAAATCATTTGCAATCTTTGCTAGCATAAAAGGAGAGAGACAGAAGTTGAAGCAGAGCTAATTCGCCATTTTCTTGTCACAAACTCCAAACATCAAGTAAGCAATTTGCCAATTTCATTAGTGTTCTTCATCTTTTTCTTTGAATTTATCCATGTCCAGTAGCAGTGCCACTGAATCGGATAGGGGTAGTGAAACGCCGGTTCGTAGCCAAACTCCGGTACCTGATTCTTCTGATCATCTTCTCCGGCAAGATTCCGGCGAGCCCACAGCCTCCTCCCCTCATGTCCCTAATCAACCCAAAAAGCTAGTCACTAGGATGGATGGGAAAGGTGCTAAAGGGTGTCTCAGCTCTCATTCCCTTGAAGATTTTACCAGACTTTGCCGGAAATGCAATATCACCAGTCCTTCGTTTGAAGCTCGACTCCCTTCTGATAACGGTCATTTTGTGCCCATTATTCTATGACCTTTATCCCCGATTCTAGTTTAAAGGAGCTATATTAGAGTAATAATAAGTCGTAATACGCTTAATTCACATATGTCGAGAGTTACGATTCATTATTATGTATTAAGAGGTTTTATTATATTATTTGGTATTACAGACTGTATTTCACGTTATATTTGTAGTAACTCATTTGGGAGCACATGGATGGACTTCGGAAAAGCTTTGATGGATCACGGACAAGTTCGGGAGGCCCAAGACGAGAAAAGCGGAGAAAGCGGGGAGCATGTAAGGCTCGGTCGACCGAGCCTATGCATTCGGTCGACCGAGTGGGCCTATAGTCCAAAGGAAGTTCGGCACATTAATTGAGTCGGTTAGGGTTCAGAATGTCGGCATTTTTTAAGTCGGTTGTCTATGACGGCCGAGGCTCTATATAAACACAAGTCCTTTGTACTTTTTATTATGCATTCATCAACATTATTTCGTACTTACAAATAAACACATAAGGATTCTTTAGGCTTGTGGAGGTTGCGAGGGTTACAAACATGTAAGCCCTAGTTTATCTTCTTGTTTTCTTTTTAGTAATCAATTTCCCAATTATGCTTTGATTATTTGAGTAGGTATTCATATCTAGATGATGTAGATCTAGGATATGACGTTAGAGCGACGGTGATACCTTGTCTATAAGGATCCCAAACCCTACGTCCTCTACCTAACGTCTACGGATGAATCCGTGTGTTTAATTTATGTGTATTTAGATTAGTTTATATGATGTCCGATAATTCGCTATATAATCCGATTTGTATATGAGACGGCGAGAAATATGTTCGGGGATGTAAATGCGGGAGTTAGACTCTCGGGTGACCGAGAGGTGTCACTCGGTCGACCGAGAGCACCTATTCGGTCGACCGAGAGTTAGCAAACTTGTTTTCATCCGTTAATCGATCACGTTTTTATGATTAGGTTAGCTTAATTGAATGTTATCTCGGTAGGTATGGCTATGGCTACGTCACTCACTTGATTTAATTAAAACGTGTAAAAAGGAAATACCGGTATAAAACTCTTAGGTAGGCTTATGAATTGATCTTCGGACTTTCAGCGTTATCTAGGTAGGTTTATATTAGGGAATTGCGCGCACCTTGATACACGTAGATCGTAAACTAGCATGAGACTATAACTTGGTAATTGTTAGTTGGACGAGAGTTTGAGTGATCGTCTAGGAAGTACGCCTAACCAAAGGAATGTTGCCTGGACGAGGTGTACGGTTAATATCGGCATCCTTAGAGTAGTAAGCGTGTGAGTTATATGAGATGGAGGCACCAAAAGGCGAAGTCACGTAACAATACCACGGTGATATAGTGACTACCGGTGCTACATCAAGTTGTAGAGGATGACTCCCGTAGCCAATATAAAGAGATATGAACGGATTAATAGTAGATGAGTTTTGTTGTCATATAAATTATCTAGATCCAAATGATTATGGTTATGATTGGGCGGTTGATTACGTTATGTGTTTACATGTTGTTTATATATTTGAGTGTGTCTTTCTTTCCTCGTACGTTATGTTGGTCATAGACCGTATTTGTTCGACGAAAGTAACTAGTTGACTATTTAAGTAGGATCCACAAATTGATTCTCTGTGGGATCGACCTCGACTCTATCTAGCTATCTTTGCGATTGAACCTAGTTCACTTGCTAGTGGTTATTTAGGCATCGAGTTAGTAATTTAACTTGACCTTCCATCAAGTTTTTGGCGCCGTTGCCGGGGAATCAATGGTCCGGTTGCTTAAATAATCTACTTGATTATTTCGTTTTTTTTGTTTTCTTTTGCAAGTCGGTAAAAAAAAAAAAAAAAATTTATATATATATATATATATATATATATATATATATATATATATATATATATATATATATATATATATATATATAATAATAATAATAATAATAAACAAATAAATAAATAAAAGAAAAAGTAATTTATGTGTTACGTATGTTCGGTCGACCGAACGATGTTGCTCGGTCGACCGAGCCCTTAATTGTTCTATATTATCGACGATCTTGTTTCCCTCTCGTTTCTATTTTTCCCCGTCGGTAGGTTGTAAGCCTAGCGCTGAGTACGAGTAATCGTACCGACCGCTAGTTTATTGACCGTTTGTTGTTTTTCAAATATTGCGAGATAATTCGACGGAAATCACTCACATAACTCGCTCAAGATCGGCAAAATGTCATCAAACGATTTTACCAAAGACCAAGAAGAAGTCAAGGTTTTACGAACAAAAACTACACCAAGGAAGCCGCTAACACCGAAGCTCATGGAAAGGATAGAAAAGATGAAAGCGAAAATCCGAGAGGCGAGGAAATCAAGAGAGGCTAAAGAAGCCTTTGTTGGCAAAAAGGTATGTCTATTTTGAATCCGGAGGAAATCTCTTCGGATTCGATTCGATTTTAGATTATGATGATTACATGTCCGAGATAGAATCCGAGTCGGAGGGTAGCACGGCTATGAAGAGCCCTGTTGTCATACGTTCAGAGATGAAACATTGATTAAAGACGAGTCTCGACCGATGCAAAAGTTAGCGAGACCCGGGAGCTTTTATGGTTGGAGTAACCCTAGAACAAACCCATCTAGGTTTAGCCTTGATTGATTCCGGTTCAAGCCTTAATATCTTTCCTAAAAGCCTTTGTGATAGGAATGTCATTTTAACACCCACTAACACCCCGCTCCAAGTTAGATTAGCGGATGGAACTAGGACAATCATGACCGGGAGACCGAACAACATGATTATTGGTGTGGGGCAATTACGGTTTAAGATAGACATAGTGGTAATGGAAATCGAGGAACATCCCGAATGCCCAATCATTTTGGGTAGATCGTTTATCAACACCGCTAGAGCTTTCATGCGGATGACCGGACATGAGATAGTATTGTTTGACGCTAAAGGTTCGAGTGTTATGGGATAACAAATCCGAATTTCCCTGTACCGGCAAGTGTGAATGTGTTAGAAGTAGTTGGTTCGGAAAAGCTTGATGCCACTCAAAGTCTAGGAAAGGATGCGATGATAATGTCGATGATAAAGATGAGAGGGAAGTCCTTACTATTCTAAGTCGGAATAGGTCGGTTCACCGCACCGGCCACGACCAATGTTGAAGCGTAGACCTACCTAAGGATAGGAGGACCGGAGCGAAGAAACGAACTAGGAGAGTTCGTAACAAAAGCTCGTCGAAATCGAGACAAATCCAAAAGTAGGCGCTTGTCCGGATGGTCAATTCGCTTGTCTTTTCATTGGACCGAAACCCAAGGGAAGGGCACTCGTAGAAAAGGACGGTCAAACTTTTTCGGTGAAAGCTGACCGGGTGAAAGCCTGGCAAGTCAAGGGCAGTGTTTTAGAGTGATATTTTTGGAAGTCGAGCTACCGACTTAAACTGTAGAACTATTTCTATCCTTCGTTATTTTTATTTTTTATTTTATATTTTTTTTAAATAAAAGTAGCATGAAACGATAAGAAGTTTTTTTTTCTATTTTGCCATGTTCCGACGACTGTTGAGTTAAGGATGTGCAAAATAATATTTTTATTCGAATCGTTTTTATGTGAAGTGAAGTGTCGCAATTGAATCTTTGTAAAAAATTGTTGATTAAGGAAATGATAATGCGTTATTTTACAAATGCTTAGACCAGATTGTTTGATTTATTTATGATAAGAATGAGGTTGCTTTTATGCTTGAGACGACCTATTGGTTAGAAAATTTTTTGCGGTGAGAGTGAAATAATACATTTTGGCACTGTTATATATTGTAGTTATTTTACGGTATGTGTCAAATTTATTAAAATGGTCAACACCATTAATTTCTACACATCCCCACTCACATTTCCCTCTTCCCAACCTTTCACCTTTTTCTCTTCCCAACCTCTTTATTATCCTAATTCAAATTTTCAAATTCCACCTTTCCACCTCATCAATCCCCAACAACTTTTCTACACCAATCACATTCCATTTTTCAAACTCCATTTTTCTATTTAACCCACCATCCTCTCTTTCATTTTCCTCATCCTTTTCCCCAATTCCTTTATCCCACTTCTCCATCTCTCTTTTTCCCCACACCCTAGTAGAAATCAAATGGAAGTGTTCCAAAAATCTTCATCCAATTAACCATTTTTTCCTCACCCTTGAAATTCCTGAAGGATTTTGCTTCAGATCAACCAAATTCATCACTGGGGCAGTACAGAGCCGGAAATTCACCGTTTCAGCCGTTTCATCACTCGGTCAACCGAGTACTTACTCTCGGTCGACCGAGAGTACCCCTGCCGCCGCCGTCCTCTTCTTTGCCAAGATTCTGTGAGGATGCCGCCAAGAAGAAGCAGAGCCGCTCAGTTTGTGGCTGTGGAAGGCGATATTCCAATGATCAACGGGGTACCACAATTCGCGAGTCGGGAGGTATATTCTTCGTTTACTAATCATTTCGTTAATGCCCCCGTACATCGAGCTCGAGGTCTAGATTTGGAAAATTGTGGAGACGAGCTTCTAGAATTGGTGGAACGCTATCAATGGCGTGATGTCGTAGCACCCCCTGGCCGAGTCAACGTCAACTGGGTAAGAGAATTTTATGCTTATTTACGCGTACACCCGACACCAATGTCGTTATTATTCGTGGACGACCTATTGTAGTTTCTCCGGGTACGATTAATACTTATTTTGGGTTGGACATCTCGGAGGACGGGCCAGAGTATATGGCGACGTTTGATGGGTCCGATGCTTGGTTGGAGGAAGTTGGAGCCTATGCGGGAATAGAATGGACAAGTAGGGGAGGTTGCCCGCACATTTGCGGAAACGGACTTTAGGAGATGGGAGGATAAGTGCCTTAATCGGCTTATTCGTTCCAATATCTTCCCGGCTAAGCATGTATCTACGGTTTACTATACTCATGCCACTCGCTCTATTGGTTGTACATGGGATGGCCCGTGAATGTGGGGGCGTTGATACGTAAGGAAATGACAGACGATGCTCTCAAGCCTCGGCACACTTTACCTTTTGGGTCACTGATCACTACATTCTGTGAAGGAGCCGAGTGCCCAGTGTTAGGTGGCGATTCCTATGTGGAGCCAATGCCTATCCTATCTTTGAGTTCTGTCCCACCGCCTGTCATTCACGGCCACGACCACGAAGGGGAACCCGAGGATGATGCTAACGAAACCGGCCCGAACAATTTGCAACTAGCACCATTCAATCCAGGATGGGATTAAGTATTTTAATTTGAGTGTTTGCATTTCCTATAATTAACAAGTTTTTTATTTTGACTCAATTCTACTAGTATGTCGTGTTATATAGAGCAAGTATCTCTGTTTCCTAAATTCGAACTCATGTAATGTTTTGGACGTCTTTGAAATGTATTGAAATGTAATCATTAATTTATGGACTTAATGATGTTTAAGGAAATTGTTATCCCTTTTACGGTCCCTTTTTTGAGATTATTACTTTTTGGACTAATCCTGTAACGAGTTTCAAGTTTTGTTTAAGATATGTGTTGCAGTGATTACTTTTGTGCAAGCGGCCAATGCATGTGCTGTTGAACTTTCTTTGAATTTCCAAGACTTATTTAACTTCCACGCTTATCCAGAGCTAAGTTCCTTTTTTGAGCTTGTTATTTCGGTTTTTATACATTGGGGACAATGCATGGTTTAAGTGGGGGGTACAAGTCACTTAGCTCAAATAAGTAATTCCATATATCAAATAATAAATAAAATGAGCAAGAAATTTTAAACTTTTGAACTTAGAATCACATTTACTTTTGTGGGTCCCTGATAATTATATCTAATAAGAAATAACCCATATTTCATGAGTACGTGATCACTTTATACTTCTGCGATTTATTGATTAGTAAACTTAAAGATATTCATATTGTCCGTTGCAAGTAGTTGTTTATTATTCAATTATTCAATACCTGAATCGAGTTGTACTCCGCTTGTTATAAAAAGTAAAATTATAATGTGTACATTGCATAGATAATTGATTATGCTTTCCTAGTGTCAAATTTATCGTCGATGTGTTCCTAAAACTTCTAGCCACAAAAGGTGAGTAATAAGCTTGAGACGTACTGTGTTTGACAATGTTAAAACACTCGGGCTTGTAGTAAGTTACCAAAGTAGCCTCGCGCTTGTGGTAATATTCGATGCTAATATTTGATCTAAGATAGAGGGAAATTCTAAAAAGTTTTCCTTCTTGAGATTGATAGTATCGAAAAATATGAAGATATGAAAAGAATATTCAACTCTTCAAGAGGCTTTGAGTAGTACTCGGTCTCCAAGTCCAAAAACCCTATAGATACACTCTCGCTTATTATTCTAGTGCTTGAAAAAAATTAAAAGGCTAAGAAGTGAGAATACTGAAGTTGGTAGGTTAAGACTACGAAGTTTGCATAAGCTCTAATCTTGCTACGAATGTTTAAAACTCAATGCACATGCACACAACACATCGATTCATGATGAATAGTGGATAATGGATAAGCGATGAGCATAGAGGATATGAGTTGATTCGAGTTTCTTGTGTCGATACCGTGACCACCTTTGGAAAGTAGTTTATGGGGAATAACTTGTTGATATTTTGATCGGGACGATCAAAGGCTAAGTGGGGGTAGTTGATAACGGTCATTTTGTGCCCATTATTCTATGACCTTTATCCCCGATTCTAGTTTAAAGGAGCTATATTAGAGTAATAATAAGTCGTAATACGCTTAATTCACATATGTCGAGAGTTACGATTCATTATTATGTATTAAGAGGTTTTATTATATTATTTGGTATTACAGACTGTATTTCACGTTATATTTGTAGTAACTCATTTGGGAGCACATGGATGGACTTCGGAAAAGCTTTGATGGATCACAGACAAGTTCAGGAGGCCCAAGACAGAAAAGCGGAGAAAGCCAGGAGCATGTAAGGCTCGGTCGACCGAGCCTATGCATTCGGTCGACCGAGTGGGCCTATAGTCCAAAGGAAGTTCGGCACATTAATTGAGTCGGTTAGGGTTCAGAATGTCGGCATTTTTTAAGTCGGTTGTCTATGACGGCCGAGGCTCTATATAAACACAAGTCCTTTGTACTTTTTATTATGCATTCATCAACATTATTTCGTACTTACAAATAAACACATAAGGATTCTTTAGGCTTGTGGAGGTTGCGAGGGTTACAAACATGTAAGCCCTAGTTTATCTTCTTGTTTTCTTTTTAGTAATCAATTTCCCAATTATGCTTTGATTATTTGAGTAGGTATTCATATCTAGATGATGTAGATCTAGGATATGACGTTAGGGCAGCGGTGATACCTTGTCTATAAGGATCCCAAACCCTACGTCCTCTACCTAACGTCTACGGATGAATCTGTGTGTTTAATTTACGTGTATTTAGATTAGTTTATATGATGTCCTGATAATTCGCTATATAATCCGATTTGTATATGAGACGCTGAGAAATATGTTCGGGGATGTAAATCTGGGGAGTTAGACTCTCGGGTGACCGAGAGGTGTCACTCGGTCGACCGAGAGCACCTATTCGGTCGACCGAGAGTTAGCAAACCTGTTTTCATCCGTTAATCAGTCACGTCTTTATGATTAGGTTAGCTTAATTGAATCGTTATCTCGGTAGGTATGGCTATGGCTACGTCACTCACTTGATTTAATTAAAACGTGTAAAAAGGAAATACCGGTATAAAACTCTTAGGTAGGCTTATGAATTGATCTTCGGACTTTCGGCGTTATCTAGGTAGGTTTATATTAGGGAATTGCGCGCACCTTGATACACGTAGATCGTAAACTAGCATGAGACTATAACTTGGTAATTGTTAGTTGGACGAGAGTTTGAGTGATCGTCTCAGGAAGTACGCCTAACCAAAGGAATGTTGCCCGGACGAGGTGTACGGTTAATATCGGCATCCTTAGAGTAGTAAGCGTGTGAGTTATATGAGATGGAGGCACCAAAAGGCGAAGTCACGTAACAATACCACAGTGATATAGTGATCTACCGGTGCTACATCAAGTTGTAGAGGATGACTCCCGTAGCCAATATAAAGAGATATGAACGGATTAATAGTAGATGAGTTTTGTTGTCATATAAATTATCTAGATCCAAATGATTATGGTTATGATTGGGCAGTTGATTACGTTATGTGTTTACATGTTGTTTATATATTTGAGTGTGTCTTTCTTTCCTCGTACGTTATGTTGGTCATAGACCGTATTTGTTCAACGAAGTAACTAGTTGACTATTTAAGTAGGATCCACAAATTGATTCTCTCGTGGGATCGACCTCGACTCTATCTAGCTATACCGCGATTGAACCTAGTTCACTTGCTAGTGGTTATTTAGGCATCGAGTTAGTAATTTAACTTGACCTTCCATCAAGTTTTTGGCGCCGTTGCCGGGGAATCAATGGTCCGGTTGCTTAAATAATCTACTTGATTATTTCGTTTTTGTTTCGTTTTCTTTTGCAAGTCGTAAAAAAAAAAATATATATATATATATATATATATATATATATATATATATATATATATATATATATATATATATATATAATAATAATAAACAAATAAATAAATAAAAGAAAAAGTAATTTATGTGTTCGTATGTTCGGTCGACCGAACGATGTTGCTCGGTCGACCGAGCCCTTAATTGTTCTATATTATCCGACGCGATCTTGTTTCCCTCTCGTTTCTATTTTTCCCCGTCGTAGGTTGTAAGCCTAGCGAAGCAAGTACGAGTAATCGTACCGATCGCTAGTTTATTGACCGTTTGTTGTTTTTCAAATATTGCGGATAATTCGACGGAAATCACTCACATAACCTCGCTCAAGATCAAGCAAAATGTCATCAAACGATTTTACCAAAGACCAAGAAGAAGTCAAGGTTTTACGAACAAAAACTACACCAAGGATGCCGCTAACACCGAAGCTCATGGAAAGGATAGAAAAGATGAAAGCGAAAATCCGAGAGGCGAGGAAATCAAGAGAGGCTAAAGAAGCCTGTTGGCAAAAAGGTATGTCTATTTTGAATCCAGAGGAAATCTCTTCGGATTCTGATTCAGCTTTAGATTATGATGATTACATGTCCGAGATAGAATCTGAGTCAGAGGGTAGCACAGCTATGAAGAGCCCTGTTGTCATCTGTTCTAGAGATGAAACATTGATTAAAGACGAGTCTCGACTGATGCAAAAGTTAGCAGACCCAGGAGCTTTTATGGTTGGAGTAACCCTAGAACAAACCCATCTAGGTTTAGCCTTGATTGATTCCGGTTCAAGCCTTAATATCTTTCCTAAAAGCCTTTGTGATAGGAATGTCATTTTAACACCCACTAACACCCCGCTCCAAGTTAGATTAGCGGATGGAACTAGGACAATCATGACCTGGGAGACTGAACAACATGATTATTGGTGTGGGGCAATTACGGTTTAAGATAGACATAGTGGTAATGGAAATCGAGGAACATCCTGAATGCCCAATCATTTTGGGTAGATCGTTTATCAACACCGCTAGAGCTTTCATGCGGATGACCGGACATGAGATAGTATTGTTTGACGCTAAAGGTTCCGAGTGTTATGGGATAACAAATCCGAATTTCCCCGTACCGGCAAGTGTGAATGTGTTAGAAGTAGTTGGTTCGGAAAAGCTTGATGCCACTCAAAGTCTAGGAAAGGATGCGATGATAATGTCGATGATAAAGATGAGAGGGAAGTCCTTACTATTCTAAGTCGGAATAGGTCGGTTCACCGCACCTGCACCCCGACCAATGTTGAAGCTGTAGACCTACCTAAGGATAGGAGGACCAGAGCGAAGAAACGAACTAGGAGAGTTCGTAACAAAAGCTCGTCGAAATCAGAGACAAATCCAAAAGTAGGCGCTTGTCTGGATGGTCAATTCGACTGTCTTTTCATTGGACTGAAACCCAAGGGAAGGGCACTCGTAGAAAAGGACGGTCAAACTTTTTCGGTGAAAGCTGGCCGGGTGAAAGCCTGGCAAGTCAAGGGCAGTGTTTTAGAGTGATATTTTTGGAAGTCGAGCTACCGACTTAAACTGTAGAACTATTTCTATCCTTCGTTATTTTTATTTTTTATTTTATATTTTTTTTAAATAAAAGTAGCATGAAACGATAAGAAGTTTTTTTTCTATTTTGCCATGTTCCGACGACTGTTGAGTTAAGGATGTGCAAAATAATTTTTTTATTCGAATCGTTTTTATGTGAAGTGAAGTGTCGCAATTGAATCTTTGTAAAAAATTGTTGATTAAGGAAATGATAATGCGTTATTTTACAAATGCTTAGACCAGATTGTTTGATTTATTTATGATAAGAATGAGGTTGCTTTTATGCTTGAGACGACCTATTGGTTAGAAAATTTTTTGCGGTGAGAGTTGATGACGGTCAAAATATACCCGTAAAAGTCATCAACTTTATCCTTAAATTGGGCCGAATAATATATATTTTATATGAAATCATATGGTTATATTTATTATTTGAGGTTATGTGATTTATAAAATATAATTTGGTATTTATCCATTTTTTATTATTTAAATATGATTTATTTCGAGATAAGTGTTTATTTTGTAGATTGGGATATTTTATGGAAGATAATTATAAATGGAGGAATTAAACTACGAGATAAATCCAAGAAAATACGGATGCATTGAAGATAAAGATCGGATAAGCACGGAAAAGAGGAGTGAAGCAAGACAAAAGCCGGCAAGCCAATCCAATAAGGATTGGCGCCGACATATGGACGCATGCATGCATGGGGGCGCAATTTTTGTGCTCTTTTTCCTAAGATCAGCTGGGAATTATCCTAATTTATTTTCAACTCCTTTTTAATTTAGGAAAACTATTTCAGATTGGTTTAGGTTTATCCTATGTAAATTTTCCCCTATATAAATGTACACACACACGCCATATAGCACACACCACATTACATACAATTCATAATAAAAGTTCAGTTTTGCTTGGAGCAGTTTTTACAAGTTCTTCAATTATGTAAGTTCTTGCATTTATTTTCTCTTAGTTCAGTTATAATTAATTTTCCCCAATTATTATTTATCGTTTGAGATTATTAATTCTTAGTTAAATGATGTAGATCTAGGATTACGACGTGAGGTGGTGGGGATACCTTGTCTATGAGGATCCACATGCCCACGTCTATGTTTTATGTTCTATGTATGATTTTATTTTGCTTTAATAATCGTGTTTCTAGTTGGTATATATAATTACTTTATGAGCTTCTATTTTATCCGATAAGTATAGAGAAACGCTAAGATCTAGGTTTTCGCCGTGTCAATCTAGCCACGTCTTTATGGTGTGATTGTCCATTAGAATTTCTTATCTTAGTAGGTATGGCTACGGCTACGTTGCTCGTCTGTTTTAATTAAAACGTGTAGTGAGGAAATACCAGTATAATACTCCTAGGTCGGCTCATGAATTGATCTTTCGGGACTTTCAGCGAGATCTAGATTGGTGTTATATTAGGGAATTGCGCGCACCTGATTATACGTAAATCGTAGATTAACATGATACCTAAAAAGTTAGTGTTAATGGGACGGAGGTTGATGCGATCGCTTAGGAAGTACGCCTGAACAAAGGAATGTGCCTAGGTGAGGAATACGGTCAATATCGGCATCCCTAGTTTTGTAAGCGTGCGAGTCATATGAGATGGAGGCCGAAAAAGCGAAGTCACGTGATGTAGCATAGTGATCTGGATGGCCTACCCGGAGCTAGATCTAGTTTAGGGGATGACTCCCGTAGCCAATATAAAAGAAATACGAATCGGATTAATAGTGAGTAAGTCTAGTTAGTTATATATAATCTCTAGATCCAGACGATAATATAATGATTGGGGAGATTAATTATGTTGTACTTATTTGAGTTGTGTCGAGTTGTGTCACTTTACCTTTTCCTGTTCTTTGTTGGTCGTAGACCATTTCTATGTGTTCGGCATGTTTAATTAATTGTTTATAGAATGACCCACAATTTGGTTCCCTGTGGGATCGACCTTGATTCACTATAGCTATACTACAATGGACCTAGTCCTCTTGCTAGTATTGGTTTTGGTGGTCAAGTATTTTAATTTCACTTGATCTACGTCATCAGTGAAATAATACATTTTGGCACTATTATATATTGTAGTTATTTTACGGTATGTGTCAAATTTATTAAAATGGTCAACACCATTAATTTCTACACATCCCCACTCACATTTCCCTCTTCCCAACCTTTCACCTTTTTCTCTTCCCAACCTCTTTATTATCCTAATTCAAATTTTCAAATTCCACATTTCCACCTCATCAATCCCCAACAACTTTTCTACACCAATCACATTCCATTTTTCAAACTCCATTTTTCTATTTAACCCACCATCCTCTCTTTCATTTTCCTCATCCTTTTCCCCAATTCCTTTATCCCACTTCTCCATCTCTCTTTTTCCTCACACCCTAGTAGAAATCAAATGGAAGTGTTCCAAAAATCTTCATCCAATTAACCATTTTTTCCTCACCCTTGAAATTCCTGAAGGATTTTGCTTCAGATCAACCAAATTCATCACTGGGGCAGTACAGAGCCGGAAATTCACCGTTTCAGCCGTTTCATCACTCGGTCAACCGAGTACTTACTCTCGGTCGACCGAGAGTACCCCTGCCGCCGCCGTCCTCTTCTTTGCCAAGATTCTGTGAGGATGCCGCCAAGAAGAAGCAGAGCCGCTCAGTTTGTGGCTGTGGAAGGCGATATTCCAATGATCAACGGGGTACCACAATTCGCGAGTCGGGAGGTATATTCTTCGTTTACTAATCATTTCGTTAATGCCCCCGTACATCGAGCTCGAGGTCTAGATTTGGAAAATTGTGGAGACGAGCTTCTAGAATTGGTGGAACGCTATCAATGGCGTGATGTCGTAGCACCCCCGGCCGAGTCAACGTCAGGCGGGTAAGAGAATTTTATGCTTATTTACGCGTACACCCCGACACCAATGTCGTTATTATTCGTGGACGACCTATTGTAGTTTCTCCGGGTACGATTAATACTTATTTTGGGTTGGACATCTCGGAGGACGGGCCAGAGTATATGGCGACGTTTGATGGGTCCGATGCTTGGTTGGAGGAAGTTGGAGCCTATGCGGGAATAGAATGGACAAGTAGGGGAGGTTGCCCGCACATTTGCGGAAACGGACTTTAGGAGATGGGAGGATAAGTGCCTTAATCGGCTTATTCGTTCCAATATCTTCCCGGCTAAGCATGTATCTACGGTTTACTATACTCATGCCACTCGCTCTATTGGTTGTACATGGGATGGCCCGTGAATGTGGGGGCGTTGATACGTAAGGAAATGACAGACGATGCTCTCAAGCCTCGGCACACTTTACCTTTTGGGTCACCGATCACTACATTACGTGGAAGGAGCCGAGTGCCCGGTGTTAGGTGGCGATTCCTATGTGGAGCCAATGCTATCCTATCTTTGAGTTCTGTCCCACCGCCTGTCGTTCCCGGCCACGACCACGAAGGGGAACCCGAGGATGATGCTAACGAAACCGGCCCGAACAATTTGCAACTAGCACCATTCAATCCAGGATGGGATTAAGTATTTTAATTTGAGTGTTTGCATTTCCTATAATTAACAAGTTTTTTATTTTGACTCAATTCTACTAGTATGTCGTGTTATATAGAGCAAGTATCTCTCGTTTCCTAAATTCGAACTCATGTAATGTTTTGGACGTCCGAAATGTATTGAAATGTAATCATTAATTTATGGACTTAATGATGTTTAAGGAAATTGTTATCCCTTTTACGGTCCCTTTTTTGAGATTATTACCGTTTGGACTAATCCCGTAACGAGTTTCAAGTTTTGTTTAAGATATGTGTTGCGTGATTACTTTTGTGCAAGCGGCCAATGCTCGTGCTGTTGAACTTTGCTTTGAATTTCCAAGACTTATTTAACTTCCACGCTTATCCGAGCTAAGTTCCTTTTTTGAGCTTGTTATTTCGGTTTTTATACATTGGGGACAATGCATGGTTTAAGTGGGGGGTACAAGTCACTTAGCTCAAATAAGTAATTCCATATATCAAATAATAAATAAAATGAGCAAGAAATTTTAAACTTTTGAACTTAGAATCACATTTACTTTTGTGGGTCACGATAATTATATCTAATAAGAAATAACCCATATTTCATGAGTACGTGATCACTTTATACTTCGCGATTTATTGATTAGTAAACTTAAAGATATTCATATTGTCCGTTGCAAGTAGTTGTTTATTATTCAATTATTCAATACCCGAATCGAGTTGTACTCCGCTTGTTATAAAAAGTAAAATTATAATGTGTACATTGCATAGATAATTGATTATGCTTTCCTAGTGTCAAATTTATCGTCGATGTGTTCCTAAAACTTCTAGCCACAAAAGCCGAGTAATAAGCTTGAGACGTACTCGTGTTTGACAATGTTAAAACCTTGGGCTTGTAGTAAGTTACCAAAGTAGCCTCGCGCTTGTGGTAATATTCGATGCTAATATTTGATCTAAGATAGAGGGAAATTCTAAAAAGTTTTCCTTCTTGAGATTGATAGTATCTGAAAAATATGAAGATATGAAAAGAATATTCAACTCTTCAAGAGAAATGAAAAGAATATTCAACTCTTCAAGAGGCTTTGAGTAGTACTCGGTCTCCAAGTCCAAAAACCCTATAGATACACTCTCGCTTATTATTCTAGTGCTTGAAAAAAATTAAAAGGCTAAGAAGTGAGAATACTGAAGTTGGTAGGTTAAGACTACGAAGTTTGCATAAGCTCTAATCTTGCTACGAATGTTTAAAACTCAATGCACATGCACACAACACATCGATTCATGATGAATAGTGGATAATGGATAAGCGATGAGCATAGAGGATATGAGTTGATTCGAGTTTCTTGTGTCGATATCGTGACCTTTGGAAAGTAGTTTATGGGGAATAACTTGTTGATATTTTGATCGGGACGATCAAAGGCTAAGTGGGGGGTAGTTGATAACGGTCATTTTGTGCCCATTATTCTATGACCTTTATCCCCGATTCTAGTTTAAAGGAGCTATATTAGAGTAATAATAAGTCGTAATACGCTTAATTCACATATGTCGAGAGTTACGATTCATTATTATGTATTAAGAGGTTTTATTATATTATTTGGTATTACGGATCGTATTTCACGTTATATTTGTAGTAACTCATTTGGGAGCACATGGATGGACTTCGGAAAAGCTTTGATGGATCACGGACAAGTTCGGGAGGCCCAAGACGTAAAAGCGGAGAAAGCCGGGGAGCATGTAAGGCTCGGTCGACCGAGCCTATGCATTCGGTCGACCGAGTGGGCCTATAGTCCAAAGGAAGTTCGGCACATTAATTGAGTCGGTTAGGGTTCAGAATGTCGGCATTTTTTAAGTCGGTTGTCTATGACGGCCGAGGCTCTATATAAACACAAGTCCTTTGTACTTTTTATTATGCATTTATCAACATTATTTCGTACTTACAAATAAACACATAAGGATTCTTTAGGCTTGTGGAGGTTGCGAGGGTTACAAACATGTAAGCCCTAGTTTATCTTCTTGTTTTCTTTTTAGTAATCAATTTCCCAATTATGCTTTGATTATTTGAGTAGGTATTCATATCTAGATGATGTAGATCTAGGATATGACGTTAGGGCGACGGTGATACCTTGTCTATAAGGATCCCAAACCCTACGTCCTCTACCTAACGTCTACGGATGAATCCGTGTGTTTAATTTACGTGTATTTAGATTAGTTTATATGATGTCCCGATAATTCGCTATATAATCCGATTTGTATATGAGACGCCGAGAAATATGTTCGGGGATGTAAATGCGGGAGTTAGACTCTCGGGTGACCGAGAGGTGTCACTCGGTCGACCGAGAGCACCTATTCGGTCGACCGAGAGTTAGCAAACTTGTTTTCATCCGTTAATCGATCACGTCTTTATGATTAGGTTAGCTTAATTGAATCGTTATCTCGGTAGGTATGGCTATGGCTACGTCACTCACTTGATTTAATTAAAACGTGTAAAAAGGAAATACCGGTATAAAACTCTTAGGTAGGCTTATGAATTGATCTTCGGACTTTCGAGCGTTATCTAGGTAGGTTTATATTAGGGAATTGCGCGCACCTTGATACACGTAGATCGTAAACTAGCATGAGACTATAACTTGGTAATTGTTAGTTGGACGAGAGTTTGAGTGATCGTCAGGAAGTACGCCTAACCAAAGGAATGTTGCCTGGACGAGGTGTACGGTTAATATCGGCATCCTTAGAGTAGTAAGCGTGTGAGTTATATGAGATGGAGGCACCAAAAGGCGAAGTCACGTAACAATACCACGGTGATATAGTGACTACCGGTGCTACATCAAGTTGTAGAGGATGACTCCCGTAGCCAATATAAAGAGATATGAACGGATTAATAGTAGATGAGTTTTGTTGTCATATAAATTATCTAGATCCAAATGATTATGGTTATGATTGGGCAGTTGATTACGTTATGTGTTTACATGTTGTTTATATATTTGAGTGTGTCTTTCTTTCCTCGTACGTTATGTTGGTCATAGACCGTATTTGTTCAACGAAGTAACTAGTTGACTATTTAAGTAGGATCCACAAATTGATTCTCTGTGGGATCGACCTCGACTCTATCTAGCTATACTGCGATTGAACCTAGTTCACTTGCTAGTGGTTATTTAGGCATCGAGTTAGTAATTTAACTTGACCTTCCATCAAGTTTTTGGCGCCGTTGCCGGGGAATCAATGGTCCGATTGCTTAAATAATCTACTTGATTATTTCGTTTTTGTTTCGTTTTCTTTTGCAAGTCGGTCAGTAAAAAAAATATATATATATATATATATATATATAATAATAATAATAAACAAATAAATAAATAAAAGAAAAAGTAATTTATGTGTTCTGTATGTTCGGTCGACCGAACGATGTTGCTCGGTCGACCGAGCCCTTAATTGTTCTATATTATCGACGATCTTGTTTCCCCTCTCGTTTCTATTTTTCCCCGTCGGTAGGTTGTAAGCCTAGCGACAGTACGAGTAATCGTGCGCGCTAGTTTATTGACCGTTTGTTGTTTTCAAATATTGCGGATAATTCGACGGAAATCACTCACATAACCGCTCGAGATCGAGCAAAATGTCATCAAACGATTTTACCAAAGACCAAGAAGAAGTCAAGGTTTTACGAACAAAAACTACACCAAGGAAGCCGCTAACACCGAAGCTCATGGAAAGGATAGAAAAGATGAAAGCGAAAATCCGAGAGGCGAGGAAATCAAGAGAGGCTAAAGAAGCCTGTTGGCAAAAAGGTATGTCTATTTTGAATCCAGAGGAAATCTCTATTGTATGGCAAAAAGGTATGGCTCTGCTCGCTATTCGCTTTATTTCCGTCGTGTTGCCCTCCTAGTGTATTATGAACCTCTGGTTCTTATTGCACTTGTGAGTTTAGTTGAAATCGACCCGTTTGCCTTGGCCTTTTTGCCTCATAGGCTTATTTGGCCTTGGGTTGAGTGTTTTAGTCCGACTTTGCGAACTGTCCTTTGTCTTCGGCCTTTTTTGCCCCTTGGGCTTGTTTGGCTCTAGACTGGGACGTTTGGCCCGACTATGCGAACCGTCCTTTGTCTCGAGCCTTTTTCGCCTCTTAGGCTCATTCGACTTTCGACTGGGACATTTGGCCCGACTATGAGAACCGTCCTTTGTCTCGAGCCTTTTTTGCCTCTTAGGCTCGTTCGGCTTTCGACTGGGACATTTGGCCCGTCTATGCGAACCGTCCTTTGCTTCGGCCTCGTTCGCCTCTTGGGCTCGTTTGGCTCTTAGCTGGGACATGTGGCCCGACCATGCAAACCGTCTTTCTGCCTTAGCATTTGTTGCCTACTAGGCTCACTTTGCTTTTGGCTTTACTGAGGGGTCCGACATGCGGATTTCCCTATTGATTGTCGACAGTTTTGCCTTACATTTGGTATCACCTTGGACTTGTAATGTTATGGCTATAAATCCCAACAAACATAAAAGCATCTCGAGGGAAAAACATGTTTATTAGAGCACTTATAAAATTGTCTCATGGACTTATTACAAGATTTAAAAAACGAAAAGCAAACATAAGTTGATCGAAGCAAAGCTTATCTTAAACATAATACTTTCTCAGGTTGTTGGTGTGCCAATGTCGAGGAACCGTGGTTCCATCGGCTCGCCCGAGTTGATATGACCCCTTGGGGTGAACCTTCAGAATCTGATATGGGCCTTCCCAATTCGGGGTCAACTTTCCAATCGCTTCCTGCCGACTCGCTTCGTTTTTCTTCAGAACCAGATCTCCGACTTTGAAGTATCTGTGTCTGACCCTCGAGTTGTAATACTGAGAGATCTTTTGCTTATACCTTGCCATTCTGGCTGAGGCTATCTCTCTTCGCTCCTCAACGTTATCTTTCTCGTGTCGAAGGTTAGGTGAATTTGTTTCAACATTATAAGCCAGAACTCGAGGAGAGGGAACGCCATCTCGGCGGGTATCACCGCTTCGCATCCATACACTAGAGAGAAAGGAGTTTCTCCTGTCGAGGAATTGGGAGCTGTCCTATATGACCATAGGATGCTCGGAAGTTGTATTGCCCAATCTCGACCTTCTGCCTCTAGCCTTTTCTTCAATCCCAGCTTGATCTGTCGATTAGTTTGCTCGACCTGACCGTTTTCCTGTGGATGGGCCACCGAGGTGAAGTGCTGATTGATATGGTATTCACTGCACCATTCTCTTACTTTTCGATCCTTGAATTGGGTACCATTATCTGAGATCAAAGCCTTTGGAATGCCGTACCTGCATAAAATGTCGACCCACAAGAATTTTTTGATGGTTGCAGCTCGGATGTCGGGCAAAGCCTTGGCTTCTACCCATTTTGTGAAGTAGTCCACTGCGACGACTACATATCAATTATTCCCCGGGGCTCGGGGTAGAGGTCCAACAATATCGACTCCCCACTGATCGAAAGGCCATGCTGACGAGATGACATTCATGTCTTGTGCTTGTTGATGAGAGATGTTATCATGGATTTGACAAGGTTTGCATCTCTGAACTAAGTTATTCGCATCTCGTTGCAACGATGGCCAAAAATATCCAGCTAGTTTACACTTTCGAGCCAACATCCTTGCTCCACAATGATTTCCACAGGCTCCCCTATGGATTTCTTCAAGGAGATATTCGCCTTCCATCTCGGAAACGCACCTCAACCATGGGCTCACAAACGATTTTCGATAAAGGATGTCGTCAAAGAATGCATATCTTGCTGATTGGAGTCGGACCTTCCTGGCTTGTATTTTATCGGATGGTAGAATTTCGTCCTTGGGGTAAAGAGCGATCGAGTCCATCCACGTGGCCTACTGAGTTATCGGCTGGGCCTCCGCTTCGTTGTAACTCCTATCGGTCAATAGCTCGACTAGAACCTTCTTACTCGAGACGAAGTTCGATGCAAGCTTAGAGAGTGCATCGGCCCTTTTGTTCTGACTTCGGGGAACCTGCTCGAATTGAACTGCCTTGAACTTAGGTATGAGGCTTTGCACCACTGCTAAGTAGTTCTTCATGGTTTCTTCTTTAGCCTCATACTCCCCTTTCACATGATTTACCACCAACTGGGAGTCACTGTAAACCAACAAATCCTCGACACCTAGCTTCAGAGCAAGCTTCAGACCAATGATCATAGCCTCGTATTCAGCTTCATTGTTCGTTGCTTTAAAGTCGAATCGAAGGGCGTACGGGAACTCTTCGCCTTTTGGGCTAACTAGAAGGAGACCTGCTCCTGCCCCCTCCTTGCTCGATGCTCCATCGACCTGGAGGGTCCATTTCTCCTCTGGACTTTGCTTCTCATGGTCGAGTTGAATGGAAATCCCTTAGGCTAAGAAATCCGCTAAGGCCTGGGCTTTTATCGCTGTTCGAGGGACAAACTCGATGTCGTACCGTGCCATTTCTACTACCCATTTCACCAGTCGACCTGAGGTGTCTGGTTTTGCTAAAATTTGCTTCAGTGGTTGGTCCGTGACTACCACAATTAGATGGGATTGGAAGTAGGGCCTCAGCTTTCTCGAGGCATGAACAAGACATAATGCTAGCTTCTCTGCTGGTGAGTACCGGATCTCGGGGCCATATAGTGCTTTACTAACAAAGTAGATAGGCACCTGGCCGTGTACCCCTTCTCGAACTAAGACCGCACTCACTGCTTCCTCGCATACTGCCAAATAAACTAATAACCTCTCCCCTTCTCGAGGTGAAGTAAGGGTGGGTAACACTGATAAATATACTTTCAACTCCTCGAAGGCTGTCTGACATTCATTGTCCCAATGAAAAGGACTGGCCTTGCGGAGAATCTTGAAAAATGGTAGTGCACACTGTGCGGATCTCGATAAGAATCTGTTGAGAGCGGCCATTCGACCGGTAAGTCTTTGCACTTCCTTTGTGTTTCGAGGGGGAGGCATATTCTTCAACGTGTCGATTTTATCCGGGTTTGCCCGAATCTCGTCCTTCGAAATCATATACCCCAAGAACTTACCTAACCTGACCCCAAAGGTGCACTTCTTTGGGTTCAACCTCATCTGCGTATCTCTCAATACTTCAAATACCTCTCGAGCGTCAACCAAATATTGCTTGATAGATCGACTCTTGATCAGCAAGTCGTCTACGTAAACCTCCATACACCTACACACTTCTCTCACTATCTGGGCCGACAGTGTGAGGAAATCACTAGTTTAACGCAACGGAATTTAAAATTTGATTTCCTTTTCTAGATCGTTCTTCGTTTAATGCAATAAACATGTTAAGTAGTTTGACGGTTATACCTTGATGATCTACTAGATCGTCGTTTTGACCGTCAACGGAGAGTAGTTCAATGCGCAAGCCATCCACGCGTCCGGCCTCTATCGCTAATCCACACGAACCCCTTGCCGGAATCCTCCTTGGATTGCTATCAGAAAAACTCCGGCTGCTAGACCGGACCTTTTTCTTCCCTCACAAACTCACTATAGAAGGCTCTCTATTTTACACAAGAATTATGAACTCTTGCAATTGTGATGTACAAAAGAGCTTGACACCCACTTCCTTTATATAGAGGAGGTGGCGCCCCATATAATGTGTGGAGGAGAAGAAAACCTTTTTCCAATAAAATAAGGAAAATCAACTAGATTGATTTATCTCTTTAATTATAATTTATTTTGCCAATATCCTATATTGATTATAATTATCTTATTACCATAAATCTATTTTTCCAAAATCAATTAATATCTTATATTAATATTATGACAATCTTTATTAATTAAAGTGCACAACCCAAGTGTATCTTGCACACTTGAGAATGGCGCCCCATTAGTCAACTAATTGACTTCCGGAATATTCTTTAATTAATATAATTTGTATATAATTAATATCTTGTATTTTATTTATTCATAATAAATAAATACCACCATATTAATTTACCACTATAACCTTTATAGTCTAGAGATAAAATTTCCTTATTTGGTTATCAACTATAACCGCATTTTAATCCGACTCGATGTTCATATGTGTGTGACCCGATAGGCTTCCGAATATGTTGGCCGTAGACACAAAGTGCAATTTACTAAAATGCCCTTCATACCTAACGATCACGGGATAGCGTCTAGCAACACACCGTGACCCCCAATTATCGGAAGAGTAAAAAACAATGACTACTACCTTTCATGTGAAGCAGTTACCGTGTAACTTACAATCCTATCGCTGTAATAATATCCATACGATCGTATCTCGAGTGTCAATACATTGACGATCGTATCTTATAATCTGGATATCATGTTCTCTCGGAATAACACATTTACTCCCACTTTGCAAAGATTCTCGAGAGCTAGACATTCCTTATAAGAAGGCCATTTCGGATATTCGATCCCAATCATAGGATACGCGATTCCCGGACGACCAATCATGTATACTCCGCATGCTTCAATATCATACCCAATCACTACCGCATGATCGCCCCGTGGTTAGGAGAAATCTCAATAGTGTCAAAGCATGACAATCCACACCGTGATGCCATGAAGACTCCGGTCAAAAGGATAATTACACAACCGCCACATAGTGTGACACTTAATGTAAGTGGGTCAGTCTAACGTACGCATTCTCTAATACACGTCCACGTACAGTCCAAGTGTCTCTACACTTCGATAGACGAGATCTATCCCTACCTTCTAAAAGATTGAAGACATCCAATACGTGCTAGTCTGATTATACTATCAATGTCCCATTTGATAATACATAAGACTAGAGACATTTAAGTACCAACCTTGTTATAGTGATTAGAGATCTCATCAACCATAATCACTACTAGGGACGTTACTATATATACACAACAAATAATATGAAGATAAACAATATATAATAACATAAGTGCTTTTATTAATCATAATAAAGTTATTACATGAACTAAATAGACTGTAACCGACCCGACCCGGTCGGATCCGGTCCAACCCGATTGGGTTTAGGACACCTTTCCAACAGACAGTAGCTTACCGACTTCCAAATCTATTGCCTCAAGTCGATCAGACGCAAATTAAGTTTCTCTTCTTCTGCTTGATTGGCTTCTTAGCCTGGTCAATTTCGAGCTTATGGACCACAATGTCTGTGGAAAGCCCAGGCATGTCGGTAGCCTTCCAGGCAAAGACATCTCTGAACTCGATTAGCAACTCGATGAGCAACTGTTTTTCTCTAGGTGGGATCCAAATCCCGACCTGCACACACTGATTGTCTTCTCCTTCCCAAAGTCGAACACTCTCGACTGCATCACTGGAGACCCAGTTCTTTTCCTCTTCTTCCTCTGGAATCAGTTCCTCGACTAAGATTTGTTGAACTGCCATCTTCCCATTCATGACAACGGAGTTACCACTCCGTGCGGCTTCAACATCTCCCTTTACCTCGTGAGAACCGCTCCTTGTTGGAAATTTCATGCTGTTATGGAACGTTGAAATGATAGCGCGCAAGTCGAAGAGCGCGGGTCGCCCCAAGATGACATTATAAGCTGAGGGAGCTTTGACCACTACATAGTTCAGTTCAAGTGTCCTTCCCTTCTCTCCGTCCCCAACTGTCATGAGTAACTTTATCGAGCCCATAGGATGAACTGCTTGGGCTGTGAATCCAAACAGATGAGATGCTATCGGAGCTAGATCTTTCTCGTTCAACTTCATTGCCTGAAAAGCCGAGTAATACAAAATGTTTACTGCGCTGCCTTTATCGATGCAGACTCTCGATACACGGGCTCGATTAATCACGGCCTCGATAACCAACCCTTCACTATGACTCTTATACTTGGGGATGTCATCGCGAGGTCCGTACCCGACTTCCGTCGTAAATTTGAGCTGCTTACGCTCTCTCGGGCTATCAGCTGGCTCTCGACTGGCTTGGTCTTTGTCGCTCTCCCCTGGCCCGAAGATCATGTTAACATAGCTATTTGGTAGATTGTCGTCGTATCTGTCTCGACCAAAGTTGTCCCTGTTATTTCCATCACGATCTGGAGATCGATTCCTCTGAGGTGACCGATTTCTCCTCCTTTGAGCATCTCGACCTCGACCCCTGTCTTGATCGGAGTTCTTTCTTTTATACTCTCCACGCCCCCTAGGCGCATCACATCGAGATCTATCGACCACTTCATCTAGCTTTCCTTCCTGAATGCAGATGTCAATATATTTTTTTCAGGTCGTGACAATCCTCTGTCGTGTGACCTATGTCTTCATGAAACTTGCAATACTTGCTTGAATTCCTCTTTTCTCGAGGTTTCTTCAGTGGTGGCGGTCTCCTTGCTATATTCTTCGAGAGCATGATCGATAACACCTCGGCTCGAGACCGATTAAGCGGAATGAAATCCTTATCGCGCGTGGGTCCCTTCTTTCCCCCGCGGTCTGAGGCGGGTGTCTCTATACGATCCCAGACTGAAGGTTTACTCTCGACGTCCTGTCTCTTGGATTGATTCTTGTTCGGACCTCGATTGTCCTTTTTCGAATCCATCTAGTCGGATTGGGTGTGCCTGCATACTGCCTCTTCCCCTTGACAAAATCTATGCACCACATTAACACACTCGTCCATGGTGTGGGGGACATCTCTGCTCAACTTCATGTATAACTTCGTATTGCGCAGCCCCCCCACGAACGACGTGATCAGAAGTCGATCATCTGCATCCTTGACCTGCATGGCCTCGAGATTAAATCTCTTCAAATAATCTAACACTGCTTCATCCATTTGCTGCCTCATATTCATGAGGTGCGTGGCGCTTAAGTGAAACTTCTTGTTGACGATGAACGCATCCCGAAACTTGCGGGCTAGCATTGCGAAAGTGGAGATCGACCCGGGTCGCAGCTTAGTAAACCATTCTCTGGCCCGACCTACGAGAAGCGTTTCGAACGCCCGACACCTCATTGCATCGGGTGTGCCATCCAACCTCATCTGGGACAGATACCTATGTAGATGGTCTTCCGGATCGGTAGTGCCATCGTAAGGTTCTATCTTTGGTATCTTAAACCTCTTGGGTTTAGGGAAACTCTCGATCTCCTTTGTGAAAGGAGACTCTAACCATAGCGAAACCTGATTCTTTCCCAGAATAACATCCAATTCCTCCCTGACACTGTCTTCATCTATTTTCTGATGCTTCTGTTGGATCTCACGCCTCTTTCTCTCCATCGAGCTAGAGGACGCACTGACTTCGTCTCTGGGAGTTTGCTTGGGCTTGTCTACAGCATCTTTCTGACCGCCTTCTGCCGCGGCGTCTTTCTGGCCGCCGGCTGCTTGTCTTTGCGCCGTAACTGCCTCTGCTATAATTCTAGACATTAATTCAAGATCCGCCCCTGCTAATTGATCCACTAGTGCTCGGTGCTCCGGAGCAAGACCTTGCTTTTCTCGCTGAGGATCTTCACGTACATGATCCAAGGCTGGATCTTTTCCTCCTTGCTTTTCTCGCTGAGGTTCTTCACGTACCTGATCCAAGACTGGGTCTTTTTCTCTTTGTGTATCGGGATCTAACGGCTCATTAATCTGTGAGCCTTGATCTGCAGCTTTGGATGCGGCTTTCCTGGGAGGCATCGTGATCTTGGTGTATTCAACAATAGAAGGGCCCTTCTTCTAGCGCCAATGACGATGACTGATTATGTCACCTTAGTAATCCGGGCCCTAGTTGAATCTAGTGATGAACACACACAAAAACCCTAATGCCAAACGTATGGGATGGTGTCGTTTTAATGTTTGCGGCTGAGTCTAAGAATGTATCTTAGATTGCCTACGTATCCTGTTAGGTTCCAGGAATCAAGCCTTACGTAGTTCCTGGAATGGGGTATTTATAATGACAACACTTGCCCTAACCCTAACGTTAAGTCGGCTTATGTTATTGTCACATTTACCCTTTATGGGCCTTAACCCTTGCCCAAGTTATCACTGTTAATGGGCCTGGTAAGCTGGTGCGGACTCTGTCCTCTATGTCGATATTGCCGACCTGCGGTACTCGACTCTGGGACTCATTGTCCTACACTGCTCGATGGTCGATCGTCGTAGCCTCGAGTCTGGGCATCGACATTAGTAACTTGGTGCTAATTCATAATGTGATGACCAATCGATAGACGACACGTGGGGGGGTGAAACCCCGTATCGTCACTGGTGAAATCTTTATGGCCCGTAAAATCTGCTATGTAAATAGGAAGTGTAATTTAGTTAGTCATCATGTCGCTATATTTGCTAAAAAGCTTATTACTCCAGCATTTTGGACTGGTGTTTTTCCTGCTTGGATCGTTTCTCTGAAACGAGAAGAGGAGGCTGTGAGACTTTTAAACCCTTGATTGTAATCTCAGATGTTTTAATGAAATCTTTCGTTTCCCGGCAAAAAAAAAAAAAAAAAAAAAAAAAACAATTACATAAATGATACGAATAAAGTTGATCGTTACAATTTTTGAACACTATGCAGCCTTTGCATGATGTAAATAATATTTCCATTTACAACTTCATTGCTGCCATTATATGAACTCATACAATTGTTTCATCGCAGCAATTCGGTTAACTGTTGAAAGTAGGCATGCATTTAACGGCCAGATCATTTGTACAAATGGGTTCAAGATGCAATTTGTTAAAACTTACGTGCTGTTTTGTCCAAAACAACGGGAAATGTTTCAAAAAAGGTAGGCATACGACGTACAAAAAGTTCACGACCATCCTTATCTTTAAAGATGGGATGCCCTAACCATCCAACTGCTATTCCATCCCGTTATCCATCGAGCCCGCCCTGAATAATCCTCCCTTCGCCAGATTATTTCCGATGTAATGATAAAAAACTAATTTTTCAGGAATTTTCAACCAGGCTTCTGCTAAAGCCATTTTGTATGTAATATGTTTGCTTACGGACATGGGCGTAAATTGTGATTCACTTACGTGAATTTTGTTGTAGGAAGTAGTATATCATGCCTCTGATGTAGTGGATGTGGGTAAAAGTGCTTTGTGGTTTGGACCTTAGCATTATCAGAAAATATATATATGTTGACAATTGATGTGCACACCTGTGGGCTTAATTATAGTAGTTGTTTCCTTCCGTATATGTTTAATCAATATATTATTTGTGTCTAATGGAAAAGGACAATTTAGTTTTTTTTTTTTTTTTTTTTTTTTTTTTTTTTTCTTCCTCTGAAACGAAAGGAGGGAAACGGGAAAAGGGGGATCGAACCCTGGACCTCTCACTTAGGCCAGGGTAAAACCCAGGTGACTAACCACCTGGGATGAGCCTTATGCTCGAACAATTTAGTTTACATGAATATTCAATTTAGTTTACATGAATATTATTGGTTTGAAAAGATGTGTTGATTGAGTTGAGAATCACGGGATGTATATTCATACTTTTCGGCACCATAGTTACTATATGCATGTCCATTAGTCATGACAATGATTTAGGTGCAAATACCTGTTTGAATTATGTTACTGTGTCATAATTTAAATGATTTTGACGGTGAATGGAATAAGTACTAGATACATGATAGAGCATATTACATATTTTGATTTAAGTAATGAACCTGGATTAGAATATATTACCTATGACACAATATGATGACATGTTAATTTTCATGTCACAAACAGTAATGTGTTATTTTGAAAAAAAAAAGTCAATAACCTAAAGAATGTTATATTTATATGTTCAGAACCAAAAATGAGGCCCATGAAGTTGCGACTTAATTTGGCAATTGAATTAAAGACAACTGTAGTGATCGAGGTGGAGTAATGCACGGTTTAATGAGTTTTGTTTTGGTACCAACATCATTTATTAAACCATTGCACGATACACACCTCAATCGAATGGTGGTGCTGCTTAAACGCAAGAACATTGAAAGAAATGACGAATGTCTTGTTGATTTGTTCGGGGTTGGCCATAACTGTGGGGGGGGGGGGGGGGGGGGGGGGGGGGGAGACAATCCCCTAAGAAATGTAATACTCAACGGAATTGTGGGAAGGACAAAGGCCTACCTACAAATTCCTGAAAGTGTGGGGGTGCTTGACAGAGGTTGAAATACCTTACCCCAAAACAAGTCAAGATAAGGGTATGAAACAAAAGATTGCATATTCTTCAAATATGCAAATAACAACAGAGCCTATCGGTTTTTGGTGCACAAGTCAAACATTCATGATGTACATTAGAAAGTGATCATTGAGTAAAGGAATGTTGTATTTACTGAGTTGATCTTTCCTTGTAAAAACGAGGAGAAAAAAGGATCAAGTTCAAATAAACGAACTTCTGATGAAATATCGAATGATGAATCAAACAATCATCAAGATGTTAGGAAATCAATCGAGTAGCGCACGGGAATTTAAAAATTGATTTCCCGATCCCGGATCGTCTCCGTTTAAACAATAAACATATAAGAGAGGGGACAGTACTATTACATTGGTTGATCTAAAAGATCGACGCTTTGACCGTCCGGTAGGAGTAGATGTGCGCGAGCCGTCCAAGCCTCCGGCCTCTACCAGTAATCTACACGAGCATCTTGCCAGAATCCCGCCAAGGACTGCTACTAGAAAAACTCGACTTCTAGGTCGACATTTTCTTTCTCTCAATACTCTCTCTAAGAAGCTCTCTATTTTCTCAAGAACAATTAGCTCTTGGAATAATGGTGTGTAATACAAGAGTTTGGCAACCCCTTGCTTATATAGGCATATGGGGCGCCCCTTGTACTCCCAAAATCATTGGGGAACAAGTCTTGAGTAGAGTGGAGAGAAATAAAACATTTTCCTAATAAAATAAGAAAAATATATTTGATTGATTTATCTCATTAATATTCAATATCTTATATTAAATATTTTCAATATATTGACAATATCTTATATTGACTATGTTTATCTTATTACCATAAATCTATTTTTCTAAAATCAATTAATATCCAATATTAATATCATGGTAATCTTATTAATTAAATTACACAATTCAAATGTATCCTATACACAAAACTTGCGCCACATTATTAGCCAATTCACGTGTGTCATACACACAAATTTTGGCCATATATATAATATATATATTATAATTAATATCTTGTATTTAATTTATTCATAATAAATAAATACGACCATATTAATTTACCACTATAACATTTATAGTATCGAGATAAAATTTTCCTTATTTGGTCATCAACTATAACCACATTTTTAATCCGACTCGATGTTCATATGTGTGTGACCCGATAGGCTTTCGAATATGTTGGCCGTAGACATAAGGTGCAATTACAAAAATGCCCTTCACCTCTAACGATCACGGATAGCGTCTAGCAACACGTTCGTGACCCCCAATCATCGGAAGAGTCAATACGCAATGACTATTACCTTTCATGTGCTCGGTTAGCGTGTAAATAGGATCCTATCGCTGTAATAATACCCATACGGTCGTACGTCAAGTGTCAAGCATTGACGACCGTATCTTATAATCTGGATATCATGCTCTCTCGAAGTAACTCATTTACTTCCACTTTGCAAAGATTCACGAGAGTAAGACATTCCTTATAAGAATGCCCTTTCGGATATTCACCCCTACTCTTAGGGTACGCGATTCCCAGACGACCTAACATGTATACTCCGCATGCTTCAGTATCACACCCAATCACTATCGCATGATCGCCCCATGGTTAGGGGAAACCTCAATAGTGTCAAAGCATGACAATCCACACCGTGATGCCATGTAGACTCCGGTCCTAAGGATAATTACACAAACTGTCACATAGTGTGACACTTAACAGTGTAAGTGGGTCAGTCTAACGTACGCATTCTCTAATACACGTCCACGTACAGTCCAAGTGTGTCTACACTTCGATAGACGAGATCTATCCTTGCCCTTAAAGACAGAAGACATCTAATACGTGTTAATCTATACGTACTATTAAAGCCATGTTTAATAGTACATCAGCCTAGAGACATTTAAGTATCAAACTTAATGAAGTGATTAGAGATCTCATCAACCATAATCTCCTATCATGGTTTCTCCACCACAGTTTAATACTAAGGACGTTATCATATAACAATTCATAATTGGTTCTTTAAAATAACAAATATATGACAATAGAAAAGCCATTTATTATATATGTATAATCATAAAGAAATTGTAGAAATGATCCGACCCGGCCGGATCCGGTCCAACCCGATTTGGTTTAGGACACTATTTCAACACAAGAGACGGAAGAACTTCGCATAAGTAATAGGACAAGGACTTCAACATCTTTTGGTCCTGATTTCCTTACCTATATGGTAAAGGATGATCCAAGGACATTTGTCGAGGCTATGTCCACTCCAGAAGCACCATTCTGGAAAGAGCCTATTAATAGTGAAATAGAATCAATCTTGCAAAATCACACTTGGGGTTGTTGATCTTCCACCCAGAGATAAACCACTTGGATGTAAGTGGATTTTCAAGAAGAAGTTGAAAATTGATGGTTCTATTGATAAGTAAAAGACCAGACTTGGCAGGCGCTGTGAATAAATTAAGTAGGTTCACAAGTAATCCAAGTGAGGATCATTGGATAGCCCTTGACAGGATGTTCAGGCATTTGAAGTTTACAATTAATCTCTATTATACAATATACAAGATATCCAGCAGTATTGGAAGTATATTGTGATGCTAACTGGATATCTGACTGTAAAGATTCAAAATACACTAGTGGATATGTATTCACTATTGGTGGTGGTGTAGTGTCCTGGAAATCCTCAAAGAAAACATGCACAGCTCGATACAATGGAATCTGAGTTTATTGCATTGGATAAAGTTGGAGAAGAAGCAGAGTGGCTTCGTAATTTATTAAAGGATATTATGTGTTGGCCAAAGCCAATTCCTCCTATCAGCATACATTGTGATAGTATGTCGGCTTTAAGACGCGCACAAAGTTGTATGTATAATGGTAAGTCTAGACATATACATGATAGACACAATACCATTAAACGATTGATCTCTAATGGTTTGATTTCCTTGATTATATAGAGTCGAATGAGAATCTTGCAAATCCGCTTATAAAAAAAAGGTTTAGCTAGAGATCGAATGTCAATTTTTTTACAAACAGAATGGGACTTAAGCCTATTACGCATGTTCCCTTATAATGGCAACCCAACAATAGTGACTGAAAATCCCAAGATCATGGTTCAAAAGAGACAACTAAGTTATAAGGGACAGTTAGTACTTACCCATTCTGTTAGAACAAAAGTGTTGTCTGTTGAAGAGTTCAGGTTAAGCATAAAGCTTTTAATGATTCATATATCTTGGTTAAGCCAAGTGGGGTATGTAAGTGGAAGTGGGGTCGCTTTGTGAGAATTTGTGGGTTAAATTCTTTAAAACACTTAACGAAACCAAGGTGTTCCAGGGCCAAAACGGACACAACCATGAGAACCTCGAGAATGCTAGGAGATCTGTTGTGTAGGTATCATTGTCGAGGCATACACCAAAGCCTGAGCAATTCAAAATTTAGTTCACTGCTTAACCGAGTATGTCCGATGGTACTTTACTACGGAAGGTTCAAGGCAGTAAACCACCTCGCCCGATGCAACAGATTTCCGCTTGTAATCTCTTCAGAGTCTGCATTCCACTTGCATTAATTTTTATTCATGTGGGGGATTGTTGGAGATATTTGAATTAACATTAATTCTAAAATAATGGAGGGTTGCTTTGGTTCGGTGAAATGTTACAACCACGTAAAAGGTTGTATCTTTTCGGTTAAAGGTTATAACTTTTCGGTTAAAGGTTGCAACCTTTAAATTATCGGATACCTTTCTCCTATAAATTCCCATCATTTTATGAAAAAGAACGCAATTTTTTCGTAAGAATTTTCTTAGAGAAAATTCTGGCTAGTTGTATTGAAATATCCATACAAATACTTTGCATAAATTCGAGTCAAGAAGAGATTTACAAATTAAGATCGGTTCGCCGTCTTCTTCTCATTGAAGTGTAATAATCCGAAGAATGTATGATTGTTGTATCTTGGGAGATGATTGTCGTTATCGTGTGCACATAATCGGGGCAAAAACGTCTTAAGGACAGAGTGTTGCACTCGCCTCAGTCTATAAGTTTTCTTGTCCCATTTTACTAAATGTTTTTTGTTCATACATGCTCATCTGATTTAAGTGTTCAGATTGCTTGTTAAAAATTACTAGACAATGCTAGATTGATAATTTCCCCAACACCATCTTCTCTCAGGTCGGGTGTCAGGGGCTTTAGTTGCCGGAGACCCTCTTTCTTCTGTATTTTTAAGTCTTTTTTTTGCTTATGATCATCATATCTAGAGTTGGTCTTCCGGATAGAGAGGTTTCCATCCAGGAGCGGTTGCAGGATTTATGACATGAGGGTCGGAAATTTATCAAATTTTTTTTCCGTATCACATATATTTGTATAGTTAATTATATACATGTAATTATAGGTCAATAGATAAAAATATAGGGTCAATGCATAAAAATATGGGGTCAATTTCACATATATATATATATATGTGCTTATAAAAAAAATCTCTACTATTTGTACATAATTTTTTTCCATCTCCGTTTTGCTGTTTATTGGAGTTGCATGTGGATTTCTCATCTACGTTGCTTCAATCGATGGTGGATTTAGCCTCTTTCTTATCCTTTTAACAATCCTTCCGCCTATTTTCTTTAATTTTTGGGCTCTGTTGGTGGTCTTCCATGGTGTTGGTCGGAGGTTCACGGCAATGCGTGACGGAGCTTATGGTACTCACGGTTCCTCGGCTGTGGGTGGCCTACTGCTTGGTTATTTGGGAGGCGATGCCATCTTTTATGGGCTCCTTTGTACCGTACGACGGCTTGTGGCGGAGCTAAGACCGTTAATGGTGATATTTTTATACATATTTTATTTTGTTTCCCTTATGGTATTATTATGATGGTGGTGGCCATTCTGCTCTAGGTTGTTGTTCCCTTCATTTTCCAAAGCTAATTCTTCAAAGTTGTCTCGTCGCTGGCAAGATTGTGGTTATCCTTTTTTTCATAATCTTTTTTGATGTATTTCATTGTGGTTTTGTTTTTCTTGGGGTTGTGTTGTTTGAGTCCAGCTTTAGGCTAAAGAAAGTTCAACGTAAATATGGTGAGAGCCTTGTTACAGTATATAAAGTGATGAGTGCAAACTAGGGGTGTAATCGAGCCGAGTCGAGTCGATACTCTCTAGGGCTCGAGCTCGACTCGACTTAAAATGTTCGGGCTCGAAACTCAACTCGAGTTCGATCGAGTCATAAAAAATCAATATCGAACTCGACTCGCGAAATACTTGATATAGCTCGACTCGGCTCGTAAGCTTGATTATTTTCCTAGAATTCATTAATTTTTAATGAAATATGGAAAGATCGAGCTCGACTCGTTTAATACTCGACTCGAATAATATTTAATAAATAATATTTTATAATAAATTTAACTAATTTAAGTAATTAAATAATTATTTGATCAAGCTCGATTAAGCTCGCGAGCTACTCGATTAATATATTTTAAAACTCGAGCTCGGCTCGGTTAATTATTCGAGTAGCTCGAGTCGAGCTCGAACTCGAAAAAAACCGAATCGAGTCGATCTCTCTTGCGAGTCGAGTACGAGTAGCCCAACTTATTTACAAAAGTGCAACCGCGCTCGGCTCAAGTATAGACAAACAGCTGTGTATATTCAACTGACCAAATGCAGAATCAGCGGAATGCTGAGAGTTCAACAGTATGTGGTTGTATAGTTAGTAGTTAGAACAGTTATTCTGTTATAAATGTCATGTAACTTCCATTAACTGATTCATAAGATGTATGATACTATAAATACCTCATTATCAGCAACATTGTAATATAACTTATTTTATTATTCTTTGAATAACATTACTTCCACATTTCACTTAGTGTTTCGTTGTGTTCTTCGAGTTTTCACAACTTCAACAAGTCCAGTGTAGACCCATCGGTGTGTTTGTTTGCATTGTATTTTGCCACGCCAGTCCGGCTGTTAGTATAATATTATCTTTCATTTGGATGGGAAGAAAAATATTGTCTACATTTGAATATTCTAGAATAATGAAGATTAGATATTGATTTAATATCAAATGATTGTGCCGTTTTTAAACTAAATTATATAGATTTTCAATATTAATATTATGACACTAAATAGATTTTCTATCTTGCATGTTCTGATGGACTGCGCTTGGCCAAGGGCAACCTGGAACACTTTTAGTGATACGCTCAACACAATAGGGATTTTGTTTTAATTTGCAGCCCGGACCCCGAAGGAATGGGCTATAAGCTGCCTTAATTCTCTTATATAGCTGAAAATACTCTTGGAGGGAGATTATCTATGAGATATGGAGATGGAGAAATCTGATTACTTTTGGGGATCATTACACCCGTCCTTCTCCGGGAGTTTTCGTTAGTCAATGGTGGAGAGTCCATAGTCTTAGACTAGCTTGAGGTCTAAAGAGGGGCCGGATGCACCATTTGAATTGAGGCACTCGCTCCCCTCAGATTCTACTAAAAACACTACTACGTATGTTATGTATTTTTTCGCCCTCCATAAAATTTATATTCAACTCGATCATCTATAATAATCGGATAATTTGACATAAAACTTTTATCATGTTAATAAAAATACATAGTTACTACCAAAAAAAACATTTAAACGAATACTAATAAGTTTTGAATGTTAATTCCCTTCAAAAACATTGTTTTAAGTTTTTGAGATCTTTACTGATAGGAATAAAAATGTTAATATGTTCGGTTTTTTTGATAAATAATAGTGCTTTTTCTATTTTATATATATATATAACACAAAATGTATAATCTTTTTTTTTTTTTTAGGATATATATTAGTGTTTTTTTTTTTTTTTTTGATTCGACGAGACAAACAATCTTGGTTGGAGTAGATGTCACAATTAAAGCTTAGAGACAATATACCCCACCGATAATGAAACAACGAGTATAAGTTATAAGAGTCTTACCTACTCCTCGTGGTGTATGGATTGCAGAGGGCGATTCTTGGATTCTTCTTCTTAGGCAATCATATTAATTTTGGGTAAAATGGGAAAAGTTCATATTAATTTTGGGCAAAATGGGAAAAGTTAAAAAAAACATTGACATCATATTATTCTTCTTATAAACATACTTGACATCATAATATTATTTAATCACACACATATATTCTCAGTGATCAAACCAATCATTCCCTTAGTTATTCCAGAACAATAGCAATGCTACAACCATTACTTCCGAAGCGGACGTATAGGAAATAAATGAATTTATATAAATATTTCTCAATGACGATCCAAAAACTCGTCTGTATAATTTTAGTGCTATTCCTCTTGATGATAACCTAATGGTGCTCCTTGAATACAGAAAATAATAAAAAGAGGGGGTGTTTTGGAAGTGATTTGGGACCGCACTTCGATGATCGATCGTTCCCTACGTATCCGATGTTGGGATTGGAATCAAGTCTCCGTAGTTCTCGGGGATTGTTTATATAGAGGGGCTTGTGCCCTAGAGTTAGCATGTGGCGTGTCCATGGTGGACATTGATTGGCGTGTTCCCTAAGGAAAATGATTACGTTTAACTAATCTCCTTGGCTGTTTTCATGTATATGCCAGGAGACATTAGAGGAGTTGCTGCTGCTTGTAACTGCAAAATCTAAGTTTGGATGAGCTGCTGTTAGACATGGAAAGGTTTTCTCCTTGGATTGGAGGCACTTCTGGGATGCTGTTGCTTTGATGCTTTGAAGATCAAGATTGTTTTTTTCTTTTTCGGTTTGTCATGCTGCTTAGGTTAGCAGTTTTGGCATAGTCTTTTTTGCTTGAAGTTTGGGGATTATTTTGCCAATGTGTTCACGCCCATACTCTTTCCCTAGCACCCGTTTTTTCCCACCTTGGGTTTTGCGGACTAGGGTTTTGAGGAGGTGGGGTGACACATTGATGAAACTAATCTCCTTGATTTTTTTGGAGATAATTATAGTATTCAAATATTGAAATTAAGTGATAAAGATTGGAGCCTTTATGGCTCAAGATTCTTTCCATAGTTACTCATTTATTATCACGTGGGGAATACGATTAGAGATTAACTCTGGCCGATTTGGACGGCCCGAGCTGAACTGGTTGATTCCTTCCGTGTCTCTCCGGACCCGCAAAGGTCGGGAAGAATAGCCGAGCTGGTATCAACTTGGACTCTTAGGCTCGTGGAATGGTAGGCCTGAGAGAGACTTAATCCGACCAGTAAGGTCGGACATGGGTAGGTTAGAGTATTGATTCTAGAGGGATGGAATCAGTGGCCGAACTACCCTAACCCGGCCACTGGGACATACGGCGTCGTTTCTCTCTATACTTAAGGTTTAGGGAGGTGCCACGTAGGTAAACTCAATTCTTGGCATCGTCATAAGCCCCTCAGATCCAGCCGATCTTTGGTTAGTCGGCTCGAATCTGTCAGCGTGGCGGCTCGACTCGGGTGTTTAACTTATAGGGTTTGAATTCGCATTGCCAGGTGGAAAAGCCAATTGTGATGTCATTACAATTGTACCGGGAATCGAGGCGTCGTTGCCCACTAACACTAACTGAGGCCGTTTTTCGAGGTGAGTGGGGGTTATAACCCCGTCAGATCAATCGTTTCATAACAACATTGCTTATTAAACCAGAAGATTTGCTGCCAATTGCCATTCTCCGTCTCTCCTTCTTTAAACTGATTTTTCCAAGTAAGTGTTTCTTCCTTTGCATTTTGGCTTTGTAGCTTAAGTTCCCTTTAAGTATAATCCTTATTTCGCCGGAACCCTAAGCCTGATTTCGCGGAGATGGCTATTGCAGATAGTAGAGATGTCGGGTCTATTTTGAGCCAAGAGGATCTGGACGAGCTATGTGAGCAATATAGGATTGATAAGGCAGGATTCGCTCCAAAGCTGCCTTTGGAGCCGCATTTATTTGCCCCGGACCCGCCGGAGGGTTTCTGCATAGTCCACCAGGAATACTTCGAGGTGGGGTTGTGGCTACCTTTCTGCCCTGCACTTCTTGCTGTACTTCGGCACTATAGGGTCGGGATTTCCCAGATAGCTCCTAATGGCATCAGGGCCATTATAGGGTTTGCTATCTGGTGCCGGCTGCTAAATCTAAAGTATAGCGTAAACAAATTTAGACATTTCTACTATTGTGTGGGGGTAAAGGACCACCCCTACCGGTATTACTTTTCCAGGAGGCAGGGGAAGTCATCCGACATTCCCATACTTCCCCCATTCAAGGATTCTTTCAAACGATGGAAGGAGAGATTCTTCTATGTGCGTCACGAAGATCACCCCGAGCTAAGCATGTGGAATATGGCCGATTTGGACAAAGATGATCGTCTGGATTTACCGGATACGTTGGTGAACAAGATCCGGGAGTCCGGATACTCTATTGAGTGGCGACGAATTTGTATGACGATCTAATCGCAGCTGCTCGGCTGGAGGATGCGGGGCCTAACCCCTATGTGGAATTTGCCAAGGCCGAGTGGAAGTCCTCTAGGACCTTTTCCTTTATAATTTAACTTTGCTGTTGAATTTATGCCTTTGCCCGACTAATACTTTGTTTATATTTACAGTAGCCGACTTCGCTGACCTACTAGCTGGAGCAGAGAGAGAAGTGGTGGTTCATCAGCTTGTGCCGATGCCGGCCGTCCATATCATGCCCGCGGAGGATCCCGTCGTGGATGCGGCGGGTACTTCGTCTGCTCAGGACCAGGCTGATCCAAAAGATGCCGATGAGGTGACAGAGAGAAACCTGACCCTGGGGAAAAAGGGACGGCCGAGGCCGATCCCACACGATGGTCGTACCTTGAAGAGAGGCCAGTCTAAGACTTCTGAGGGAGTTTAGGAGGAAGTTGCTTCTGAGCAGCAACAGGTTGCCAACATGTTCGACGAGGAGTTGGCGATCATAGGTTGTAAGACTGTGGAACTGGTAAGTGACTTTTTCTTGTTTCTTTTTGTTTTCAAGCTGAGTTATTGGGGGTCCTAACTCTCTCTACCAAATTGGTCAGGGAGGCACGATTGGCCAAGAGGTTTTCAAAAGTTTGGGCAAAGCCTCTGCAGATTTAGCTGCCCAAAAGAATAAGATTGCCGAGCTGAGGCAGACAAGAGAAGAGCTCAAAGCGGTTGCCCGGCTCAAGGATATGGAGATGAAGACCCTGCAAGCACAACTCGTCGCTCAAGAGGGTGAGTTGAAATCCTTGGCAAGTGAGCTTGCTGAGGAGAAGAAGATGAAAGAGAAGGAGGTCGGCGACTGATGAGAGTCAAATTGGCTATCGTTTTCTCTGTGATTATACCCTATTTATACCTCATTTTATATGTTTCCGGAGACATTTGTTTGTATTTAGATGTATTTTACACCTTGGTTATCATTTCGAGACATAGGACGAAAAGTCCGGAAATCTCTTTATTTTTCGGTGTTTTAATACATTCTCGGTGACCCTAGTGTCCTGTAGGGATTACGTGTGGTATTTGTTGTGATTTTGTACAGGACTTAGGTGTTCGAGATGTCCGGAAGGCGAGATACAAGGATTGGAACGTGTGCCCGAAGCTTAAACGTTCAAACGGATCAAAACGCGTTGGTACTACAACCATACCTTCCATTTATCTGCATTTTGATCCACTTTAGAGGCATTTTCTAGGCTGTACATCTTCATGCAAGTTGTAGAAAATTTAATGATCTTTCCAACGCAACTTGAATCACTCAAATCGGAGGTCTTCACACAAAGTTATGACCGATTTACTGAAGGGGTGTCAGCTAGGCGCGCGACTGAGAAATGATAGACGCACGCCTAGTAGTTAATTTGGTCCAGAAGTTTCAGTCCGTATTTCAGCATCCTAGGCGTGCGCCTGCACTTTCCTAGGCGCATGCCTAGCGTCCAGATGTGCCAAAACACTATAAAAACCGCCATTTTCAACAAGATAGATATATATACATATATAGATCGAAATTTCCAGTTTTTTCTGCACTTTTTCTTCATCTTCCTTAGTTTAGATTAGTTTGTAGGTAGATTAGCTTAGTTTAGTTGTAGATTGTTGTAATCCGGAGGATCTCGGTGATAGCTTGACGCGTTATTGATTAGAGCTAAAATTTACCCCAACAAAAACAATTTATAAAGACTCGAAACCGTGGGCAAACTAACTCTCTAACCGGCAGTGTACCGGGTCGATTGCTAGAATAGCTACAGGAGTACGAGGTCGAACCCAAGGGAAAAGTGTTTGTGAGTACCAAAGCGAACGTGTTACTTAGTCTAGGTGATCCAGATTTTAAGGTGTTTTATAACTATAACGACAATTAAGCATTTCAATTAACAAGTCTAAAGATAAGAGAAGAAAAAGAAACTACTGAGAGGATTAGATTAAGGATTACGAGTATAGCCGAACCATGATCCCACTAGTGACTTACGCCCCCTCGAGTGACTTAACCGGGAGTGTGCATTTACCGACCAACCATAACCAAAGGTGCTTAACGATTATTCAAGGGTAACGGTTTCTAAACTGGTGATGCTATCTGAACAACTCTCCTTCACCACCCTATGCTAGGCTAACCAATTCCCCCTTAAGGAAACCGGAAACCCCAACACGATAAGCTCTAAACCGATTAAACGTTAAAACGAGTAACCTCACTTTGGGCCCGGGCTTAACAACTAAGCCGGGTCTACTCCGCGATCCTAGAACCCCTTTTCCCACATCTCTCTATCTGAACAACTCTTTGATTGATGTGTGTGAATTTGACCTAGGTAATCAATCTAGCCCAAATATGTTAAAACAAGTTCTAAGACAAGAATAAATCATTAGAGCATGGAAATAAGCACTACACACTCCCAATTTCATCAATCTAGGGACATTTCACTAGTGTTCACATGATTCGACTATGTTAAGGATTTAGCTACTCATCACAAAACAAGAAACAACAATCAAAGCATGAAATCAAAGCCATAAACAAGATTGAAACTAGATTAGTTACCAAAATGGTAGTAAAAGTCGGATTACATCAAATTTCTTCAATACCCATGTCCAAGGATGAAGGTGAAGACCCAAGATGATCCAATCCACGAGTAGAGAAGAAATCTATGCTAGAAACTAAACTAATTTAAGTCTAATCTAAGGGAAGTTGAAGGAAAATGCAGAAAAATCGATCTAAAAAGGGAGGAGATCGATCTAGATCAAAATGAGGGGGTATTTAAAGCATAGTTATTAAAACCGGACCGGACCGGCGGTCGGACCGGTAAAACCGGTGACCCGGACATGGAACCGGTCCGGTTCAGTCATTGGACCGGTTAAGGAGTCCGACCGATCAAAACCGGTAAAACCGCCGGTTGAACCGCTAAACCGTGACCCGGCCGGTTATCGGTTGAACCGGTTTTTATTTATTTTTTTTTGAATTTTTATTAATAATTTGGTGAGATTTAACTTAAAAAACAAAACAAATATTTTACCTTTGTATAATCAAAGCAAAACACAAAAGATTTAATTTCACTCATCAATTATTAACATTTTATTCTTTCAAGCTTCGTCCATTTTGGAATAAATCCTGTAAAAAATTCATTATTTCTCATTAAAATCTTTTATTTTATATGTTCTTATTTCTTCTCTTTTGTTGGATTAATTATGAAAACTGATAAGTTTCAGTATTTCAAATTTTTTGATCATGAATTTGGTACTATTTTGAAAATTAAGGACTAGTATGGTTGTTATTTTACAATGTGCAAAATTTACAAACCATATATATTATTCGAAACTTTTTGTGGGTTTTCACTTAGTATTGTAGTGTATTTATAATTTACATATTTCATTTGTATCTTGCTTGTGATCGATTTAGATGTCGGAATATTTTGGAATTAATTTTATGTCATATTATAATCTTTTCTTATGTATTGAATATATATATATATATATATATATATATATATATATATATATATATATATATATATATATTAAATTATAAGAAATGACCCATCGGTTGAACCAATGACCCGCCGGTTGAACCGGTGACCCGGTGCCTTTTCCGGTTCAATGTCCGGTCCGGTTCTGATAACTATGATTTAAAGTGTTTTTTCATATCTGGACTGCTAGGCGGGCGCCTGTCAAAAAATTATATGAAGAAAACGGTTTAGCAAGTTTTTGCTTGAAAAAGGGCTTCACAGGCGGGCGTCTATGGTGACAGGCGGCCGCCTGTGGTGACACGCCCTCGGAAAAACAGCCATAACTTTGTGTGTAGACCTCCAAATAGAGTGATTCAAAATCCGTTGGAAAGCTAATGAAATTTTATACAACTTTCATGAAATAGTTAAAGCAAACATGGTGTTCAAACATATAGTTCAAATATGTGTTGGCCAAAATGAAATAGAAAAATCCAAGGCAGATAGTAAAGACGGACAAACAGAATTAAAGTGCAAAAATGACATAGTCTAGAAAAAGCAATAAATGATAAAGACTTGCCGAACCGATCAAGCCAAAACGATTCCTTTGTCATTGATAGTGGCTGCGTAGCAACTTCGAACGACCTCCAGGTCCCCCTTGATCTCAACCGATCCACGAGCGGTCGGGAACTTTAGACTGATGTATGCTGGGGAGATCACGGCCGGAAGATCGATCAGAGCAGGCCTTCCCAAGATTATGTTGTATGCTGATGATGATTTGACCACAACTTAGTTGACCATTAGAGTTCTTCCACTGACTCTTTCCCGAATGTTGTCGCGAGCCAAACCATCCCTAAGGGATGAACAGGCGGACCAGCAAATCCGAACAAGGGCACTGAAATAGGAGTCATCTCGGACTCCTTAAGGTTCATAGCCTGAAAAGCCGCAAAGTATAGGACGTTGACGGCACTGCCAGTGTCAAAGCAAACTCTCTTGACCAGATTCTTTTTCACCACAACTTCAATAACCAATCCTTCATTGTTCAGGACGAGGGGGAGTGGGTCCCTTGGCCAATAGCTTACCTCCTGAAAAGGGATTTGACTTCCTCTGTTCGCCTGTATGCCCCATGCTCGGGCGCTTAGGTTGCCAACCTCAAATGCACTACCAGGACCTCCCACAATGGTGTTGATGGTGTTAATCAGGCGGTTGTCCATCTGTTGACCTTTGTCCGGAGACTGATCTCTCCTTCGTTGGGGCTCTCCCTGCCGATTGCGATCTTGGTTGAAATTCTTCTGCAGGTACTCTCGTCGTCCTCGACGTTCGCCAAACCGAGGTCGTTCCACCACCTCATCTAAATTCCCATCCGCAATTGCTGCCTCCACATCACGTTGGAAATCTCTATAGTTGTCCAGCTCGTGCCTAGTGTCTTAGTGATAGGTGCAAAACTTACTCTGGTCCCTTCTATCCAAGGGACTTCACAGCGGTGTGGGGGTTCTCGCCAAACCCTTTCTTTCCATGATCGCTAGTACTTGCTCCCGAGGCTTGTTTAACATCGGGAAGTCTCGAGGCTGCAAAGCATTTCTCTTCTCGGATCGGCCTATGGCCGATCCGCTTGTACGGTCTCCCGACGACTTCCTTTTTTGTCAGATGTATCTTCAGCCTTATCCTTCTTGGACTCTGACTTTTCCACTTCTCACTTCAACCGATTGGCTTATTCTCCTTGATAGTGTTTGAATGCTATCTCCGAGCACTCTTTCATAGACGCATGGAGCTTGCTGCTCAGCTTGGCATATAGCCTCCCTTCTCATAGTCCTGCCACAAAGGACGCGATCCGAACCTGTTCATCGGCGTCTCGTACTTGCAACGATTCTTCACTGAACCGCTTAAGGTATTACAGCGCAGTCTCGTCTTTCTTCTGTTTGAGGGAGAACATGTGTGTAGCATTCTTCTGGAATGGCTTCGCCGTGATAAACGCGTTGAGGAACATCTTTCCTAAAGTATCAAAACTGCAGATTGTCCTAGGTGGTATCTTCTTGAACCATTCTCGAGCTCGACTGGTGAGTAGCGCTGGGAACGCCTTGCACTTCATTTCATCTGGGGCGCAGTCGAGATTCATGTGTGTAAGATATTGGAACAGGTGATCCTGAGGGTCTTTGGTTCCATCGTAGGGCTCCAACTTTGGGATCTTGAACCTTGTTGGTCGGGGGTAGTTGTCAATCTGCTCGGAAAAAGGAGATTCGAGAGCCAGGAGTGCTGACTTCCTTCCAGCTATTGCCTCTAGCTCAGCGCAAACTGCCTCCATCGCTTGGGGTACGACCAACTGCTTTCTCAGATTTGAGGAGGATGATCGATCATCTTTTCTGTTGCCTCTACGCCTTGGTGGAAAAGGCGTTTGCTGCCATGACCCATCATTGGGATCATCTTCCTCCGTCAGTTCCTGACCCTGGGAATTTTCTCCAGACGAACCTCCGTTCGGCTGGTCCTGATCTTGTGAATTCTCCTCAATGGGGTCTCTAGACCTTCCTATTCTTCATCCTCCTCCTCCTCTGCCAAGACGGCATTGAGAACTGCCTGTTTTGTTTCATAATCTAGAGCCGTGAGTTGATCCACCAACGCCTGGTGGGTTGTGTCAAGAGAGACTTCTCCCTGCTTCTGGTTCTGGTCGTTGTTAGCATCTGATTCCGTCGCATGATTGGCGTTGCTGCCATTGGCGGCTTGTTGTCGTGTAGTCACCATGTTGTCTCCAAAGCTTTCCTGAGATTATCAAACAAAGAGGCCCTTCTTCTAGAGCCAATTGACGATCCAAAAACTAGTCTGTATAATTTTAAGGCTCTTCCTCTTGATGATAACCTAAGGGAGCTCCTTGAATACATAAAATAGTAAAAAGATGGGTGTTTTGGGAGTGATTTAGACTGCACTTGATAGTGATCAAGCTGCCTACGTATCCAATGCCGGGATTGGAATCAAGTCTTCGTAGTTCCTTAGGGATTGTTTATATAGAGGGGCTTGTGCCCTAGAGTTAACGTGTGGCGTGTCCATGGTGGACACAGATTGGCGTGTTCCCTAGGGAAAAGGATTACGTTTAACTAATCTCCTTGATTTTTTTTGAGATAATTATACTGACGATGCAGAAATCGTCACGATGGTGTAGCGGCGTTAATGGAGTGGATATCTGGCTTATTCGTGAGTAGATTACTTATAAGTTGGTAGGAGACAGATAGTGACGAGAGGAGGACGGTGAAATAAGCTTGTTTTTGCAGAGCTTTTTGTCTGTTAATTTTGGTCTTAGATCTCCTTTATTAGGTTACACAAGACTCTCCTTTTATAGGGAGATTAAACTTAGGGGTGAAGTAAAGACTGGTGGTGCAGAAGCAGCTTAGTCACTAGTCTTAGTAGCTAAGTAAACACTAAATATCTGACATCAAGTGGGTAAAATATCTAGTAGCAAGTGGATGTAATATCCGGGCGGTGACCCCTTATGGTCGCCCAGGTCGCCGTCCTCGTTGTCGGGCCTTCGCCCCCTGTTTTCTCTCAAGTCTTGCGCGGCTTCCTTGGGGAGCCTTATATTTATGGCCGCCCGCCGGCCCCCTAGCTTTTACGAGGTTCCAGGTAGGGGTTGTGGGTGGCGGGCCTGCTCTTAATGCCTTTGGACGTCGCCATATGAGCGCCCTCATTGGAGGTGATAATTTGTATCATCAACGGCCCCCTACTCCATATCTTGACTATTTTCAGGAAGACGTCGAGTGTGGAGTAGTGAGTTCTTGGGCGGAGTATGATCGACCTCATCTTTTGATGCGACTTGTTCACTAAGGGCCGTGCTTTCAAAGCAAGCGGCCTTCGAAGCAACTCTGGGCCCGTTTTTGCGACCTCGTCGTCTGATGCGACTTGTTCACTAAGGGCCGTGCTTTCAAAGCAAGCGGCCTTCGAAGCAACTCTGGGCCCGTTTTTGTGACCTCGTCGTCTGCGAGGCCATCCGTTAAGCTTCGATGGGGCAGTTAGTCAGATCGTGGTTGACGTCAGCTTCCCCTTGATAACTGCAATTACATGGGTAGTAACGCCCTTGGCAACTGCGCAAGCATGTATGTGGACATTGATTGGCCTCCATAATGATTGCGGTTTTCGAATTTCGGAATTTGAATCGACCGCGCAATCCCCAACCGTTGGATGGTTTAATTCCTAGCCCCACGATCACCACTTGCTTGCCTATATAAGGCTAGCCTCCTCAACACTTCCTCACTTTTCACTCCTCTATTTTCCCACAATTTTTCTCCGAGTTCTCTCCTCAATCTAGGATTGGCAAAAGCTTCCGGCGGAGGCTAACGGTAAGGTTCGACGGTGGTGGAAGTGGGTTCCGAGGGTTTCCGGCAGGAGTTTGGAGATTCCGACGTGTAATTTAGGCTGCTCCTTCTATTTTTCCCAGAAAAATAGGTAAATTCTTCTCCCTTGTCCTTTTTTTTTTCTTGTTTTCCTTTTGTTTTTCGAGCCCTTTCCTGGTATTTGATCCAATGTTTGGGCAACGTATTTGGATGTAAGATGTTTTTCCTGAGAAAAGTTGAGGTTTTTGGGTCGGTGCTTCTATTGTGGTTCTTCCTGAGTGGAACCATTGCGCCCAGAAAGCTCTACTTATTATGCTTGCTTTGGAGTCTGTATTTCTCTTTCTGGCAATCTGCTTTCCGTTTCTCCTGTAAAAACGGAGGGCGTCGAGATGGGTGCGATTACCTTCCTGGTTTAATTTCCATTATCCCAGGTCTGAAAGCTCCACCTTTTCCTCTTGTTTTTGCAGGATGTCGGATGGAGAGTACTCTGTCAGAGGTGACTCAGACGAGGAGCAGGAGGTTTACGATTACGCTCATGAGGAAGAGGGTGATGACCCCTCTAGTCCTGAGAAGTCCGCCGAGGGCGGCCCTGTTGAAGAGATAACCGGCGAAGAGGCCGCCATTCGAGCAAGTAGCGATCCTTTTGACCTAGATTCTCTGTTTCCTGACCTCGTCCCGCGATGCAAGAAAAGCCGTAAGGAAATGGCACGAGCTCAGGGGACGAGCACCAGCGAGGCCGGTGAGAGAGAGATGCCGGTCGTTGAAGAGCAGGTTTCCGAACCGAGTCCCAGTGGCGCCGCTGACCATAACGAGGCATATATTGAGGATGCCGCTCTTCACGAGCTAATGGGGTCGAGCGAGGACGAAAATGCCCCCCTGCCTCGCCAGATTGTTTGGGAGCTCCCTAAAAAACCAAGAAAGAAGAAAGATCCCAAAATCACTGTTGGGGAGGCCGCTGCTAAAGCAAAGAAGCCCGTGCCCAATAATCCCGAGGCGATGAGAGAGTTCGCTATCCTGGCGGAGTACGAAAAGGCGCTGGAGAAGAAGTGGGCGCAGCTTTGTGATAGCAGAGACCTTAACCAATTTATCCATCGTCGATTTAAAATTGACACGAGCGTGTACCGATTTTCCCTGCTGATTATTCGAATGAGGAGGATAAGTTTAAACCCGGGGATCGCCGGGATTACGTGTGTGCTCGCCGCTCAGATGACGCCCTGATTCTGCATTTTGATCATTTTTACGCGGGGCTCCGACCTCCATTCGACCCTTTCTTTGTGAGGATTTGCGAACTGATGGGAGCTCTCCCTTCCGATTTTGCCATTGGGACCGTTATTCAAATCATGGCCTTCGTCGTGATGTGTCGAATGATGAAGATAGAACCTTCGCCGACCCCCGCCGGGCCACTTTCACCGGTTACGTGGGACGAGCATTGCGGGGCAAATATCTTTAAGGTCCAAGACGCCCCGCCTACTATTCTTGTTACCAAATAAGATTCATAGATGGCAGAAGCGGATCCTCAAGGTGGAATCCAAGGTCGGCTGGCCGTTTCCTAGGGCCGCAAAACGCACGGGGAAATCTACCCTTCCGATCGACGAGCCTCCTATACCAGAACGGCGTTTTGTCAAAGGGCTCATGACCCTCCTTCAATCTGATGGGGTCGAGGCCTCCTTAAGGAACATTGCTTGGGTCGATCTTCTGGATCTGGCGCTTCCATTTGCGCGTATGGCGGGTCTCGCGGGCCCGGGCAAGGCGGTTCCAGTGGTTGCCATGGTTCCTGAGGAGAGCGACCCCGACTGGATAGGGGATTGTCATATAGGGCGACGCTTTCCGTCTGAGTGTCCCGTATGCGGAGACGATCCGGAAAGAAGGCCGCCCTGTAAATTTCCTTGCATTTATTAGATCTTTAAGGAGTTCAAGGTGTAACTTCCACGCGTTGCTCTTTCTTTCGAATCTGTTTTTAACGAACCCTTTCTGCCGGTATGGATGCCAATGAACGCCGTGCTCAAAGGCAGAGGTAGGCTGAGGAGCAGGCCAAGGCTCGGCAAACGACCTTGAAACAAGCCCTTGGGAAAGTTCCCCGTACTGTGGACGCCACTATTACTGACGAGGCGTATGATCCTACGAAGGTCGCAGCGGCGCCCCTAGATGCGAGCTCCAGTCAGACCATTACCCAAAAAAGGTCGCAAGTTGATGAACCCGTAAAAGAGAGTCAGGGCCAGAAACGACCAAGGGTTGAGAAGACAAAAACAGCTGGCGCTGGTAAAGCAACTGATCGTGCGGATAAGTGAGCTGCTGATAAGGACTCTGTACGGCCTGAGGCCATTGTTGAGGAGATCCCTGAGGGGATGGAGCCCTTGCCGGCCGGGACACTGCCCCGCGGCTACAAGGGGAAAGAGGCGGTGTGGCTGGACCCCAACTTCACTCAAAATCTCGACATGAACAAGGCGGGCCGGATAAGAGAGGCCATCGCCGATGTTATCCCCTTGGGTCTCCGGCATGGGATTCGCCGCACGGGGTTCGGTGGAGATTGGGAGGGGGATCACGTCTCGCGTCGTGATTCAAGAAGACGCCCCTGCTGGCGATGAGGTCGCCGAACTTAAAGACCTTTCGGCCAATTTGGAATCGCCGCTTCCATGGAAGCTTGTTAATCTTGTATTTTTTCCTTTCGTATTTTGCGCTTTCCTCAGGCTTATCATTTCCTCTTTTTCAGCTTGGGACTCGTATAAACAAGGCGATTGAAGCCGCAGAGAAGCGCAAAGCTGAGCTTAAGAAAGTGACGGCGGCCCTTGGAGCCTCGGAGAAAGCCAGGATCGCTTCTGAAAACAAGGGCTCGCAAGCGGTAGCTGAGGTTGAGCGGATGAAGAAACTCATGGCGGAGAGCGCTAAACTGGATGCGGAGCTGCAGGAGAAGGTGCAAGCCCTGAAGGATGAAGCCCGCAATTCCGCTGAAGGGCTAGCGGCCGCACGTGAGGAGGTCGCAAATTTGAAGGAGAAACTTGCTGCTGCAGAGAAGGCCGCCGAGATGGCGGGCCCAGCCGCTGTGGAAGCCTTCAAGCTTTCTGATGAGTTCGGTGACTTCTGGAGGCTAGCTTCGATCAAGGTTTTAATCACCTCGCTCGTTGTCTTTGGGCTTATCATGGCCGGGAGAGCATTACCTTGGAGGAAATGCTTCGTTGGGTTAACATGTCCCAGCGATCTCCCGACTTGTTGGCCATTCACCCGGACATCCCCTATGCAGCAGATCACATCGTCGCCATCCAAACTAACCAGATAGAGCACGGCGACCCGGTATGGGATCCTCCTCCAGTCAATCCTGTTAACTTTGCGATCCTGAAGAATCCTCCGGCAAGCGATCAACCTGGTGAAGAGTACATTGACACTCCCCCCGGCTCCGTTTAAATGCCCTGTGCTTTTGTTTTCTATATTTCTGCGGCTTTGTAATAATAACTTCGGCTCTCACTTTTTTGAACTATTTGGCGTCCTCATTTGATGATTGTAATAACTTAAAACCTTTTTACTTTTTGTATTGACATTGTGGCCGTTTTGGCCCCTCTTGATTTATCTACTGTGCTTGTTTTTCTGATTTATTTCCTGCTATCTTGTCTTGTATGTGTGCGGCCCCCTTTATTTTGGCGAGATTTGTTGAGCTCGCTAAAATAACTAAGGTTGAATCAGCTGAGAAGATTGAGAAATTCCTGTTGTGCGTTAATATTTTCCCGTCCCCCTTGTTTTGATCGAGGTGCGAGGAGACTTGAGCAAAATAGATCGTCACCGCAATTCATTATAGCTTGTCTTTGCGGACTTGTTGCAAGTAATGAGGGTCTATATTTTGCAAAGCTTGTTTTTCTGTGCCCCCCTAGTTTCGAGGCGGAGTGGATGTTTACTGGAAGCTTAGGAGCTGAGTTGATTTGACTGAACTAGCCTCTCGACTGTCGTGCTTGCCGGGAATCCAGGGATCTGGATTGATTTGACAGCTCACTGGCAATGTATGTGTGTTCAAAACGGCCTAAAATCTCGGGCTAGTAATTGTGCATGAATATGGCCAAGAATCGTGGGCAGATAACCGATAGGCATTAAATGCGTCCTTTGAATTTCAAAATTCAGATAAACCGCGCTGTGCCTGGCCGTAGGATCTGATTGATCGTGGCCGTTCCCTTTGCTAACCTCTGTTATAAAAGGAAGAGGCACACTAACCTTATTTTTACTCTTTTTCTTGCATAGATTTTTGTTGTGAGAACCATGTCTCTTCCATCTGGAGAGGGTAGAGTGCGAGTTTTTAAAGCCCGTCCTACTCGTGATGTATCCTCTTTCTTCTTTACTGCCTCTGACGTTGCTAAAGATCATTTCTGGCGCTATTTTGAGTGGGTTGAGCCTGCGAAGGAGAGGGGTTTAAATCAGAGCAAGGTCGAGGGTGACGGCTCTCTTCCGCGCGTACGTTTCTCTGGGTGGGCAGATTTTGTTGCACCACCTTCATCAATAATTCCCAACCTTACAATAGTGAGGGAGTTCTATTCCATCTTGTCTGAAGTTGCACCTGTGGGGACTGCCAGCCGTACTACCCTTCGTGGCGTCGCGGTCATTTTTACTCCGGAATCTATCAATGGTGCCTTGGGTATACCCGCTATCGACCCCTCATCCCATTATGAGCGCGCTTGGAACCTTGCCGATGAGTTAAGTAGACAAACTTGTTTACGACGAGCCCTCCGCGTGCTCTTTCCTGCTTACGAGCGACCTCGTGTATTGGGACCTGCGTCCGATCTTTCTCGCAGCAATCGTGAGTGGAAGAGGTTCATCAACTCGCGCGCCTTCCTGTCCACAGATAACGAGGCTGTAAGTGAAGCCGAAGCTTTGCTTTTGTACGCTATTCGCGATCATCATGTTGACATTGATTGGGGAATCTTGATTCATCGTGAAGCGGTTAATTTCGCGGTTTCTATGGACCGACATCGCCGCTTCCCTTTTGCTTCACTAATAACGAAGCTTTGCGGCTTAGCGAGGGTGCCGAAGCATTCACCGGATCGTTATAGGTACACTCATTAGATAGAGTGTACCCCCCCCCCCCCCCCCCCCCCTTTTTTTTTTTTTTTTTTTTTTTTTTTTTTTTTGTAGATCGAAGGGCATGGTAGGCCGTAGATTTGCTGGAAACAATTGTATCTCTTAATAAATGAAGATGCCCCTTTTATTTTGATTATCCTTTCCACATGCTCGCTCGTACGCGCGTACGTACGCTTTACATATAATATTTTTTCGGATTATCTCGCATGCCAAGGTCGGTTGTACTCGCGACCTTGGTTATCACTTAGTACGTAAGTTCCTTTCTTGACTATCCGAGCGATCCTCTCTGGGCCCTCCCAATTCTCCGATAACTTCCCTTTCTTAGCTTCGTGGCCGGTGGCCTGCCTCTTTCGCAAAACGTAATCCCCAATGGCGAAGTGATGACCCCGAACGTGCTTGTCATGATGTCGTTTGGCGGTCTGTTTGCAGTTGAGCAAACGTCCATATGATTCGATCCGCCGCTCCTCTGCTAAATCGAGATCGAGCTTCCTTTTGAGCGGGTTATCTATTTCGCTGAAATGTGCGACCCTTAAACTTGGTAGGGCCATCTCCACCGGAGCCATAGCTTCGGATCCGTAGGTTAAGGCGAAAGGAGTCTCCCCTGTGGTAGTTTTTCGCGACGTTCTGAGTGCCCATAAAACCGCGGGGAGGTGATCAGGCCATTTACCCGCTTTTTCGCCCAGACTCTTTTTTAGCACGCTGAGTACTTGTTTGTTTGCGTTCTCAACCTGACCATTCCCCTGTGGATAGCATACTGACGATTGCCAATGTTTGACATTGTTCTCTTCGCAGAATGTGTCGAACTCCTCCCTGAATTGTGGTCCGTGATCTGACACTATTACTCTGGGGACGCCGAATCTGGTCCATATTTGGTCGAGCAGAAAATAAGTTATGTCCTTGGTACTGATTTTTACCAAGGCTTTGGCCTCGATCCACTTGGTGAAATAATCCACTGCGACCACCACATACTCGCATCCTGAGCGCCCCTTTTTTAATGGCCCGATGAGATCGATGGCCCACATGTCGAAGGGCCATGCGGCTATGACAATGCTTTGTTCTACTGATGGTAGCCTGGGAATATCCACGAATTTTTGACACACGTCGCACGTTTTAGTATATTTCTTGGCGTCCTCTGCGAGTTTCGGCCAGTAGTATCCTGCTAACAAGACCTTCTGAGTGAGGGTGCGGCTAGCTGGATGGCCGCCACATACCCCTTCATGCAACTCAATGAGGATACCATCGATCTCCTCAGGTCGAACGCATCTTAGTAATGGTTTAGAGAATGATCGTCGGTACAAAACGTCGTTTAGGATGGTGTATCTGGCGGCTCTTCTGGCGGCTCTTTGGGAAGTTTTCCACAATCTATGTAGTCCCTTATGAAATCAATCCAGCAAGGGTTGGTGCACTGTAAGTCCATTACCTCGATCCTGTCGAAGGCGGGTCCCGACAAATATTCTACAATAATCGAGGGGTTGCTTATCTCGTCCTCGCTGGTTAGCTTGGATAAATAATCAGCTCTGTGATTGTCCTCTCAGGGGATGTTAGTAAATTTGCAATATTCGAAGCTGCTCTCCAGCCTTTTGACGAGACTAATATATTTTTGCAAAATTTCGCAGTGGATACCGAACGACCCGATTATTTGATTGACGACCAATTGGGAGTCGCAGAAGACTTGCACATTCTCGACCCTCATGGCTCTTGCGAGCTCAAGTCCCGTGATGACCGCTTCATATTCTGCCTGATTGTTTGACGCAGTGAAATTAAATCTCAAAGCTTTCTCGATTTCTTCTGAAGTTCCAGGCTCGAGTAAAATGATCCCCGCACCGCAACCTTTGAGATTGGCGGCGCCATCGACGTAGAGTTGCCAACAGTGAGTTGGCCGCTTATGCTCGTCCGCTGTGGTAGCTCTGTCGGTATTATGCCTTGTACTGGTTTGCTGCGGGTTATCCCCGTTGAAGCTTGTCTCGGCGATGAAATCGGGCAATGCCTGAGCTTTGATGGCCTTCCGAGGCTCGTATCGGATATCGAATTTAGTGAGCTCGATGGCCCAGCGTAGCAAACGACCCGACAAGTCCGGCTTGTGGAGGACCTGCCGCAGCGGCGCGTCTGACAGTACTATTATTGAATGTGATGAAAAGTATGCCCTTAATTTTCGGGCGGCGATAACAACGCAGTAGGCTAACTTTTCGATATTAAAATAACGACTTTCTACTGGGCTTAAAGCCTTAGAAACATAATAGACAGGTTTTTGCAAGGTACCCTCTTCTTTGATAAGTGCTGCGGCGACGGCCCTGTCCGAGGCGGCCAGATATAACAGCAAGACGTCTCCGATCATAGGACTAGTAAGCAGAGGCGGGCTTGACAGATAAGCTTTGAGCTCTTCGAAAGCCTGAGAGCATTCTTCTGTCCACAAAAAGGTTTTATTTCCTTTTAGAATTTTGAAGAAGGGTAAGCTTTTCTCGGCGGATTTCGATATAAACCTTCCCAGTGCTATCACTCTTCCATTCAGCCTTTGTACCTCCTTAACGTTGGTTGGCTCGCTCATATTTATTAGCGCCTCGATCTTTTCTGGATTCGCCTCGATTCCCCTCTGACTAACCATGAAGCCCAAAAATTTACCCGCCTGGACCCCAAAAGTGCATTTTGCGGGGTTTAACCTCATCGAGTGTCTTTTCACGTTTGTCAGGGTCTCGTGAAGGTCTTGCAGATGATCCCGTCGACTTGATTTCACGACCATATCGTCGATGTAAGCCTCCATATTTTTGCCTATTTGTGTACTAAAAACATTGTTCACCATCCTTTGATATGTCGAACCCGTGTTCTTTAGACCAAACGGCATCATCTCGTAGTAATACAGCCCACCGGCGGCCCTGAAAGCCGTTAGCTCCTTGTCCTCGTCAGCTATTTTGACCTGGTGGTAGCCTGAATAAGCGTCAAGAAAACTCAGCGTTTCAAAACCTACGATCCCGTCGACCATCTTGTCTATTCGGGGCAATGCGTAAGGATCCTTGGGGCAAGCCTTATTTAGGTCGGTGAAGTCGACGCACATCCGCCACTTGCCGTTATGCTTTTTTACCATTACCACGTTTGCCAACCATGTGGGGTATTGCAGCTCCTTGATAATACCAGCTGTTAAAAGTTTTCCGACCTCATTCTTTATTGCGACCTCCTTTTCTGTAGAGAATTGGCGCGCTCTCTGTTGGATCGGCCTGAAGTTGGGATCGACATTTAGGTGGTGCAAAGCGATCTCCGACTCCACTCCACTCATATCCGTCACCTCCCCGGGCGAAGGCGTCCAAGTTTGCTTTCAGAAGCCTGGTCAGGTCCTCCCTTTCTTTCTCGTCGGCCTGCGACCCTACCTTGATCTTCTGGTCAGGGTGCTCGTTATTTATAATGACCTCGACCAATTCGTCCTCGGCGATGAAGTCCGGCTCGTCGCGGATTTGTAATGTTTCAACCTCTACTGCTTCTTCTGCAATCTCCTTGATCGCGGCGATCTGATTTGTGATATTAAAACCCTCTACTCTGGGTTGCTTGGAATCGACTCTATTCTTGGTCATGTATTCGAGGAAGAATCCGGGTCGGCTTAAGGCGACCCCAATTTCCTCCCCTATGTTGAATTTGACCCTTTGGTGAGGAACAGATGCCACCATTTGAAATTTTCTCATAGCTGGGATCCCCAAAATCATGTTGTAGTATGAGGGGAGATTGATAACTAGGAAAGTGACCACCTCCGTTCGACATGGTTCGTAATCGCCGAGGGTGATGCTGAGGTCGATGGTGCCTTTGACCCGTACCGTATCATTGGTGAAGCCTTCGAGTACCCCGAGGTAAGGCTTCAACTTGGCCTCTCCAAATCCGATCTGTTTTAAACAGTCGAAATAGATGACGTCGCGGCCAGCCCCAGTGTTGACCATTACCCTGTTGACGCCGTGCTTATCGTTCACCCCGACTTTGAGGATGAGGGGTATTTCCATAGGACCGTCGACTGTGGTCAGCTCACTTTTAGTGAATAGAATTCCCTTCTCGTTTCCCCCAACACTATTTGTTTTTCAAAACCGCGCGTATTGATTTGATGTATTTGTGATTTCAGCTGATTGTTGCTGGGAATATTCCCATGGATAACTTGAACTTCCCTCTGATAGACGCGGGGCTGGCGACCTTGTCCCGGACCAGTATTCCCATCTCGTTTATACTTAGTCGCCGGTCCCTCACGGATCAGGCTCTCTATTTCTCGCCTTAATGTGAAGCATTCATCTGTGATGTGACCGTGATCCTTGTGATAGTCACAGTATTTCGATTTATCGCGACCGTCGGGATCGCCCCTCATAGGCTTAGGTTTGTCGATATGTTCGCGAATCTCGAACAAAATCTGGGATGCTTTTGTGTTAAGCGGGGTGAAGTTATCCTCGCTGAATCTGTAAGGTTTCTTTATCTCACGATCACGGCTAGCATCCTGTCCTTTTTCCCTCTTACGATCCTCTGTTCGATCCTCTTTGTGTGAATGTTGCTCTGCTTTTGTTTTGGTTTTCCCAGGGGATGGCGCTTCGCTGACTCCCATCATCCGAGCCCTTTCTAGCATCTCCTGAGACCCGCTTTTGGGGGTCGCAGGTTAAACTCTGTTTTCATCGGACCCTTAGCAATCCCTGTGAGGAAACACGTTATAACTGCGTCATCTGGAATGTTTCTTGTCTGGTCGTGCACTCGGATGAAACGCTCATAGTATTCTTTTCCAGACTCGTGCCCTCCCATGCGGACCTCATAAAGGTCCTCTATGGTTTTCTTAGGCCTACTCGCTGATTCAAATTCTCTGACGAATTTTTCCGATAGGTCCTCCCAACTTTTAACTGATCCGCGGGGAAGCCCGTGTATCCAGGACGCTGCCCTGTCCTGCATGCTACCGACCAGAGCGATGCACCAGGCGGACTTGTTCTGAGTTGCTAAGGTTATGCGGCCTTGGAAAGCGGTGAGCCAGTCGTTCGGACAAGAGTTGCCATTATAGTAATTATAGCTGGGGTAGCTAACCTTTTCATTACTGGTAGGTAATGTCTCTGTGATTCTTCTAGCGAGCACGTGGATTCCTGAGACCGGTGCGGCCCTTTCGACAGGCCTTGATTTCTTTAGCTCTGCGAGCTCATTTTTCATTATCTCCATTTGCTCTGCCAAAGCAGAGTCGAATCTGGGTCGAGACAAAGGCTCGCCATCGCCCCGCTCCCCGCTCGCGCTCTGATTCCTCATAATCCTGCGATCCTTCATGGCGAGCTCTTTTCTCCCTTATTATTATCCGAGCGTCCTGTGCGCTCTTATCTGGTCGTGGGGGTATTCCCCCTCCTGGAAGGCTGAGACGACTTGGGGCCAAGGCCTTGTCCTTCTCACCTAACCTCTTGAAAGCTGATCCTTTTTCGAGTGTCTTTCCTCTTTGGTGATCGCGATCTGGGGGTGCTGAGTTTTGTGCGATTTCTCTCCCCAATCCTTTGCGACCCGACGAATGCACACTCTCCTCTATCTCGATTTCTTGGATCTGACTTTGACGGGCTTTGTTTAAGTTCGCGGGAGCAGTTTCATTCCTAGGAGGATTCGGGGGTCGTATCGCCATTGGGGCCTGGCCCTTTGCTACCAGGCGAGAGTTAGTCAAGTACATAGTTTCCGCATACTTCGCATATTCTCTCATTTCCGCAATCTCAGGATCCTCCCGGAAGCCTGGTCTTGTTTCAGGGGTCGACTTTTGACTCGTTGCGACCTTGCTCTCTCTTTGCGAGCCTCATCTAGCGCAATGACGGCGTTGGCCTCTTTTGACTTGGCCTTTTGGTTAATGACATTTACGGCGTCGCTTGGCGATAGGACTCCTCGTTGCGACCCTTCCCCTTCTGCGGGAAAGTTGTCAAGTGTTTCTCCCACTCCCTCTCCACGAGCCTGATGTTGCATGGCCCCCTTTGCCGGGGTCTTGGGATTCAGATGCCCTTTACTTCCTGTCATTTTTCTGGAGTGTTTCGTTTGAATGGGGGTTTTGAAGGCTTTTCTTTGCAAGATTACCTCTTTCTTGGACGCAACTAGGACGACTGAAACTGGCCGGATGCTCTTGGCTGGCGGAGGTGAGCTTCATTCGATCCGCCGTGTGTTACTGTTCTTTGATGATTTTCACGCCTGGAACTGAGCAAGTTGCAGCGTTGGTTTCCCGGTAACGGAGCCAACTGACGATGCAGAAATTGTCACGATGGCGTAGCGGCGTTAATGGAGTGGATATCTGGCTTATTCGTGAGTAGATTACTTATAAGTTGGTCGGAGACAGATAGTGACGAGAGGAGGACGGTGAAATAAGCTTGTTTTTGCAGAGATTTTTGTCTGTTAATTTTGGTCTTAGATCTCCTTTATTAGGTTACACAAGACTCTCCTTTTATAGGGAGATTAAACTTAGGGGTGAAGTAAAGACTGGTGGTGCAGAAGCAGCTTAGTCACTAGTCTTAGTAGCTAAGTAAACACTAAATATCTGACATCAAGTGGGTAAAATATCTAGTAACAAGTGGATGTAATATCCGGGCGGCGACCCCTTATGGTCGCCCAGGTCGCCGTCCTCGTTGTCGGGCCTTCGCCCCCTGTTTTCTCTCAAGTCTTGCGCGGCTTCCTTGGGGAGCCTTATATTTATGGCCGCCCGCCGGCCCCCTAGCTTTTACGAGGTTCCAGGTAGGGGTTGTGGGTGGCGGGCCTGCTCTTAATGCCTTTGGACGTCGCCATATGAGCGCCCCCATTGGAGGTGATAATTTGTATCATCAATTATAGTATTCAAATATTTGTATTAAGTGATAAAGATTGGAGCTTTTATGGCTCATGATTCTTTCCATAGTTACCCATTTATTATCACGTGGGGAATACGATTAGAGATTAACTCTGGCCGATTTGGACGGCCCGAGATGAACTGGTTGATTCCTTCCGTGTCTCTTCTAACCCGCGAAGGTCGGGAAAAATAGCCGAGCTGGTATCAACTCGGACTCTTAGGCTCATGGAATGGTAGGCCTGAGAGAGACTTAATCCAACCAGTAAGGTCAGACATGGGTAGGTTAGAGTACAAGTGTTGGCCGAGTATTGATTCTAGAGGGGATAGGATCAGTGGCCGAGCTACCTTAGTCCGGCCACTGGGACATCCGGCTCCGTTTCTCTCTATACTTAAGGTTGAGCCACTAGGGAGGTGCCACGTAGGTAAGCTCAATTCTTGGCATCGTCACCCAATGGTGACTATTGTAGAAATTATTGATACCATTCAAGAATTCAAAAGAAAGAAGACAGAAAAACAAACGGTGAGCTCAAAGAATGAAGAGTAATGTTACATCACAATTAAGCTCTTTTATGATATGATCAACATATATTGCATGCTTGAAGACTGAACAAGGACTTTGTACTACTGACAAGTGACAATGATGTCATGGAGAAAATGATCGTATATTTGTATAAGAACCTATATGAGGTGGATGCTTCAAAACAGATTGAGAGTGAGGTTATACAGTTACCCACACTGTCTCACACAGACTTGCAGTTTCTTAGTAGGCATATTTCAAAGAACGAGGTGGAAGATGCGATCTTCCAGATGGGGAGCTATAAGACACCTGGTCCTGATGGGCTACTTGTTAGTAATACCATCCGCAACGGAAGCGATTTATGGATCTAGATCTATATAATACACGTAATAAAACAAGCTGGATCTATTCTACAAGGGGATGTAGATCATACCTCTTGAATCTCAAAATTCAAGTTGAAGAACCGCAAAGGATGAATGTGAAGATGTGAAGAGCACCACGTCTTCCGATCGTGTGATCCAAGCAATTCCCGGTGGAAGGAATTCTCGACTCGAACCCCTCCGATATGCTACCCGGAAAAATCTCCAAGATTTCTCCCTTATACCCCTTGGCCGAATTTTATCACTTCTTCTCTCTAAGAGGAGAAGTCGAAAATATCATGTGTGTTAAGGCTTGGGAGAATTCTCTTTATATAGGAGAGTAATCCTTGTCCTCCAAGGATTAAATAATTAAGAGATAATTATTACATTAATCCTTTTTCCAAATAAAAGATAAATAAAATAATTATCCCAAACAAATTAGGATAAAACATATTATTATCTAATATTCCATGATTTATCATTTAACAAATAAAAGATAAATCACACATTAAATAATTATCCAAGAAAACTAATTTCTTAATAATTAAATAATATAAAACAAATTGCATGCGCACCTTTCTTTAAAATTAAGGTCACGCACCTTTTCAATATGTTTGACCAAAAAATTAGGTCAACACACCAATTCGGGCCGAGTCCACGAAAAATGTCTTTTCCGTGTATTTAATTATTTATCCCAACTAATTTAATAGTCCACTAAACAATTAATTCACATATCGTTTTAATAAAGTCCAACAAGAACTAAATTAATATTATTAGGATTCGACGTCCGAGAATAGCTATGCTATATTAGGAGGCACGTCGGGGACCATGGACTAATAATCGGCGGCTCCGATAAATCAAATAAATAATTATCTTACGAACGAATAATTATATTCGATAAATCAATCACAGGAATATGCCACCATAATCCCGTGATCGCACTCCTCCGATTATGAGATTATATTTATCTCCTCACGAGAATAATAATAAGCGTCCATTGATATAATCATTACATATGGATTAATCCTCCATAGATCGTTCATTCTAAATCGGGAAGTTACCGTTAACCCTTTTTAGAACCTCTTATCCTTATTTACCATTAACCCCCTAGTGATCAATTAATTCATACAACTCACCGATAGCTAATCGGTGTAATATGAACTCGCGCGATCGATCGGTTTCTAGGATTAACAAATAAAGGAACTGTTTATCTACTTCCATAAATGGAAGGAATGGATTCCGTATCCGTGATAACACGACTACTCACTCAATCCGGTACAATGCCAAGATGGGGTAATTCGGACCACGGACTCGGTGTAATCCTTAACCGTCAAGTCAAACTTCATACCGATTCAAGCGCTTGACCGTGATCAACTCGGGATTAAGATACATCCATAAATATGATCATCCATTGATTCGATAAGACTTCTCGATTACGGAATTATATCGTGAACTCTAATCAAATCGGTCCACCCCTATATGATATATCTATCATATATAAATGCCCCATTAGGTTCTCTTAACCGAAAGTCCGGATAAGACAATCACACCTATTGTGTTCGGGCGCATTAATAGCACGTTAAAGGAGAGACCCGATACTCTCGATTAACTTCACTACGGGCTAATTGTATTTTAAGTACATCTTCACTAACTCAATCCTCCCGTGTATATACCATACACCGAGTTAAGTGATTACATAAACGATATACTTTAGGGTTTTACGTAGTGTAAATACTATTGTCACATCGGTGAATATGAGAATAATAAATATGAATAATAACATCATTTCATTTATTAAATAAAACAATTACAAAATTGTCTTTCGGGCATCACACCTAACAATCTCCCACTTGCACGAAAGCATGTGATTAATTGTTTTAGAGCACACCCTATTATTTAAAATACAGCAAACTATCACTCCCACTTGCTCTAAAGCAAATGAGACATGTCTCTAATACCTATAGTCTCCAAGTGTCGACTAAAAGCTTCAATCGACAGCGTCTTGGTGAATGGATCAACAGGATTATCGGCGGAGGCGATTTTCTTGACGGAAATGTCCCCTCTATCGACAAAATCATTGATCACCCAGTATTTTCTCTCTATATGCTTCGACTTACTGTGCTTTCGAGGTTCCCTAGAGTTGGCAATGGCCCCATTGTTATCACAATAGAGAGTAATAGGATCCTTGATGAGCGTTTTTTCACCAAACAGAATTTATAAGATGCTCAAGACAACGGTGACTAAACAAGCTCTCTAACCGGCAGTGTACCGGGTCGTTTGCTAGTATAGCTACAGGAGTCCGAGGTCGATCCCAAGAGACAAGTGTTTGTGAATACCAAAGTGAACGTAATTCTTAGTCTAGGTGGTCAAGTGTTGGATAAATGTTGAAATTAAAGTAAAGCAAGCTAACAAGTCTAAAAAGAGGTAGAAAGAGTACACTACTAGATTTCAAAGATGGATAAGGGGACATAGCCGAACCATGATCAATAAGGCTAATCTCAACCCCAAGGATGACAAAACCGGGAGTGTGCAATATAACAAACGAACTCTTGCATTCAATTTCACGGGTGCGAACTCCTAAACCCGGTGCTAGCGTCTGAACAACTCTCTTCTAACACCTTAAGCCTTGTCAAGGTCTGAACAACTCTCCCCTAACAAGTCATGTTTTGCACTCGAGCCGCTTAAACGTAAAAACGAGTAACCTCGTGATAAGCTCGGTTTAACAACTAAAACGAGACTACACCACGATCCTGGAACCCTTTTCCCACACCCCTCTCTCTGAACAACTCTCAAGAGTGATGTGTGTGATTTTGACCTAGGTGATCAATCTAGCCCAAATCCGTTATAACAAGTTCTAAGACGTGAAACATGCAAGAAACAACAATAAAAAGCACTACCCACTCCCAATTTCATCACCCAAAGGGTGATTTCACCAAATTTCACATGACCCGGCTATGAAGAGAATTTAGCTACTCATTATACTAATCAAAACATGCACCAAACAGTAAATAAGAGCCATAACAAGTAAAAGAGAAGAGAAATATACCATAAGATTGCAGAAATTCGAGTTGAGATCCGAAAAGTACAAAATAGAGAAGTAATCAAAAGGTGGTCTCTTAGTGTTTGAAATGAAAATCTAAGCTAAGAAATGGAAAGATTGAGCTAAGATGTTGTTGATTTACACTAAAAGGAAGTATTCTAGGCTATTACAAAATTCGAGCTATGAAGGGGGTAGAGTTTAGCTAAGAATATGAATAATAATCCCGTAATGGGCTAAGCGGGGGTATTTATAGGTGGAGGGAAAATCCGCGATTTTTGGTTCGAACGCCGGTTCCATGAGTGGAACGTGCGTTCGCTTGAAGTTCGGGCGGCTTAGGGCTTTTGTCTTTCGAAACGCCGGTTTACGGGCATGGAACGTGCGTTTGAGAGGTCCGGAACGCACGTTCCAAGGTAGGGAACGTGCGTTTGAATAGTCCGGAACGCACGTTCGGGTAATTGTTAAACCGCCGTTTGAAGGAGCCGAACTCGTATGACTCGGCAACTCGGAACGCCGGTTCGAGGGTTGGAACGCCGTTTGGAGACCCGGAACGCCGGTTTGAGGGTTGGAACGTGCGTTTGGACCCCGTGCTACCAATTCTTCACTTTTTCTCCCTTTTCCACCTCTTTTCTCGCCTCGGTTATGTTTCTCATTGTAAACCATTGCCTTTCGGGTCCTCGAGACATCAATACCCTACATCATCACAAAGACCAAAAACAACCAAAACATTCCAAAGGGTAAACGTGCTCGGGAATGGGGTCAATATCATCAAAAAGGGGTGGTAAACTATCAAAATGACGGAATTACCCCCCGTGCGAGGAGCTCACAATATTACCCCGAAAGTGGTCTAAATTATCCAAAAATATGCTGAAAATGTGGTAAACGGAGGCCAAACAATGTAGCGGAGTCACGTAAAGTTGACTCCCATCAACCACCCCACACTTAGCCTTTGCTCGTCCTCGAGTAAAATGGGCGTTTTAAAACAAACCAAGGGATTCAACTTTATGATGTAGGTGCTACTACTCACATTCTCAAGGTAAACACAAAGTAAGAAACACGAACATATACACATTGGTGCAACATTATCAAGAAAATGGAGTGTGTGTGGTGCAAAGCTAGAACCAAGTACTCAAAAAGATTGTTGGGGCTTGAATCCCAACCAAAAAGGTCTACCAACCGTTTCATAATCACGAGCCTCTCCACTAATCGGTTTACTAAGTTTGGACACGATCGGGCAGACTTGAGCGGTTATAACGTTAGGCTAGGGTGATTTCGGTTAGTCGAAAGCGGGTATTTTGGGAACTCGGAGAAAAGAAGTACGAGTGAACCTAATCAACCAAGTACCAACTCATCTGTATCAAGCAAACCACCCAAAACTCCCTTTTTGATCAACTTGACATTTTGGGAACCATAGGTTACCAATACACCCGAACTCATTGCCAAACTCGACTATGTTTCAAGTTTCATAAGGTGAGTCCAAGCACACTAGCACCTATCTCACTATCCCAACTCTAACATCATAAAAGCAACTTTTGAGCTCAACCCTTTTATTTCTATAAACATCAACTTTTATTCAACGAGAGCTAATGTATTTTGAACTTTGTTTGATTTTTTTTTTTTTTTTTTTTTTTTTTTTTTTTTTTTTTGAGGAGAAGAAGAAGGTTCTTTTCTTTGGCCCAAAAACTGAACACCAAGCCCAAACGAGCTCCTCTACACCTTATAGCTCAAAACAAGAAACAACAACCCAATCAAAACATCATATTTCCCCCACCCCACACTTGTTTTAGCAAGTGTGTTCCAACTGAGGACTAGGTCCCCTCGTAGGGTTAAAATGAAGGATATGTGACCATATTTAAGGCTCAAGGGTAGGTTTCGACTAAGTAACAAAACAGCCTATAAGCGAATGGTGGTCGACCATTCTATCAAGGCTGAGAGGGGCTACGAAGGGTAAATGTTCCGGTTAAGGCTTATTTGGCTATGGTAGGGTCAAAAGGACGCCAAAACCGTCATCCCATGTCCTACTTAGGTAAACCTATGACATTTCGTCTCGAGACTCATGATATGAAAGGTGGTAGTAATCAAATTGTGCACAAAGTGTAGCTTCGTGAAATAATAAACTCCATTCTCAAGATAATATCAAACCGCAATGCATATGTTCGGGGTCCCGACTAAGATGATCACCCCTCAAATGTGAAAATAACACATACAACATGGTGCTAAAAACCTTGAAAATTTTTAAAAATTACCCAAAAATCGACTCGAGCTCGATCATAGGCCAAGTATACCACATTTATAGCACATTTAACAATCAATACCAAGAAAACGGCTAAGTCTCCCCACCCCACACTTAAACGAAACACCGTCCCGTGTGTGAGAGATAAAAAGAGTAAAAGACTTAGCTGTTTGACCAAAACCCGGCAGAAAGGCGCAACCGATACTCGAAACTCGTGACACCCTCGTATAAGTCCATCCCGAAACCTAAAGCGAGAACAAAAGAAACAAAGAAAGCGTAGGCACGGGAAAAGTCCACGTGCTAAAGATCAAGCAATAGGCGAACGGGTGCGTAAGAAGACGAGTTTATGCCTCGAAACGATATCAAAGCATGCCGAGGGGGAATGGGATATGCAATGGACGGATACAATATAACAATAAAACTCGTAACATCCACGCATGCGAATCAAAGGGGAGAAAAACATGCACGGTCAAACAGCCTCGTGGGCCGAACAATGATTACATGTGCGTATCAAAAGTGAAGAATGTAAAAACACCAAAAGTCGAAATCAAAAGTCAACCCGCCTCAAAGTGAATCAAAAGTACCCACAAATAAATGAAAAACAGACTAGCCAAAATAAGCTGCACTCTCAAAAGAAAAGCAGAAACAATGAAAAACAAGCTAGCTGCTCTGGCCCTGTACATCAAACTGGAGGATCCTGTGTGCTGGAAGATGGTGCGATCACACAAGAATCGCACTCTCGGCCGTGTAGTCTCGCAAAGACTCGTCCCCACTATCTCCGAATCCGCATCCGCCCCCGCCTCATGCCCCGTCTCGTCTCAACATCCAACGAATCATCCGCCTCGCCTCTATCCGAACCTCTCGACCCTCATCGGACTCATCCTCTAGTAGGCTCTCGGTAATCCGCCGTGAGATCGGCCTCTATCTCGGTGTGTACCGGAAGGCCGTAGTATCCAAGTCTCTCGTGCGGAAGATGGACCCGCCGAGCACGAGCTATTGCCTTCGGTTCTTCGGCCAGCCCATTCATCATGATCCGCAGACCGTCCATCCAATCTCGCCGCTTGTGGGCTATCACGTCCCCGTCTCTCGCTCGCCACGGCCCTCCGGTGAAAGGTATGGTAGGTGTGGGTGGAAGTAAAGTGGTGGAGGAGGTGGAAGGTCCGAACCGGGAGGTGGTGGAATGGTGGTGGTGGTGATAGTAGTGAGGGGAGGTGGTGGCATAGGCGTGGTGGTGGAAGTAGTGGAGGTAGGGGTGAAAGGTTGGAGGACCGTGTGGATGAGCCGCTTGGAAGGCCGAGAAGCGTAACGAGCATTGAACGACTTAGGCATGATAGGCAAAACTTTGCTCTTTCTAATCTGATCATCTGCATACTCACCAACTCGTGCATCACGACACAACCCGTAAATCAAGTAGGGGCACATAATCAATCGACGCTTGTTTTTCTGGTTCTCCCGAAATTCCGCAAAAATCGTCCTCCCCACGTCTACTTTCAACTTATAATGCAAGGCGTACAACAACTGTAGATCCTTAATGTGAAAATGTGTGATGTTGTCCTTAGGTAGTAGACGATTCTGGGAGAACTTAGCCTTGACTTTCCAGTCGTCGGGCCAAGTCGTCGTCAACAACTGACTGCGCGTGTTACCCCCTTTTGACATCCACTGCAACTCGGGGTTGATTTCTATCCTCATCCGCTCCAAGGGGTCCTCGCACTACCCCAACTATTCTTGTCCCGAAACCACTCCTCATAATGATCGCCCACGATAGTCGGTGTCCTATAAAAACCATTAATCGCCGCGACCGACCATGGGACATTCACTCCACGCACCCAAAAGTCCCTCTCTCTAAGTCGCCCACAAGTAAAGTTGGCATACCATTCCCGGACTATTGACAAGTTCAAGGTTGCCCTCGGGTTCCAAGATAAGGTTATTCCAACCCCTACTCCTCGATTATCCACAAACGATTTCGGTACCACCTTCAAATCTAGCCCTCTTTCAAAGCACATTTTTTTATCAACCACGAACTCCTCGTAATTGCTCAAAGCTTGGGGCGTGGAGAAACGCATGTCGTAAGGAAGAGGGTCAGATGAGGCAGAAGCTACTTGGGGTTGCGGCTCGGTGGAAGTCTGAGGAATAGGTTGGGTAGGTGGAGGGTGCGGGGGTTGAGAAACCGGGGGACGAGCGACCCTGGGTGTGACACGGGACAGGGGTGCCTCACCTGTCAAACTCCGCAGTCTCCTCACTGCTATCATCACTATCACTGCTAGAATTTCGACCTTCAGTATCGGGCTCGAAATCATCATCCGATGTCTCATCTCTAAGCTGTCCAGCCCTAATAGCTCTAGGGTTCGCGCTCAAACCTCTCCCTGGCTCACTGATTCTAATACCACCGCCTCTAGTTCGAACCCGTTTTTTGCTTCTTTGATTGGCTCTTACCGACAACAGCATTTTGCCCTTCCCTTTATCCCCTATCTCCTTTCGTTTACCCCCGCCATCTTCCTAAATTAAGAGCAACTCCACCACAACCAAACACAAGGCAAACCGACCCGAATATCATCCAATACGGGATTTCAAAACAACCAAACCAAACCATCCATCACACAACCACCACACATCACAAGGCCAAGAACACGATAAACAAACAAGAAACAAGGTACATAATCAATGACAATTCACAAACGGGGTAGGGAAAAACGGAAATGTAAACCAAAAGGTACTGTCTTATGCTTAGATTAGCCTACGTGAGCGTTGTGGAGTGACTAACGAGTCCCGAAACAACGGAGAAGGTGGAAATCGACTATGGTGAAAAATACGCCCAAGCACCGATCGAACCGGGAATTTGGTGGATTGTTGTTTGGATTTGGTCTCAGAAAACAAAAGAAGGGATCAAGAGGTGTTGATTGCAACAAAAATCGCTCAAAACGGGTTAGAAACGAAGAATTTCGAAGCAAGAAGGGGGAGGGGGCGTGAGAACGGCGGTTAGGTCTTGAATTCGATTTTGGGAACGCCGGGTTGGGGAAGAAGGGTATTTATAGAAAAAGGGGTCAAACGCTGGTTCCAGAGCATGGAACGTGCGTTTCGCATGTCTCAAACGCACGTTCCAGAAGAGGGAACGCGCGTTTCGCAAAGATGGAACTGGCGTTTGAACGAGGAACGTGCGTTTGAACTGAGGGATTTGATACTGGGGGTAAGAGGCTCAAACGCTGGTTTGGAAAATCTTGGAACGCACGTTTGAAGGGCCGGGAACGCACGTTTGGACATTGGGAACGTGCGTTTGAGGGCAAAAACAGGGAAAAACAGAAAACAGGGGAAATCACTCCACACTCACATCTAACCACCCCTAGACCACTCTAGACTCTTACTCAACCAACTTAAACCACAAAAAGGTGGGTTGCCTCCCACTAAGCGCCTTTGTTTTACGTCGTTGGCTCGACAAGATGGATTATACGGTGCCAACTTTTTCAAAGTTATACCGTTGGCACGGGGCGAGGAAAGGATAGAAAGGACGGATGATGGGTCAAAGATTATACGAGTCAAGGTTTATAGTCCATGACAAGACTTGCACGATTCATCACATGGCACGGGGTCTTCGAGGGTCACTATTTCCAAGGCTTCATTAAAGGGTAGTCTCTCATACTTTTTCAATCTCAAGCCGTTTGTGGTCACAAGACCAAACTTGGGGTGAGTGATTTCGATAACTCCGGACGGGTAAACTTTAGACACTATGTAAGGACCGGACCACCTAGACTTCAACTTCCCTTGGAAAAGATGCAAACGAGTATTGTAGAATAAGACTTCGTCACCCTCATTGAAAACACGAGGTTTGATCAACTTATCATGGAGTAACTTAGTTTTTTCTTTATACTTCGTGGAGAGGTCATAAGCACAAAGGCGGAACTCATCTAGTTCATTCAGTTGGGCCATACGCTTCTCACCAATTAAGGTGTCATCGAGGTTTAGCATTTTGATGGCCCAATAAGCCTTGTGTTCGATTTCTACGGGAAGATGGCAAGATTTACCATAAACTATCATGTAAGGTGACATGCCTAGGGGTGTCTTAAAGGCTGTCCTATGGGCCACAAAGCATCATCTAACTTTAAAGACCAACTTTTGACGTTCGTGTCTACCGTCCTTTCCAAGATACGCTTAATACCCCTATTCGTGACTTCAACTTGACCACTCGTTTGGGGATGGTAAGCGGTACCTAGCTTGTGTTTCACGCCATACTTCTCCAAAAGTTTATCAAACGGCTTGTTGGCAAAATGGCTTCCATTATCACTAATTATAGCACGTGGCACCCCAAACCTACAAAAGATGTTCTTTCTAAGAAAGCGGATAACAACATTCCTATCATTGGTGGGTGAGGCTAAGGCTTCGACCCATTTGGATACATAATCACACGCGACTAGAATGTACTTGTTACCACACGAAGAGGGATAGGGGCCCATAAAATCAATGCCCCACACGTCAAAAATCTCACACACTATGATCGGCTTCTGAGGCATCTCACTCCTTCTAGATATACGACCGACCTTTGACAAGCATCGCAAGATTTCACATAAGCATGTGCATCTCGGAATAGAGTGGGCCAATATAGCCCACTCGCAATACTTTCAAAGCGGTTCTTTGCCCCGAGAAGTGGCCTCCGGCCTCTTTGTCGTGACAAAACGAGAGAGCACTCAAAATCTCACTTTTCGGGATGCACCTCCTCGAATACCATCCGAACACAACCTATATAGACAAGGATCTTCCCACACATACTTACCCACCTCACTAAGGAATTTACGCCTTTGGTTCGAGTCAAGGTCGGGGTCTACGAAACCGCACTCGTGGTAGTTGACAAAAGGAGCAAACCAAGGACTACCTTCCTTACCGACTTTTAGAAAGTTCCCCTTTTTAGCCGGAGAAAGGGTGTCAAGTGCATAGAGTTGCTCGTGAGGAAAAGAATCATTTATCTCCCTTTGTGCCTTAATCAACTCCTCACTAAGCTCCATACGACTTAGGTGGTCGGCTACGACATTCTCACAACCTTTCCTATCACGGATCTCTAAATCAAACTCTTGCAAGAGCAAGATCCACCTCAAGAGGCGGGGCTTGGCGTCTTGCTTGGCAAAGAGATAACGCAAAGCGGCATGATCCGTGTGGACAACTACCCGAGAACCTACGAGATGAGACCGAAACTTATCAAACGCAAAGACGACCGCTAAAAGCTCTTTTTCGGTGGTGGTGTAATTCTCGTTGGGCCGGATTCAAGGTGTGACTTGCATAAGCAATGGGCTTGAAGATTTTATCGATCTTTTGACCGAGGACCGCACCAACCGCGGTGTCACTTGCATCACACATGAGCTCAAACTCTTGATCCCATTTCGGAGCAACTAAGATGGGAGCGGTTATAAGCAATTGCTTGAGCATCAAAAAGGCCGCAACACAAGCTTTGTCAAAATCAAACGGGACGTCTTTTCCAAGAAGAAGAGTAAGAGGACGGGCTATTTTCGAGAAATCCTTGATGAACCTACGATAAAACCCCACATGGCCTAGAAAACCCCTAAGAGTCTTTAAGTTGGTGGGCATAGGAAGCTTAGCTATCGCTTCAACCTTAGCCTTGTCTACCTCTATACCCTTACTAGATATCTTATGCCCTAAGACTATCCCTTCCGTAACCATCAAATGACACTTCTCCCAATTGAGCACCAAGTTTGTCTCCTCACATCTACCCAACACCTTTTCAAGATTATCTAGACATTGTTCAAAGGAATCACCAAACACGCTAAAATCATCCATAAAGACTTCTAAAAACTTTTCTATCATATCCGCAAATATGGCCACCATGCACCGTTGGAATGTCGCGGGTGCATTACACAACCCAAAAGGCATCCTACGGAAAGCAAAGGTACCATAGGGGCAAGTATAGGTAGTCTTTTCTTGGTCCTCTAAAGCCACATGTATTTGGTAATACCCACTAAACCCATCAAGAAAACAATAAAAGGCATGGCCACTCAATCTTTCCAACATTTGATCAATAAAGGGGAGGGGAAGTGATCTTTACGGGTTTGGTCATTTAGCTTACGATAATCAATGCAAATTCTATGACCACTTACCAAACGCTTAGGTACCTCCTCACCTTTGTCATTGATCTCCACGGTCATACCTCCCTTCTTCGGCACCACTTGGGTGGGACTCACCCACTTGCTATCCGAGATGGCATAGATAATCCCTAGCTTCAACATTGTGACCACGTCCTTTCTCACAACCTCTTGGAGGTGTGGATTGAGTCTTCTTTGGGGTTGCCTTACCGGCTTTGCTCCATCTTCCGTAATAATCTTGTGTTGGCAAATGGTGGGACTAATACCCTTTAGGTCGCACATCTTCCACCCGAAAGCACGCTTGTGCTTCTTAAGCATCTTCACTAACTCATCTTCCCGCAAAGCCGTTAGTGTAGAAGAAATAATCAAAGGAAGTAAATCATTATTTTCAAGAAAAACATACTTCAAATGAGGTGGAAGTGGCTTCATTTTCAAATCTTTCGGTGGGTCCTCAATTGATGGCTTTTCTAGCTCTCCTTCAAGCCCAAGATCAATCTTCTCGGTCCACCTTTCACCCACGAAAGCTGTCTTTTCTGGCTCTTTTGCTTCCTCTTCCATTTCCTCTTCCTCATCATGTTCCGTACTCACTTTTTCCATGCATTCATCGGATTCTTCTTTATATACCTGCATGTCAACATGTTCCGAAACGCAAGGATATATAGCATCAATAGAAAAACAAATTCCTCGGTGCTCTCCTTAGGATGTTTCATGGCTTTATAGACATTGACCGCGACTTTTTCATCTCCAACTCTCAATATTATCTCACCACTCGCAACATCTATCAAAGTTCTCCCGGTATTTAAAAAGGGACGTCCTAACAACAAAGGTGTTTTGGAGTCCATCTCCATGTCTAGCACTACAAAATCTACCGGGAAGGCAAACTTGTCCACTTTCACTATGACATCCTCTATCACTCCCATAGGCTCCCTAATAGACCTATCCGCCATTTGAAGGGTCATCCCCGTTGGCTCCAACTCTCCTAGATCAAGACTCTCATATATAGCACGGGGCATTAGGCTTACACTAGCCCCCAAATCACATAAGACACTAGGAAAATGAGTCGTACCAATAGTAACCGGGATAGTAAAACTACCCTTGTCCCTAACTTTCGGGGGAATCTTAGACTTTCCATTAAAAATAGCGGAACACTCTTCATTTAAACACACAACTTCTTGCATCTTACCCTTCTTAGTTAGTAACTCTTTCAAAAACTTACAATACGAGGGCATGTTTGCAAGTGCTTCAAGAAAAGGAATGTTCAAATCAATTTTTCGTAAAATTTCAATGAATCGAGTTTGTGCCTTATTCAAGCAACTTTGTCTATGATTCTTAGGGGGATATGGGAGAGTACTCAAATCAAAATCTTTAGAAGGAGGAGGGATCATACCTTTCTTACCTTTGGAGCGTGGGGGAGACGGCTCTTTCATTGGCTCTTTCCCTTCTCTTCTAGTTGACTCCTCTTCTTTCACATCGATAACCACATAATCTCCCCGAGCTTGAGCTTCTTTCCTTTCAACTTCTTTCTTCTTGACATATTCCTCATGATCCTCATTATCTTCAATCCCATCTATATCACCATCCATAGCTCCCGCTTCCGACTCAATAGGTGCTTTTCTAGCCTTGTCCTCCCACAAGACTTTCTTTTCTCCATTAGTTCTCAACACTTTGCCACTTCGGGTTAAGATGGCATTTACACTTCTCGGATTTTTTTCGGTGTTACTCGGTAAACCGCCCTTCAACTGAACATGTTCTACCACTTGACCAAATTGAGTCTCAAGATTTTTGATGGCGGAACCATGTTTGTAGTTCATCTCAACCATGTCTTTCTTAATCTCCGCAAAGTTTTTGTTCATTTGTTCCAAGATGACATCGGTTGAACTCTTTTGAGGTATAGGAGCCAAAGGAGGAGGGTGTTGATAATTGTTGGAACCTTGTTGATTGTACCCTCCTTGTTGTTGCCTTTGGTGTGGAGGTTGATAGACTTGCCCTTGTGAAGATTGACTTTGATTTTGATTTTGTCTATAACCTTGGTTTTGGCCTTGGCTTTGATTCCGATTCCAACCTTGATTATTGTTATGCCTCCAAGAACCATCACCTTGATTTACATAGTTTCCTCCTTGACCTTGTCCCACATAGTTCACATCTTGGGATTCTTCATATGGTTGCCCACCTTGTTGCTCACCCATATATTGGCCTTGATAGGGGCTTTGAGATTGATTTTGATATTGAGGCCCCGTATTCCATTGCTCCATCGAGCAAATACTCATCATCCGCTTAGCCAACTCATTCATGTTATCTTGAGAAAGAGTGCTAGGTTGCCCTTGAGTCGAGGATGAGGATGAGGATAGGCCATGTTTTGGGCTTTGGTTGTCATCCTACAATCCTTTGCCGAGTGTGGTCCGCTACAAATTTGGCAAAGCTTAGCGCTCTCATTCTCCTTTTTCAATCTCCCTAACTCGTTGTTCCATCGCTTGTACTTGAGCATGATATTGATCATTTGCTTCAACTTCTTTCACTTCAACCAAACCGGGCTTCTTGCTCCTTGTCCCCTTTCTACTTGACGATATATATTGCCTCGAGGTCTCGGAAATCTTCTCAATTTGGTTCATAGCTACTTCGGGTAAACCATACTCATAATATCTCCATTGCATGAAGCATGCAACGTACTTTGATGAACTTGATCCAAACCCCGGAAGAAAGCATGAACTACCTCATATGATCTCAACCCGTGCCCCGGGCACTCTCTCAATAACGCCTTAAACCGATCCCATGACTCATGTAGCTCTTCTCCTTCATAAGCATTGAACGACATTATAGCTTCTTTCATATCCATGGTCTTCGAGGGGGTAATATTTGAGTAGAAAAGTCTTTACCACTTCCTCCCATACGTGTGTAAAGAATCATTAGGCAACGAATCATACCACCTCTTAGCTTGCTCTTTCAAGGCGAACGGGAAAAGCATAAGTTTGAGTGCCTCATCACTCACTCCATTGATCTTCGTCGAGTTCACTATTTGGAGAAAGTGATCAATGAATAAGTGAGGATTTTCTAAAGCGGTTCCCTTGAATATAGCGTTGTCTCCCAACAAATGTATGATGTTCCTATTCAATTCCAAGTTGTTGGCGGCTACCGGTGGCATTCGGATTGGACTATGCCCCATGTTTGCCGTGGGAGCTAGCACAAAATCTCTACAAGTCAAGCCGCCTTGGTTTTGCTCTTGTTGACCGTTAAACCAATTTGGCATCGCGTTTACACCTTGATTGTGAGCTTGGTTTTGGTTTTGTTGAAACTGGTTCAACATCCATGCATTGAATTGTTGCATAAGAGCGGGATCCATTTGATTCCCTTGAGCCTGATGTTGAACATTTTGAGGTATCGGCCCATTTGCATTCACAACATTGTTTCCTTGTCCATTCCCACCTCCTTGTGCATTGTTGTTGACGAGAGGCGGGTTTTGAATTGGGACTCCATTATCATTTACCAAATTTCCTTCCAAACCTTGTCCACCTTGTTGTGCCATGTCGGATCCTTCTCCCAACTCACCCGAGTTGTTCTCTTCAAAGACCGGAATCGACTCCTCTACTTGACGACCTCTTCTTCGTTGACTATTTCTACGCCTTGCGTAAGCTTCAATCCCGTCTATGTATGGCTCGAGTGGTGTTTGAGATCTCCGGGTCATGCACTACAAAAAGCAAACAACAAGAAAACAGTAAAATAAAACCTAGGCCCAAGCCTTCGGTTCACTTACAAGATATCACAAATAGCACACAAGTCCCCGGCAACGGCGCCATTTTGATGAGCGTTTTTTCACCAAACAGAATTTATAAGATGCTCAAGACAACGGTGACTAAACAAGCTCTCTAACCGGCAGTGTACCGGGTCGTTTGCTAGTATAGCTACAGGAGTCCGAGGTCGATCCCAAGAGACAAGTGTTTGTGAATACCAAAGTGAACGTAATTCTTAGTCTAGGTGGTCAAGTGTTGGATAAATGTTGAAATTAAAGTAAAGCAAGCTAACAAGTCTAAAAAGAGGTAGAAAGAGTACACTACTAGATTTCAAAGATGGATAAGGGGACATAGCCGAACCATGATCAATAAGGCTAATCTCAACCCCAAGGATGACAAAACCGGGAGTGTGCAATATAACAAACGAACTCTTGCATTCAATTTCACGGGTGCGAACTCCTAAACCCGGTGCTAGCGTCTGAACAACTCTCTTCTAACACCTTAAGCCTTGTCAAGGTCTGAACAACTCTCCCCTAACAAGTCATGTTTTGCACTCGAGCCGCTTAAACGTAAAAACGAGTAACCTCGTGATAAGCTCGGTTTAACAACTAAAACGAGACTACACCACGATCCCGGAACCCTTTTCCCACACCCCTCTCTCTGAACAACTCTCAAGAGTGATGTGTGTGATTTTGACCTAGGTGATCAATCTAGCCCAAATCCGTTATAACAAGTTCTAAGACGTGAAACATGCAAGAAACAACAATAAAAAGCACTACCCACTCCCAATTTCATCACCCAAAGGGTGATTTCACCAAATTTCACATGACCCGGCTATGAAGAGAATTTAGCTACTCATTATACTAATCAAAACATGCACCAACAAGAATAAGAGCCATAACAAGTAAAAGAGAAGAGAAATATACCATAAGATTGCAGTAAATTCGAGTTGAGATCCGAAAAGTACAAAATAGAGAAGTAATCAAAAGGTGGTCTCTTAGTGTTTGAAATGAAAATCTAAGCTAAGAAATGGAAAGATTGAGCTAAGATGTTGTTGATTTACACTAAAAGGAAGTATTCTAGGCTATTACAAAATTCGAGCTATGAAGGGGGTAGAGTTTAGCTAAGAATATGAATAATAATCCCGTAATGGGCTAAGCGGGGGTATTTATAGGTGGAGGGAAAATCCCGCAGATTTTTGGTTCGAACGCCGGTTCCATAGGAGTGGAACGTGCGTTCGCTTGAAGTTCGGGGCGCCTTAGGGCTTTTGTCTTTCGAAACGCCGGTTTACGTGCATGGAACGTGCGTTTGAGAGGTCCGGAACGCACGTTCCAAGGTAGGGAACGTGCGTTTGAATAGTCCGGAACGCACGTTCGGGTAATTGTTAAACCGCGTTTGAAGGAGCCGAACTCGTATGACTCGGCAACTCGGAACGCCGGTTTGAGGGTTGGAACGCCAGTTTGGAGACCTGGAACGCTGGTTTGAGGGTTGGAACGTGCGTTTGGACCCTGTGCTACCAATTCTTCACTTTTTCTCCCTTTTCCACCTCTTTTCTCGCCTCGGTTATGTTTCTCATTGTAAACCATTGCCTTTCGGGTCCTCGAGACATCAATACCCTACATCATCACAAAGACCAAAAACAACCAAAACATTCCAAAGGGTAAACGTGCTCGGGAATGGGGTCAATATCATCAAAAAGGGGTGGTAAACTATCAAAATGACGGAATTACCCCCCGTGCGAGGAGCTCACAATATTACCCCGAAAGTGGTCTAAATTATCCAAAAATATGCTGAAAATGTGGTAAACGGAGGCCAAACAATGTAGCGGAGTCACGTAAAGTTGACTCCCACTTGCTCTAAAGCAAATGAGACATGTCTCTAATACCTATAGTCTCCAAGTGTCGACTAAAAGCTTCAATCGACAGCGTCTTGGTGAATGGATCAACAGGATTATCGGCGGAGGCGATTTTCTTGACGGAAATGTCCCCTCTATCGACAAAATCATTGATCACCCAGTATTTTCTCTCTATATGCTTCGACTTACTGTGCTTTCGAGGTTCCCTAGAGTTGGCAATGGCCCCATTGTTATCACAATAGAGAGTAATAGGATCCTCAGCATTCGGGACAACGCCTAATCCGCTGATGAACTTTCTTAACCAAACTGCTTCTTTAGCTGCCTCTGAGGCCGCTATGAACTCGCCCTTCCATTGTTGAATCGGTCGTCTTTGGATTGCTTTTGGCTTCTCCATTCTACTGCACCGCCACCAAGCTTAAACACTGAACCAGAGGTGGATTTAGAATCATCTCTGTCTGACTGAAAGTCAGAATCGGTGTACCCCGCTAGCTCCAAACTCCCACTCGAATAGACAAGCATATAATTTCTGGTTCTCTTCAAATATTTGATGAGATTATTTACTGCTGTCTAGTGCGGTTGCCCTGGATTTGACTGAAAACGGCTGACTAATCCAACGCCGTAACAAATGTCAGGTCTTGTACACCTCATAGCATACATAAGACTACCAACAGCCGAGGCATATGGCACTCTTCCCATAGCTTCAGCCTCTTCGGGGTTTGAGGCCCCTGAGTCTTAGAGAGGTAAACGCCGTGACGGGTTGGTAGAAAACCCTTCTTTGCGTTCTCCATACTGAAGCGTGCCAGCACCTTATCTATATAAGTTGCTTGGGACAGAGCTAACATCCTGTTCTTGCGATCCCTTATAATTTGGATCCCTAGAACATAACTCGCTTCTCCCAAATCTTTCATTTGGAATTGCGTGGTCAACCAACTTTTCACGTCGGACATCATCCCCTTATCGTTGCCAATGAGGAGTATGTCATCAACGTACAACACTAGAAATACAACACTATCTTTGATAACCTTCTTGTACACACAAGATTCAGCAAAGTGTTTTTCGAAATCATAAGATTTGATCGTGTGATCGAATCTATGATACCAGGAACGAGATGCTTGCTTCAACCCATAAATGGATCCGAGCAACTTGCACACCATGTGCTCTCGACCTTCTTCAATGAATCCTCCGGTTGCCGCATATAGATTTCCTCGTCAAGAAAGCCGTTTAAAAACGCCGTCTTAACATCCATTTGCCGATTTCATAATCCGGGCATGCAAAGCAATCGAAAGGAGGATGCGAATGGTTTTCATCATGGCCACAGTGAGAAGGTTTCCTCGTAGTCTATACCCTCTCGTTGTGTGTAACCTTTGGCTACCGGCCGTGCTTTGAAGGTTTCAACCTTCCCATCTACTCCTCTCTTTCGCTTGTAGAGCCATTTACATCCAATGGGCCTTTCACCCTGAGGAAGTTCTACAAGTTTCCAGACTGAGTTAGAGTACATAGACTCCATCTCTTGATTCATTGCGTTAATCCATTTATCCTTATCGTGATCCAATAAGGCCTTCTTATAGGTCGGAGGATCATCTTCCACCCCATCAGAGGCGACTACGTTTGCCTCTAAATCCATGCCGTACCGAGCCGGTGGCCGAACCACTCTCGCAGTACGTCTGGGTGGAACAGAATGTCGGAAGTGATTGTTGTATTATTAGTGTTGTTTACGGGAACATCGCAGCCCACAATAGGCCCGATGTCATCGGAGAGTAATTCCTCTAGTACAATTGTACTTCGAGGTCCGTGGTCTTTCATATAACTTTCCTCCAAGAACGTAGCGTTAGTCGAGACTAGCACTTTGTTATCTTCCGGATCGTAAAATAGACCACCACGTGTACCTTTTGCATAGCCTACAAACAAACATACTCTCGTACGTGATTGTAGCTTGGTAGTATTGTCCATCAGCACGTGTGCTGGACAACCCCATATGCGGAAGTGACGAAGGCTTTCGCGATGTCCGGACCACATCTCAATGGGTGTCTTTTCGACAGACTTTGACGGTACTGCATTCAAAATGTAGACCGCTGCTTCTAAAGCATAACCCCAAAAGGATATAGGTAGTGAGGCGTAGCTCATCATTGATCTAACCATGTTAATCAATGTCCTCGTTTCTCCTCTCAAAGCAACTTCGTTTTGCCGAGGTGTCCTAGGCGCCGAACGTTGGAAACAAATTCCTTTTTCACCAAGTAGTCAATGAACTCGCATCTAAATACTCACCTCCACGATCCGAGTGGAGGCATTTCAATGGCTTGCCTAGTTGCCTTTCGGCTTTCGCTTGGAACTCCTTGAACTTTCCAAAAGCCTCGGACTTTCTATGCGACAGATAAACATAACCGAATCTCGAGTAATCATCAATGAAAGTCACAAAGTACTCGTATCCGCCTCTAGCTTGTACGTTCATCGGACCACAAAGGTCCGAATGCACTAAGTCTAGAGTTCCCGTGGCTCTATTACCCTTTGATGAGAAGGGACGCTTAGTCATTTTTCCCTCCAGGCAACACTCGCGCATGTGCAAAGTGTGTCAACGAGATGACTCACCTAAGGCATTAACCTTTTCAAGTCTTTTGAGTCTTTCCAAGGAAATATGGCCAAGTCTTAGATGCCACAAGTATGTTTTATCTTCTTTTACTTGAGAAACTTTCTGCCTTTTTGCAGATCTTTGATGAGCAGTTTTAAACATTTCAGTATTAAGTAGGGGAGCTTTATGTGGTCTTACAAAATATAAACCGTTTTCATTTATAGTTGAACACAATTCAAAGCCATTCTTTGAAATAACAAATTCACCATTCAAACTTGAAACAGAAAATGATTGTTCAACTAAGGCAGAATAAGAAATCAAATTTCTCCTGAAATTCGGAATAAAATAAACATTTTCTAAATGTAAAATTCTATTATTAAAATGCAAGTCCACAGCCTCCCATCGCTTTAGCCGAAATGAGCGCCCAGGTGCCTACTCGCATCACTTGAGAACCCTCTTCCAACCTCCTCGTACGAACTAAGAATCCGCAATGAAGAACATACATGGTTAGTAGCTCCGTATCAAGTATCCAAGTGGACACATCTTTAGCTACATTAAAAGATTCCAAGAATAGTAATTCCAAATTACCTTTCTTATCTTTCCCAAATGGGACCTTGACTTTGCCATCTTTCACATCACGAAGGTATTCGGGACAATGGCGTCGCCAATGTCCTACCTCCTTACAAGAAAAGCATTTGCCCTTGGGCTTGGACTCGTCAACTTTCTTGGCAACCTTTTTCTTCATTGGCTTGGGCACGGGTGCAACACTACCCTTCTTCTTCGGTTTTGCCGTAGGCTTGTTTGATGACCTGGCTTCGGCTTTCTTATCCCCTACTTGGACCTTATCTTTCGATAGCAGGCCCTCGTAGATAGTCAGTTCATTCAGCATCTGTGTCATGGTCAACTCATATTTGCCCATCAGATACTGAGTTTTGAACGGGATAAACTCATGAGTCAACGATTCCAAAATCATTGATACTTGAGTTGCTTCATCGAACTTTGATCCATGAATACCGGCGTCATTGAAGTAACTGATCATATTCAGAACATGACCATTCACTGCTTGACCTTTCTTCAATTTCGTGTTAATGACCAACCCGATGGCATCGTGTCTTGCTTGGTTGCTAGGTGATCCAAACATCGTAGTAAGTTTCCGCATGATTTCTCCTGCAGATTCAAACTCTTCTATCTGGGTCCTAATAACCTCCGACACTGCCGCCAGGATGATCCCACGAGCCCGGTTATCTGCTTCGATCCAGCGATTACGCTGTTCGATCTCAGCTTTACCAGGTTTTTGGATCGCCAGCGTAGGGCATTCAGAAGTAAGTACATGTTGCACATTCTCATACGTGAGCACCACGTTTAAGTTACTCTTCCATTTCTTAAAGTTGTTTCCCGTTAATTTTTCGACGATGTAAAGCGTAAATTTGAGCGTACATTTTGCCGAAAATAAAATGACATGTATTAATTCAAGTTTAACACTACTATATTAAATTTTAGGAATTGTAAACTAAAAAATAAGTCTACTCTACCATTCCAAGGTTTTAACCTCACATCTCGTGCCGCCTTAGGGTAGGTCAAAGAGATGACGGTTAAATCGAGACAATCTCATCAATGAATAACTTGTGAGAATCAAACATCCCACGGGAATCGAACATCCCTTTATTCATTGATTACCTTCCTTTTTTAGCCTAGATATTATCAAAAATATCCTTTATGAGTGTGACCTACTATATCGGATCTCTTAGGTACGCCCCGAGTGTGCCGTCTTAGGATAGGTCAGTGACCCGACGAGTACCCGTAAAACCTATCCTTTCGGAGACCAAGCCATGAATGTTGATAGGGGCGAACACCATCCTGTGGGGACGAAATCAAAGCGCCTCGAGGCGTCACCCTTCTCTCACTTACTTGTATCTATAATAGAGGCCGTGGGGTTGGCCGTCGCCTCCCCCGCTCCCACTCAATAATTTGGAAGTGGTTGTGGGTTAACTAACCACGTCTTTTTGATGTTATCATAAAAGCTCATCAAATCAAGGATTCCGAATGGTGTCGGTAACGTAGGCAAGCCTACCCGTCCTATTCGTTGGAACATATGTGATGGTCGGACGAAATCGGGTCAAGACGGCCTCATCGAGATAAGAAGGAATCACCCCTCCGTTCTCCGGTGTAGCTTAGTCTTGCCGGACCCCCGTGCATACATCACACTAGGAGGGTTAAGTCGGTCGAGCCTAGCTCAGTTGACCACCCAACCTATAAGCGAACCGTTTTTATCCAAGATTTATTGTTCTTTTACCATCATTCAATCTCGTAGACACTACGAATTGAAAACGTGATCTCGTTTGGGCTTTAAGGCGGTTCACCGAGAACACACACCGAAAGGCCTAACGATTTCATAACCCGTCCTCGGATCATTAATTAGTTACTAAATTCATTAATTACCACGTATTAATTAAATTTCAACTAATTACACGAGTTTGTATACATGCCTATTTTAATTACCAAAATTAAAATTCTACATGTATGCATGGAGTGGATTTATGATATGATGCATGTCATGGCAATTCCGATTTTATATCTATTTTATGATCGAACACATAAAAAATAAATTGCGGAAAAATTAAACACCGAGATGGATTGTTGGTACCCCCGTATCTAATCTATCCTAGGAAAAATAAATTACAATCTTGTTGTCTTCGAGTCTTGATCTTCGAATCTTGAACTCGAACCGCCGGATCACGAACCACGAACACCCGAGAGGAGAAAAAGTCTTTTTAATTAAATAAATCCAATTATTATAATTAATCCAAAATTTTATTTTATTTTTTTTTATTTGTATCATGCGGCTGTTAAAAAAAATATTTTCCATTTTTTTTTTTTTTCAGGCGGCAGTTTTGTAGGAAAAAAAAATTAGGTTTGCCAAAAAAAAAAATCACATGCAGCCGCATGCAAAAAAAAACCTAGCCGCATTCAATATTTTATAAACAGGACTTTTAGCGACGCTTTCCAGCGTCGCAGAAAGTCCTGTAGCAGTTTTTAATAAATTTTTTTATCCGTTTCTCCTCGTTCATACCTTGGGTTTCGCCTTGATCTTCAATTTTTCAGCAAGATCTTCATCTTTTCCAGCCCGGATAATCAAAATTACAATAAAAGATGCTACTTTTACATAAATTTCGAAAAAAAAGACATAAAAAATACAATTCCTATGCTCAATTGTTACTAAACAAAGGAGCTACAATAGATCTAACGAGTAAACAGTACCAACCCCAATCCATCTCTTCAACCAAGACATTCATAACATAAAAAAAAATTAAACATGCGTCGGCCCTATTCAAAAAAAAAAATTGGGACAAAAAATCTACATGTTTTACCACTCCTAGATCTAGTATTTTATACGTATAAATATAGATCACCACCTCTGATACCACTGTTAGTAATACCATCCGCAACGAAAGCGATTTATGGATCTAGATCTATATAATACACGTAATAAAACAACTGGATCTATTCTACAAGGGGGATGTAGATCATACCTCTTGAATCTCAAAATTCAAGTTGAAGAACCGCAAAGGATGAATGTGAAGATGTGAAGAGCACCACGCTCTTCCGATCGTGTGATCCAAACAATTCCCGGTGGAAGGAATTCTCGACTCGAACCCCTCCGATATGCTACCCGGAAAATCTCCAAGATTTCTCCCTTATACCCCTTGGCCGAATTTTATCACTTCTTCTCTCTAAGAGGAGAAGTCGAAAATATCATGTGTGTTAAGGCTTGGGAGAACTCTCTTTATATAGGAGAGTAATCCTTGTCATCCAAGGATTAAATAATTAAGAGATAATTATTACATTAATCCTTTTTCCAAATAAAAGATAAATAAAATAATTATCCCAAACAAATTAGGATAAAACATATTATTATCTAATATTCCATGATTTATCATTTAACAAATAAAAGATAAATCACACATTAAATAATTATCCAAGAAAACTAATTTCTTAATAATTAAATAATATAAAACAAATTGCATGCGCACCTTTCTTTAAAATTAAGGTCACGCATCTTTTCAATATGTTTGACCAAAAAATTAGGTCAACACACCAATTCGGGCCGAGTCCATGAAAAATGTCTTTTCCGTGTATTTAATTATTTATCCCAACTAATTTAATAGTCCACTAAACAATTAATTCACATATCGTTTTAATAAAGTCCAACAAGAACTAAATTAATATTATTAGGATTCGACGTCCGAGAATAGCTATCTTTATATTAGGAGGCACGTCGGGGACCATGGACTAATAATCGGCGGCTCCGATAAATCAAATAAATAATTATCTTACGAACGTAATAATTATATTCGATAAATCAATCACAGAATATGCCACCATAATCCCGTGATCGCACTCCTCCGATTATGAGATTATATTTATCTCCTCACGAGAATAATAATAAGCGTCCATTGATATAATCATTACATATGGATTAATCCTCCATAGATCGTTCATTCTAAATCGGGAAGTTACCGTTAACCCTTTTTAGAACCTCTAATCCTTATTTACCATTAACCCCCTAGTGATCAATTAATTCATACAACTCACCGGTAGCTAATCAAAGTGTAATATGAACTCGCGCGATCGATCGTTTCTATGATTAACAAATAAGGGAACTCGCTCATCTACTTCCATAAATGGAAGGAATGGATTCCGTATCCGTGATAACACGACTACTCACTCAATCCAAGTACAATGCCAAGATGGGGTAATTCGGACCACGACTCGGTGTAATCCTTAACCGTCAAGTCAAACTTCATACCGATTCAAGCGCTTGATCGTGATCAACTCGGGATTAAGATATATCCATAAATATGATCATCCATTGATTCGATAAGACTTCTCGATTACGGAATTATATCGTGAACTCTAATCAAATCGGTCCACCCCTATATGATATATCGTCATATATAAATGCCCCATTAGGTTCTCTTAACCGAAAGTCCGGATAAGACAATCACACCTATTGTGTTCGGGCGCATTAATAGCACGTTAAAGGAGAGACCGATACTCTCGATTAACTTCACTACGGGCTAATTGTATTTTAAGTACATCTTCACTAACTCAATCCTCCTGTGTATATACCATACACTGAGTTAAGTGATTACATAAACGATATACTTTAGGGTTTTCTGTAGTGTAAATACTATTGTCACATCGGTGAATATGAGAATAATAAATATGAATAATAACATCATTTCATTTATTAAATAAAACAATTACAAAATTGTCTTTCGGGCATCACACCTAACACTACTATCATTCTTACACAAAAAAAATGTTGGGCCACTGTTAGTCCCGTTGTCCTGAAGTTTGTGTTTGATGCTTCTGAAATAGGGGATTTTGATGAGAAGATTGAACAACACGGTCTTGTCTTTGATCCCTAAGCCCCCCCAAGAAACAATTACTCAATTCAGACACATTACCTTAACAAATGTATTAGTGAAAATTATTTCCAAAGTCATTGCCAATAGATTAATATTCATAATTGGGAGTCTGGTCAACCACACACAATTTTCCTTCAATCCAGACAGTGGAAGCACAAGTAATATTCTTATAGCTCAAGAGGTTCTACATTGTTTTAAGTTGAAGTAAGGCAAGATGGGCGATATGATGCTTAAAATTGATCTTGAGAACTGAGAAGGCTTATGACAAGGTGGATTGAGGTTTCGTAGAAAAAAATCTACAGCATATAAGATTCTTGGTACTATTGTTCATCTTATTATGTTTGGTCTTTGGACCACCGATTTGTCTATACTTTGGAATGGAAATAAGACAACTCTTATCAAACCTAAAAGGGGACTAAGACGGGGTGATTCCCTTGCTCCTTATCTCTTTGTTTTGTGTATGAAGGTGTTGAGTCAGTACATCCATAAAGTTGTTGATGATGGAAGCTGGAAACCAACTAAGATCAATTGACAAGGACCCTCTTTGTCTCACATTTTCTTTGCTGGTGACTTTGTATTGTTTGGGGAAGCCGCCTCTAGACAAGCAGAAGTCATAGAATTTGTCCTCACTAGATTTTGCATAGTCTCAAGCCAAAGCATTAGTGTACATAAATCAAGATTTTTAGTATCTAGGAATACTACCACTCAGTTGAGAACCATGATTGGTCAGAAGCTAAGGATGGAATTTCACAAGGGATTTTGGTAAATACCTATGTGTACCCATGTTACACTCTGGGGTAACAAAATCAACTTATGACTATATTGCATATAAGATGTGTAGAAAAATGAGCAGTTGGGAGATGAAATGCCTCTCAAAGGCTGGGAGAATGATCATAATAAAGAGTTCACTTTCCACTCACCCCTATTATGTGATGCAGACTACCAAACTGCCTGCCGGTCTTCTCCAAGAGATTAATAAGATTTGCAGAAGAGTTTTCTAGGGGGAAGAAGCAACTGAAAGGAAACTATATTATATCTCTTAGGAGCAACTCTGGCTGGACAAAGAAGATGGGGGACTTGGCTTTCAGGACCCTCATAAGATGAATTTACTTACTAATGATCAAGCCCTTTTAGGTCAAATTTATGGCCATGAAGTATGAAAACCCGTTTGAGCAACCTAGGCAAACAAGTTCTTATGTTTGGAAAAGTAATTGTCTTGCTGCCCGAGCCTTCCATGATGGTTTCTTGACCCAGCAGGACAAGACTGTATGGCATAATACTCAAAACATGGCCAATATTATTGCTGAGGGATACAAGTTTTGTGTAATGATTCTCAAGAAGGAGAGGAGCTTGTCTGGGTGTCAACTTGGAAAATGAAAGGGCCATTGAGGTTGAACTTCCTTCTCTGGAAAGCTAGTCATGATAAACTAACAACCATGTCATTCCCGAGGCGAAGAAATATTAGCCACACGGCAATCTGCAGCAACTGCGAGCAACATGATGAACCGTCCATTCATGCACTCTGTGATTGCAACTTGCCCAGAAACCTTTGGAAAATTCCTATTCCAAGACATATGTGGAGTGATTTCTTCCAACACCCATACATAGTGGAATGGATCAAAGCTAACATTCATAGACCAAATGTGGTCGAAGATTGGCCTTACTTGTTTCGCGAGATCTCCTTTCAAATATGGTATTGGCACAGTAAAATTCATCATCATACTGGAGAAACTCGTCCACCTCTACAAATTTTGATCAATATAGTTAATAGAGTAAATAACCTCAAAATTGCTTAGAGGATGTAATTTTGCTTCTTTTGTGGATGCCGAGTGCATTAAACTTGAAATTGCTGCTTGAGTTCAATAAATATTGATCGTTTAAAAAAACATATTTTTATAGCCTTAATCATAGATAACTACCTCATAATTCAAATACTAACTCATTAACTACCTCAACTACTCTACAACGGTTAAAACTAACTTTTAGAGAAGGTATTTGATAAAATGCCTTAATGAGGATTTTTTTGTTGCGAGCTTCAATATGGATGATCACTCTTCCTTTTTAATATGGTGATTAATTGTAGTATCCCCAGAAAGCTAAGAATTCAACTTGATCTTTAATATTGATGATCACTCTTCCGCTCTAACTTTGATGAATGAGTTTGATCTTTATGTGAAACTAAACCTTGAGACTGCTTTGTTGAACTATAGAGAGAACTGACTCTAATTCTGCTCATAAATAGGAGAAATCCAGTGCATCAATGGACAATGGGCTTTGCCATGAGATCAGCCAACTAATATTGAGTCCATCATGCATCAGTTTCAAGAAGCCGTTATGTATTTTGTTCCTTATTATGTAAATCCAGTTCTATGTGTTTTGTTCTCTCATGAAAGACTAGATTTTGTCCAATGTGTATGGCCTAGCATTGTCACGGAATAACATAACATGTAAATGAAGTGTAATCTATAAGTCCTTAAGGATTTAGGGCATTGGAGTTCACAAGTAGCATTAGACATTGATCTATATTATGCCTCAGAGGAACTCTTTGCCATAGTGTTTTGCTTCTTTTCTCTCCATGGAATGGGAGCATTTCCTACGCATGTGAGATACCCCGAAACAATTTTTCTAGTGACATTTCATCCACCCTAATCAAAGATTGAATATTCCTTAAGCCAACTGATTTTGTTTAGGAAAGAATAGGCCTTGGCCAAGATTGTTTTTCAGATACCGTAGCAATCTATGAGCTGCCTGTAGGCAATCGACTTTGGATTGCTAAGAAATTGACTCAACTATTGTATAACAAAGGTGATACCAGGCCTGTTAAGAGATTGGTATAATAACTTGCCTACTAGGGTTCCTGTTGAGGATGCCAGCAGTCGTGCCTGCCTATCTGTAAGTGGATTCGACTGAATACGCTGAAATATGTGTAGTATAAGAAAATATAGTTGCACATTTACTAACACCAATATGTTTTAGTACAACGGTAAGAGGTTGATCCCAACAACTGGTATCAGAGCGAGGTTACCAGTTCGAATCCCAGAAACATCATTTTGTTGGTTGCGACACATCATGCTGTTGGTTGCGACTGGCATGTGTTAGAGTGGATTGTTTGGGTTGACAACAGTCCCGCCTGCCCATGCGAAAGTAGATTCGACCAAAGGCGCTAAAATATGTTCACCTTTACTAACACCAATTGGTTTTGAGACAATTGTGAACCTAATAGTTTTGTACAGACTGTTATCCAGAAAAGTCTTGAGTCACCAATGATGAGCTTTTGTTTTGACTGCATTGGAGTTGTAACATGTTTGCAATATAAGAAACTAAACTCTTCTATTAGATTGATAGTTATGTACAGACTGTTATCTGGAAGAAGTCCTGAGTCGCCAATGCTGAGCTTTTGTTTAGATTGCATTGGAGTTGTAACATAACAGGTTTGCAATTTAAGAAACCAAACTCTTCTAGTAGATTGATAGTGTATTTCCTTTGAGTGATGGAAAGTCCTTCACTTTTTTCTGGCAACTTCAATTCCAAAGAAATACTTGAGCTGTCTTAAATCCTTAATATGAAATCTTGAATGTAAATAGACTTTGACTTCCTGAATAAGATCTAAAGATGCACAAGCAGCTATAATATCATCAACATATACCAGTAAAGCAATGAAATTAGAACCAGTGCCTTTTGTAAAAAAGATATGATCATGTTGGGATTAAGAGAACCCTAGATGTATTAATGCTTCTGTTAACCTAAAATTCCACTGCCTACTTGTTTGATTTAGGCCATATAGGGGATTTTGTTAATCTGCACACTTGGTTAGTTTTATAAGACTTGAATCCAAGTGAGAGATCCATATAAACCTCTTCGTCCAAATCTCTATGAAGAAAGACATTATTGACATCCATTTGATGTAAATGGCAATTTTGGAGGCTGCAATGGCTAAAAAGATATGATGGTTGTGTTTTTAGAAACCGTGGATAAAGATTCTGATGATGTGCATTCTGTTGCTCCACATTGAGATCCATGTTTACTCATCCGTATCCTTGATAATTAGCAACACTATGACATATATATGGCATATGTAGAGCCATATTGTGCACCGCATCAGATATAGATGAGCTTGTCAGCAAATGTAAAGGAAAAATAGTTTCACAGAAATAGACATTCCTTGAAATAAAAATATCTCTAGTCACTTTGTCCAACATGATATAACCTTTAGTGTTTTTAAGTTGACCTAGATATATACACTTCTTGCTCTAGGATCAAACTTGGTCCTCTTTGAAATTAGAGTGCAAGCATATGCCAGGCATCCAAAAACTCTAAGAGATCCATTGTCAGGTGGTTGATCATATAACAACTGATAAAAAGTATGCTCCTTTATCACAAGACTATGGGTAACATAACATTAATAATAATGATAGCATGTAATAGGTAACTTTGACTAAAATATTAAGGCTTTATCCATATTCAATATGTGTTTATGCTTCCTTTCAACTAATCCATTTTAATGAGGAGTATCAACACATGTTGTCTGATGGATAATCCCATTTTCTATGTATAAATCAACCGTCTTAAACTCGTTACCATTGTCAAATCTAATGATTTTTATATGTTTATTAAACTGAACAACAACAAACTTGTGAAAAGATATAATAAGCAATTTGACTTTAGATTTGTGTTTCCTTAAACACACCCAAATGAATATAGTGTAATCATCCAATATTGTTAAAAAAATAAAATCGACCATTCATGGTAAGGTGCCTATGAGGACCCCAAATATTAATACGCATAAGATCAAATGCAGAAGTTGTTTCTGAAGTACTCAAAGGAAAATGATTTCTTTTCTATTTTGAAATGTGACAAACATGGAAAATCTCAGTTTCACTGTGATTTACAATGGCAGAATCTTTGATCAATTTCATTCTCTTGCTAGATGAATGCCCTAATCTATAATGCCATATATAAGAATAAAAAATTCTAGCCTCACAACTATTGACATAGTGATTAAGAGAACTAGAAGATATGCCATCTCGATCAAGGCCATATAACCCTTGTATTTTCTTAGTTGATCCAATCACCTTCCAATCTTCTTGTCAAGTATAACACATAAATCAAGATCAAATAGATCAAGCTACTTGAGTCAGAAGTAAGCTTGGTTAGTGAAATCAATTAAAATCTAAAATCGGGAATGTACAAAACATTTTCCAAGTTCATACCACTCTTGGAACATACTATCCCAACATGGCTAATACTCATGTTAGATCCATTTGGGAAAACTATCAGAATGCCTATGACAGGCTTACAAGTGTATGGAAGATTCTTGTCACAGACTATATAGTCCGTGGCTCCAAGATCTACCATCCTCTGATGATTACCTAGTTTACCTGATATGTCCACAAATGGAGAAATGTTTGTGGTAAGAGCTTCTACTTAGCTGATCACATGCTCATGTACTTCAGGTTTTCAAGTGTCCAGCAATTTCAACAACTATTGGTACTGAGCTTTGTTCAACCCATAAGTTCCATTGTCATGTAAGGTAGACAGACTAATGAACGGACCATCATTGCAAATATGAGGCACCTCTTGCTCACCGAAATTTGTTTCTACCATGTTTACCCTGTGTCTTGGCTTGAAACCAGCATGTATCGATAGAATGTCATGTAAAAACTTACAGCAGGTGCACTGAATTTTCTTTCCAATGACATTAGAATTGTTGTACCTCTTCAGACCAACAACATTTCCACAAGTATTTCCATTTCCAACACTTAGATTTGCCACTAATAGATTTCAAATTTTGTTTTTTCACCTAATCATACACGGGAGAGTTAGCCTAAGATTTTTGTAAGAAACTTTTTTATTTTACTTGTATCAAAATAAATTGAAAAGTTATATTTAAAAAAAAAAAAAAAAGTCAAAGCAGATTCTACGAAAATAAAACCCACATGAATTATTAAGCCCGGTGTTAGGTCCAGGCTTTTGTATCCATTAGGTCCAAAACTAGTCTGCTGAACAAAGCCCGTTTAAAACGCAAAATATCTCAGCCGACCCTAGCTCTAAGCCGCCTTTCCTCCCTATATAGTAGTCATTTCCTCCTTACCCAAGACAATATTATTTTATTATTATTATTATTATTATTAATATTATTAGCAAAAAAAAGAAACGAAAAGATGTCAGATGCAGAGTACAGATGCTTCGTCGGTGGATTGGCATGGTCGACGACCGATCAGACTCTCGGTGATGCTTTTTCTCAGTATGGTGAAGTTCTCGAATCGAAGGTCCGTTTGGAGATCAGATCCGGCCCGATTTGGCTATCTTGATTCTTGATCTCCTCTTCCTCATAATCTGTTACTATGTTACTCTCGTTCGTTCGTTCGTTCTCTGTGTTACTATATCTGTTACTCGTATTCGTTTTCCTGAATCGGTACGTTTATCTAGCTCTTTTTTCTGTAAAGAAGCGGAGATTGACTTGTGTGATGTGTCGATTTTGATCTAATTGTTTTTGAATTTGTCCGAATTTGTGTAGATCTGATGTTTTTGGATCTGTTTTGTGCAGATCATCAATGATAGGGAGACTGGAAGGTCGAGGGGTTTTGGATTCGTGACTTTCAAGGATGAACGGTCAATGAAAGATGCTATTGAAGGCATGAATGGTCAGAATCTGGATGGACGTAATATCACCGTCAACGAGGCTCAATCCCGTGGAAGCTCTGGTGGAGGAGGAGGCGGCGGCGGTGGATACGGCGGTCGCCGTGAGGGCGGAGGCGGCTACAGTGGCGGAGGCGGCGGATATGGTGGTGGAAGCGGCGGATATGGTGGAAGTGGTGGTGGCCGACGTGATGGTGGATATGGTGGAAGTGGTGGATACAGCGGTGGAGGAGGAGGACGGCGTGAAGGCGGTTATGGTGGCGGCAGTGGTGGTGGTGACCGTGGTTATGGTGGTGGTGGCGGTGACAGGTATTCTAGAGGAGGAGGCGATTCTGATGGTGGAAGCTGGAGAAACTAGGAATCTTGTCTTTGATGCAGCGACTGCGACTGGAATAATGTGAAATTATGTTAATTTTGCTTTGATGTGTTATTTTTGGTGTGTTTGTTTAGATCGAATTAGTGGGTTTTAGTTGCTTTCATGTTTTTCTCTGTTTTGATCGTCGGCTTGGTTGAAATTATTTTAATGAAATTCCCTTCAGTAATTTGCTGCTAGATTTTTAATATTTTTTTTTTTCAATTCATGTTTTTCTTTGTTCTGGGTTTCTTCCTCTTAAAAAAGATCAAACCTAAAAAAGAAAAGAAAATCAGCTTAGCTCATTTTTCCACAGATAGGATATTGCATTAAATAAGTTAATAATTGGAATGAAGAAAACATTTTCCTTTATACCAAAATGCACATTTTGTTGAACTGTGGATGAAATGAGATTTATGACTCATGTTGTTAATATGATGTGTAAACGTGTTGATAAATAATTTCCACCATTAATATTTAATGTTACTAAACAGTATTTCCCTTGAAATAATTTAAGAAGACGAGCCCAAAAAAACCAAATATTCAAAGGAATAAACAAAGTTCGATGTTAAATTGCAAATATTTTTATGGTTTCATTTCATTAACAATAACTAGAAGATAAATTCCTAATTTTTTTTTTCATTTTATCAACATTAAATAGAAGAATTCACACACTCACACACACACATGTATATATATATATATACATATTTGTTATGAAATCAACAACTTTTCATCTGTTCCACAATATTACAATACCCAAAGTAGATTAAGAAAGTAATTAATTGTTTTGACTTTGATTAGATAAAGACTAGAATAAAGTAAAAAATAAAAAGATGGGTAAAAATGAAAAAATACATTAAATTTTGTATTGTAAAATGTTTTGTCTCAAGTTATTTTGGAACAAATTTTTTTTGGCATTTTCTTCGGTTATTTTGAAACGGAAGGAGTATTGTATCAAGAGATATTTTAGACATTAACATTCAAATTAATGACATTCAACAACATTCCTTAATCCCATAGTTATCAGACCTGGACCGGTCATTGACCCGGAAAAGACACCGGGTCAGCGGGTCAGTGGTTCAACCGGTGGGTCACATCATATACTTAAAAAATATAATTGAATATTCAAAACATAAAAATAAAATAAAATATGACAACCATAACCATTTTCAAAATACTCCAACAAACACAATTACAAATTAGACAACATAAAATGCTCAAATGATTATCTGTTGTGCAAGTTAAAGCGCAAATAATCAGCTTTCTTTAAGTAAGTATTGTAGCTACTGCTATAATTTAATACATTCCTAAAAAAACACAGCAATACATTCAATCTATAATGAAAACAAGCTCATTATCTTCACTTCAAGTTTTTTACCGTAAAAAAAGTTCAAATACCCCTAAATACCAATAATTATTTCCTAAAAAACAAAAAATAATACATACTGCTCGATTTTTTTTTGTGAGAGATCTGCTCGATGTTTTTCTTTTTTTTGACAAAATTTACTCGATGTTTTGAGATTTATATTATTTAGAACTGAAGCTTTTTTTAGAACAGGTTGAGGGTGAATGAAATCCTGATGACAAAAAAAAAAAAAAAAAAAAAAAAGGCTGATGGAAAACCGTCCGAGTCACCGGGTTGACCGGTCCGACCGCCGGGTCAACTGGTTCAACCGCCGGGTCGACCGGTCCGACCGCCGGGTTGGACGGGTCAGAACGGTTCACTTGCTTAAACGGTCGAACGTACGACCCGGCGGGTTTGGGGACGGTCCGGTCGACCGGTTCGACCGCCGGGCCGGGCCGGGTCTGATAACTATGCTTAATCCTATACATATTTATACCACATGATGTTTTCTAAGGTTGTTACGGTGTGTCCCATTTTCTAGTATCATATCAATATCTACGTATATTTAAAATGTGTGAAAAAATTCAATATCTATAAATTAATTCCGTCCCAAAATATAAAATTGTTTAAGTTTTTTCACAAAGATTAAGAAGATTCGTTAAATTAGTTATGTGTCATTAATGTTGATGAAAAAGACTAAAATGTCTTTGACTGTTATCAATGCGAAGTAGTGAAAAGTGGGTGAATATATAATAAATGAAGGGTAAAAGAAGAACAATGTAATAAATGCTCGATTGGTGTTCTAAACCGACTTATATTATGGAGACAAATTTAAAAAGTGAAAGGAATTTACATTTTGGGACGTAGGTAAAATTTGTGGAAAAAAAGGCACGTGACCAGTCGATGTCCGAAATGAAAGACCGCATTTAGAAGCGCATTTACTTCGCAATTTAAACAAAACCGGAACTGTATGTTGGGATCATACTTCCCGATTTAGACAAAACCGGAATTGTGACGTTGGGATCATGTGTAGGCAATGTTCTAAAAATCGCTAGGCGAAGACGACGCGCTACAGGGGCGCCTAGGGCCCAGGGCGCCTAGGCGGCGCCCAGGCGCTTTTAGGGTTTTAAGGGGGTTTTAGGGTTTTTACGGGGGGTTTTAGGGTTTTACGGGGGGTTTTTAGGGTTTTAAGGGGGGTTTTAGGGTTTTATGCCTCTTTCTTGTCTAACACTTGGTAAAACTTAGATGCTCGCCCAGATGAAAGTCATGAAACCCTAATTGACTAGAAGGACCTAAGAGGGCCTAGGAGCGCCTAGAAGGGCCTATGAGCGCCCAGAAGGGCCTAGGAGCGCTAGAGGGGCCCGAAGCGCCCGAAAATCGCCCGGCACCCCGCGTCGCCCGGCGAGGTCGCCCGAGCCAAGGCGAGACGCCCTGGGTGCGCCTAGGGCCTAGGCGAGCGCCTTGGCGGCCGCCCAGGGCGATTTTTAGAACATTGTGTGTAGGTCAAACTGATTATTGTCAATGATCTTACTTCAAAAATGACTTAAACTCTACAATTAAAGAGGATAAATACTAAACAATGAAACTGTTATTTCTATTTTTTTTTTTGAAAGAAAAAATTAAGACAACTTCGGAAGAAACCATAGAAATCATATTAAAGTAGATTGACGGAAATGTGCGCAATCATTAAGCTTACAAACAACCCATTGAAAGGCTAATACATCCGATAAATCACATAATTTTGAATCGTTAGAGTAAAGCTTACTTGGATATTGTAATCAGGGGCAGACTTACCTTGAAAGGCTAATGCATCCGATAAATCACAACATTTTGAATCATTAAAATAAAGCTCACTTGGATCCTGTAATCAGGGGCGGACTCACCTTGTAGCGTCGTTGTTAAAAAGTGTTCAAAAACACTAAATCATAACAAGAAACAACTAAGAGCATTCATTAATCAAAGGAAATTTATAGAACTTTTGAACATCTTCAATGAAGAAGAAGATGAAGTAAAGAACAGAAAATTACAAAGGAGAAATCAGAATGAATGAGCTGCTAAACTGAATAATAAAACAAACTAACTGACAAACCTATCACCTAATTACACTTTATGTAGAGCAAATTTTCCTAACTGCTAAATAACTGCCCTAACTAACTTTTACATGAAGGTGTTTGATAAGTGTTCCCAAAGGAAAAAAACCTCCCTTCTTCACTTAACTTCAACATCCCCCTCAAGCTGAACATGTAGCTGCCATGTGAAGCTTGCAAAAAACATCCCTTCTTCACTTGACTAGGGCATAAACATCTTTGAGAGGAAAAGCTTGAAGCAGCCTGTATAATGTGGCCTTATCAACTGGTTTTGTCAAAATATCAGCACGCTGGTCTTTAGTGTGGATTGGAAGAGGTTTTAGGACTTTGGCAAGATACTTCTCGCCTTACAAAATGACAATCTATTTCTATGTGTTTTGTTCTCTCATGAAAGACTGGATTTTCAACAATATCCAATGCACTTGACTATCACAGTATAAATGAACTGTATATGTGTATATAATCTGGAAATCTTTGAGAAAATAGAGGAGCCATTGGAAATCACAGGATGTGATAGCCATGGCTCTGTACTAAGACTCACTAGAACTTCTGGATACAATATCTTGCTTTTTAGACTTCCATAATATCAAAGATTCCCCAAGAAATATCAAAAAACTAGTAACAGACCTTCTGGTTTTTGTACAACCTGCCCAGTCAGAGTCACTAAAGGCTTTAGTTTGGTTGATCCTGTGCTGGGGAAGAATAAACCTTCACCAGGTGCAAACTTTAGAAATCTTAGGAGCCTATTTCTGCTCGCAGGTGTGCTTTATTAGGCTGATCAAGGAACTGGCTTAATTGTTGCACAAGAAAGGCTATGTTTGGCCTAGTATTGACAAGATATAGCAACTTTCCTACTAGGCTTCTGTAGTATGTATTTGATTCCAGTAGGGGTGCCTTGACTTCTGTGAGGTTTTGAGAGGTATCCATTGGTGTTGTAACTGGTTTGCACTCCAAGAACCCAAATTATGTTAACAAATTTTGGGTCACCATTATGCCACTTTTTGACCTTAGCACCTCAAACCCTAGAAATACTTCAATTCACCAAGATCTTTGATGGTAAAAGCTTGATGCAAATCTTTTAGATTCTGAATTTCCGTCATACTTGAACTACCTAACAATGATGTCATCTACATAGATGAGTAGTGCTATGAAATTTTCATATGTTCCTTTTGTGAAAAGGCTATGGTCATTATGTGGTTGGATGTAACCACTGTCCAATAGTTTGTAGTTAACTTGGCATTCCACTGCCTGCTAGCCTGACTTAGGCCATACAATGATATGTTCAACTTGCATACTTTTCCATCTATGTTCATCCCTGGTGGAGGTCCCATGCACACAGTTTCATCTAGGTATCCATGCAAGAATGCATTGTTGACATCTAACTAATGTAAAAACCAACCTTTCTGGACTGCTAAAGCCATAAAGTTTTTAAAAAGTCATTGCCTTCTTGCTGTGTGTAATCTTTTGCCACCAACTTTGTTTTATATCTTTCTATTGTGCCATCATATTTCCTCTTAATTCTGTACACCCACTTACAACCAATTGGCTTGGTGTCCTTGGATAATGGAAAAGACTCCATGTGTTGGTCTTTTCTAAAGCTGCTAATTCTTGATCCATGGCCTCTTGCCATTTTGAATCCTTTGTTGCTTCAGCATAATTCCTTGGTTCTTGATTCTCATGGATGTTTGCTATATACGCTTGATATGTAGAATACTAGTTAGCATATGACATAACATTGTCAATAATGTGTGGTGAAGTTCTTTTTATAGTGTTATGACATACATAATCTGTAAGATAAGAATGAGTGATCTTGTTTCTAGTAGATCTTCTTTGTAGTTGTGGCTCGGATTGAATAAGATCTGTTGGATTAGGATCCATAGGAGCATCTTTTGCCGGTAAGGCATCCATAAGATCTATTGTAGGGGTGTCTATTACAGGAACATGAAGACAAAGGTCTTCTTGATTTATGAGATCTGAATCATTAAATAAGGGAAAAGTATGCTCATGGTAAATGACATCCCTAGGAACAAATATGGTTCTAGTTTGTAGATTTAGAACTTTGTAACTCTTCATATGTGACTCAAAACCCAAGAAAACAGATTTTTGACTCCTTGGCTCAAACTTTCCCCTGCCCTGTGAAGCTGTAGACACAAAAGAAATACAACCAAACACCTTTAAAGTGTCAAAGTTAGGCTCTTTTCCAAATAATACTAGATGAGGGTTTTGTTCTCAAGTAAAGGGGTAGGAATCGAATTAATCAAATATACATCATGTTGAACACAATGTTCCAAGTACTCGATCAACATGGATATTAGACTGGAATTTTAATGCCCTAGCTACATTCAAGATGTGCTGGTGTTTCCTTTCTATTAAACCATTTTGCTGTGGTGTTCTCACACAAGATTTCTAAGGCACTATACCTTTTGTTCTATAAAAGGCTTGCATGTTAAACTCACCACCATGATCAGATCTTAAGATCTTAATACATCTATCAAACTGTGTCTGTACAAAATTACAAAATTGCCGTAACAAAGCATTCATTTCAGATTTAGCATGCATCAAAAATACCCAAGTGTATCTATTATAGTCATCCACAGTAGATAAAAAATAAAATTCATGTCAACAGTTGGTACCCTATTGGGACCCCAAATATCCACATGAATTAATTCAAAATAGTTAAGAGTTACAAAAGTACTAATGGGAAATTTATTCTTTTTTTGTTTTGCCAAAGGACAAACTGTACTATCAAGATCAGAGACAACTTTATTTTGGAATCCAAAGTTCTCAAAACCCTCATCCTATCAAAGGATGGGTGCCCTAATCTAAAATGCCATAACTAAGAATTAGAAAAAGTACAAGAATGACAAGAACTACTAGCAACTTGAGGATCTGGCTTAATAATGGAAGTATCAAGATCTGCAATTAATATGTACAAGCCTTGTTGCAAACTAGCTGAACCAATCTTCCTGTTTAAAGTTATATTTTGATTGATTTGTACTTTGCCAGTGTGTGTAACGCTACCGATTAACCATTAGGCAATCTTAGATTCAGATTAACAACATGCTTAATATCAAACATAAGATTAAGATTGAAAGTAATGTGGTCAGTAGCTCCATAATCTACAATCCAATGAGCTACACTACCACTGATACCTTTGCCTTTTTCTTGGACACTAGAACCTGCAGACATCACCACTGCATTGCACTGATTATCTGCTGGATTTTGCAAGTTTTGAATGAGAGACAAAAGAAAGATGTTCATATTGAATCTGTGTGATAGCACTAAAATCAGAAGCCTTTTGAGAAGATGACTCAAAATGAATCCCTCCAAAATAGAATCTTCAAGTTCAGAATCATAAGCTACATTATTGACAGAAGAACTAGCCCCTCTACCATAACCCTTAAAGTTTGGAGAGTATCCATATTTCTTGTAGCACTTACTAATTGTGTGGCCTTTTTCCCATAATATATACATCGAGGCTTCTTAGAATTGCCTGGAAAACCTCTACCTGCAACATCCCTGCCTTGTCCTCTTCATGGAGAAGGTAATCTATACCGACTCACCACATTATTGCTGCCCAAATCCTGAACATTACTACCTACAGCCAAAATCGCTGAATCAACACTTGTTGATGAGTAATTCAGTTGTTGCTCATGATTCAAAGCGATGACAAAAGCTGCTTTAACATCAGGAAGTGGCCGGGTCATTAGAACTTGGGACTTGACATTACTAAAATTTCCATTTAGTCCCTTCAAGAATCTAGTAGTATCAGCATTAGATTAATATTCTCTAAAATTTTGCAAAGCTGGACAAGTACAAGGGGGTATAGGCCTCAAAACCAAGTACAGATCCCATATAGATTTGAGTTAATAAAGTAATTTGTGACAAAAAGTGAACCTTGCTTGGCTTTTTCAATTTCTTCCTCAAGATTAAAGATTCTGTATGCATCCCTTCTCCCGAAACGATCTTGCAAATCTAACCAAATTTCTCTTGCAATATGAAGTACATAATACTTTCATAAATAGAAGGGATCATAGAATTTATTATCCAAGAAGTTACCAGATCGTTATGCTGCATCCAGTTGGAGAAATTTGGATCTTCGGTGGCTTGCATAACCAAGGCACCATTGATGTAGCACAACTTCCCTCTGGAAAATAACGCTTTAGAAATGGCACGCCTTTAATGGTGGAAATTATCAGCACCCTTGAGTAGAGGTTGAACCAGTATAAGGCTTGGATAATCAACATTTTGTCCCAAATTTGCCATTGAAACAACAAGAACTTCAAAACTTCTAGAAACAGAAAATCTAGGAAGTATGACATCCGAATTAAGTTGTGTGCTCCGATACCATGTTAAAAAGTGTTTAGAAACACTAAATCATAACAAGAAACAGCTAAGAACTTTCATTGATCAAAGGAAATTTACAGAACTTTTGAACATTTTCAATAAAGAAGAAGATGAAGTAAAGAACATAAAATTACAAAGAAGAAATCAGAATGAATGAGTTGCTAAATTGAATAATGGAACTAACTAAGTGACTAACCTATCACCTAATTACACTTTATATAGAACAATTTTTCCTAACTGCTAAATTACTGCCCTAACTAATTTTTACATGAAGGTGTTTGATAAGTGTTCCCAAAGGCACAAAACCTTCTTCTCTTAACTTCAACAGTCGCCCCCAGCCCCTCTCGGATCCGGAAAAACATATTATTACGTATGCATTGTATTTTTTTGCCCCCCTTCCCCTAAAAATTCATATTTGGCCATATCATCTATAATAATAAGATAAATTGACATAAAAATTTTATCATGTTAATAAAAATACATAGTCATTAGAATAGAATAAGATGAAATGGAGTCTATATACTTATAAAGTAGGTTTCAAAAATACATAGTCGTTACAAGATTAAAATTTTACATAGTATATATATAAGTAAAATTTTAAGATGAAAATTTTACTTAAGTAGGTTTTAAAAAATACATAGTCAATACACAGTCTATTTACATTGTCATTATAATTTTCTTTATCATGTTAGTAAAAATAGTCGTCGCATACAATGAAGATGTGGGGTCCATCAAATAGATGTCCTTGATGAATTAAATCAAGTCGATATTCATAGTGGCTCTATAATTAAATTTAATAAATAAAATAAAATAAAAAAAAAACCTCATGGCTGAAAAAAAAAAGTTGACATTAACGTTGGTGAGTAATTTTTATTTTTATTTTTTGGTTTGTTGGGGTAGATAGCCGTTTGTACAGTTTTTTCTTATAATAAAATTATCCCATTTAAATTAAATTAAAATTGAAAGAATTTTTTTTTGAATTTATAAGGTAAAAAAAATCAGATAATACCAATAAAGGAGTCTAGACGATATTTATTTTTAGACTCCTATCTAGAAGAAGTCAAAAGAATTCAAATCTATTTTCAAGCTACTACTACCATGTAAAAGCAAAGGCTCCCTCCAAATACATTGACTTTGTATTAAATAGCATCTATTTAAAATACATTACAATTGTTCTTAGTCCAAAATAAATTGATCCCCTCGTCCCTCATACTATTTAAAAGTAAATCGGCTTCATTAATTATAGGATAATTTCCCTATTTCAATAAAATGTCATGATTTTTTATATAGGGAAGTCGATCCTTTTATTGTGGAACACCAACGTCGATCACGGTGAAGGAAATTTCTATATAAAAAAGTGTTAAATCTCATCGTCCCATGACACACGACGTTGGTATGCCCCTATTTAAAAGTTTATAATGGGGCGAAAATGGCTCCCCTCATTAATTATAGGACACATTTAATGATAATATAATATGTCACTAAAAATATTGTAATAACGACCAATCCTCTCATTATAAGGTCATTTAGCACTCATTAAATCACGATTTAATGACAACTCATTCACAACTTAATGAAGACACGTCCCATAATTATAGGGTTATTCTCCTCTCATTAAATCACGAGTGAACGATGATACATCCCCTCATTATATGGTTATTATCCCCGCACTAAATCTTAATGTAATAACGATATATCCCATTCTTTATAAAGTTATTAGCCCTACACTAAATCTTGCTCTTTGTAAATACCCTCATTAAAGTACTATGCGAGAATCAATCATCATTACAAACAAATATTACTATATCAAAACCATTAAATATATCACACTACTCAAAGTTGCAACAACAAGCATTAATATATCCAAAGTATATACTGAGGTACCCAACATATGCATTGAGGTATAACTGCTTTTAAATATTCAAAAGATAAGTTAGTTGCACTTACATGTAGATGCATAATGGTAGGATTTCTATTATCACATCTCCAAAAGACAAATATCTAAGAACCATAGTTGTGGATCATCAAAACACTAAGCACTTACAATCTTTGGTGGTTCATGGGCATCAAGCTACTTGATAGCAAAATTAAACAATCTTAGGATATGATAGATAGCGGTTAATGTTTTCACACATATCTTCAAAAATCATCAAAACCTTTCAAAATCATGCATGTATAAATGTGACAGCAGAAAGGAAACATAAGGCAAAGTTCTAAGAGTCCAAAAATGATTCCGATGGACGTTCTGTTAGGTGTGATGCCCGAAAGACAATTTTTGTAATTGTTTTATTTAATAAATGAATTGACGTTATTATTCATATTTATTATTCTCATATTCACCGATGTGACAATAGTATTTACACTACAGAAAACCCTAAGTATATCGTTTATGTAATCACTTAACTCAGTGTATGGTATATACACGGGAGGATTGAGTTAGTGAAGATGTACTTAAAATACAATTAGCCCATAGTGAAGTTAATCGAGAGTATCGGGTCTCTCCTTTAACGTGCTATTAATGCGCCGTAACACAATAGGTGTGATTGTCTTATCCGGACTTTCGGTTAAGAGAACCTAATGGGGCATTTATATATGATAGATATATCATATAGGGGTATGGACCGATTTGATTAGAGTTCACGATATAATTCCGTAATCGAGAATTCTTATCGAATCAATGGATGATCATATTTATGGATATATCTTAATCCCGAGGTGATCACATCAAGCGCTTGAATCGGTATGAAGTTTGACTTGACGGTTAAGGATTACACCGAGTCCGTGGTCCGAATTACCCCATCTTGGCATTGTCTTGGATTGAGTGAGTAGTCCGTGTTATCACGGATACGGAATCCATTCCTTCCATTTATGGAAGTAGATAGACAGTTCCTTATTTGTTAGCCCTAAGAAAATGATCGATCCCGGGAGTTCACATTTGACTAATTAGCTACTAGTCAGTTATGTGCACTAATTGATCACTAGGGGGTTAATGGTAAATAAGGATAAGAGGTTCTAGAAAGGGTTAACGGTAACTTCCCGATTTAGAATGAACGATCTATGGAGGATTAATCCATATGTAATGATTAAATCAATGGACGCTTATTATTATTCTCGTGAGGAGATAAATATAATCTTATAATCGGAGGAGTGCGATCACGGGATTATGGTGGCATATTCTGTGATTGATTTATCGAATATAATTATTCTATAATTATTTATTTGATTTATCGAGCCGCCGATTATTAGTCCGTGGTCCCCCGACGTGCTCCTAATATAGCATAGCTATTTCGGACGTCGAATCCTAATAATATTAATTTAGTTCTTGTTGGACTTTATTAAAACGATATGTGAATTAATTGTTTAGTGGACTATTAAATTAGTTGGGCTAAATAATTAAATATGTGAAAAAGACATTTTTCATAATCTTGGCAAAAATTAGTGTGTTAGTCGAAATTTATGTTGACTAGGTCAACAATGAGAATTTCGGCCAAAGCATTGTTTTAATAAACAAGAAATTAGTTTTCTTGTGATTAATAAGCATACATGTGCACAACATATTTATTGGATAAATATTTATGGTAAGAAATAAAGATAAAGATTATTCTAGATTTGTTCTAGAATATTTTGGGATTATCTTTTATTTAATAGGATTATCATAATTGATTTTGTATTAATTATAAAATCCTTGGGGCTTAAGTTTTACTCTCCTATATAAAGAGAGTTCTAAGCCTTAACACACATGAAAATTTCGACTATCAACTCTTAGAGAGATGATAGAAATTTCGGCCAAGGGTGATTGGGGAAAAATCTTGGAGATTTTTCCGGGTAGCATATCGGGAGGATTCGAGCCGAGGATTTCCTTCCACCGGGAGTTGCTTGGATCACACGTACGGAAGATCGTGGTGCTTTTCACATCTTCTTTTCTATTGCGGTTCTCCAACTTGGATTTTGAGATCCAAGAGGTATGTTCTACAACCCCCTTGTAGAATAGATCTAGTTATTTTATTACGTGTATTATATAGATCTAGATCCTTAAATCGCTTCCGTTGCAGATGGTATTACTAACACGTTCGTGTGGATCAACGGTAGAGGCTGAATACTTGGGCAATTTCGTGCATAAAACTACAACCGTTGCCAAAGCAGCGATCTATTCTAGATCTTTTTGCAATGAATTCTGTCTACCTCTAAATTGTTTAAACAAAGATGATTTTTGGTTTTAAAAAAAAAGGAAATGAAAATTTTGTTATATGTTGCGCCACCCTGGCTTGATTTCCTTACAATTCTTCGTAAGCCTCATGTCGTATCGAAGTAATTAAAGAACGTGCAAAAGAAAAGAAACAAATAAGAGACTCGGGAAACTGACACTTAAGATATTCCATTAACAAACTCAACGAATTACAATTGTTGTCAAACTAAATCATAAATATGTTCTAATATTTGTTACAACTCAACTGGACTAAAAAGAAGCCGTTGAAACACAAATAATTCAAATGACTCCATTCCTAAGCTTGCTTTCCATTCTCATCATACAACTCGTCTTTAACCTGCATATCTTGCTATTCGGAATGAAGGAGTGAGCACTGGCCACATGCTCGGTAAGGAGAAAGTATATCAAAAGAGAGATCATGTTAGTCGGATGCCGAGAGACATGACATGAATTTACTTCATCCAGTTCACAAAACAGTTGAAAATTTATACAAAAAGCATAAAAAAATACTTTAAAAGCATGACTTGAAGATTATGTAAAACATCTTTGAAAATATGTCTTAAAACATAAGGAACACACAAAAAAAACTTGAACAATGCATAGAAAAAGTCTAATTACTACGTTCAATTCGTCTTGCACGGACTACTTACTTACTGTGTTTATCCGGATGATCGAACTTACGTAGGCTATCTATTGACCTATACTTCACTTGTCTACTAACCATCACATGTTCGTTTCTTGTCTATAATGTTCATGTTTCCTATATACGTAGCATAGCCATGTTATTGCCTTGACTGTTCAGCTTCGTGTATTTTACTAACTTAGCATAAAAGCTTGTTGCAACATCGGTAATATGACTAGCCATACATCCAACGTGGGTCTGGGTCACAATACTATATATTGTAATACATCGTCTTAGGAACGGCATAGGCAATACAACTAGTCATACATCCGACACGGGTCTGGATCACGGTACTCTTATAGTAAATTGCAAGGTCACTAATTATATAAACATGTAGGAGCACATAACATAAGTTCACGTGCAAGTCTATATCTAACCTATGAGAGCATACAAAGGCCATGACAACACCGAACTACCATCCTATTCCACTACTCATAACCAAAACGCATAAAACAGTTTGAAGAAATGTAACTAGAAAACATAATAACGGTCCGAAAACACAGTATAGCAGATACCCCACAACATATAATCATGTCTAGTTTCGTGCAGTTTAACATAAAACAATATTCAAAACAACTTAAACAAACACGAAACCTTTTGATAAGAAGAACTCATTATCTTAAAGACCAGCCGAACAACGAGCCGAACAACATCTAACTTCCAAATCTTACGCGGATCTACAAACCAAGAACGAATCTGACAACGATCACCCTTCGAATCTAACCTAATGATCAAAGCCAAGAACTACTATGTAAAGATTAGATCTTACATTCAAGAAGATATTCAAAGCCTAAACTGTTGTTGGAAATCGAAACTGCTTCGAGTTCAATGCTCTGATATGTAGAAACGAACCCAGAAAAGTCAAACAGAGTTGACTGGCCCGCTGTCCCGGGAGAGGCTCTTGGGAAAGCATGCCAGGCTTCTCTATAAACTCTGAAAACGTGAGATTGAGGAAATCTAAAGGTATCTAAAGATATTTTATAGGATTGTATGTGCCTAATTGATTTAAATGTGACTTGATGGTCCAGAAAGCTTAATTAATCTTAAAATAATAAGAAAAGAAAATATAATTAAAAAAAAGAAAGAAATACCCTTAAATTTAATAATCAATTTTTCTTTTTTTTATTTTCATACCAAAAAAAAGTTTATTGGGAAAAAAAATATTGAATTGTCCTTATCATCAACGATTGCATCAGGTTATATTTTCTATAAAAAAAAAGTTCACTTCTTGTATATTTTGGCCTCAACCCCGGTAAATATATAAGCAAGTCACAGATGTGAAAAAAAATCAAACACAAAACTGATAAAATTTTGTGTAATACTTGGGCGACTAGATATGATAATGCCACTATAAAATAGTCACAACATTGTACACAACACATTTTAAGGCAATTGATTATCAAGGACGGAGCCAGGATTTTTTTTCTGGGTGGGCTAGACTAAATAGTTTGGCTATGAAATCTTATGAAGCAAAAAATGAAGTCTAGAAATCAGCAAAAACTGTTTCAAGTCCCCTTAGCAAGTAGCATACAACAATTTTTTACAGTCTTAAGCTCATTCTCATCCTCTTAATTAGTCTTAAGCTCATTTTTACAATTTTAAGCTCGCCTCATCCTTTTTTTACAATTTACAGTAGCATACAATTTTAAGCTCGCATACAATTTTACAATTAGCAAGTAGCATACAATTTTAAGATTAGCATACAATTTTACAATTAGCAAGCTCGCATACAATTAGCAACCCTTAGCAAGTAGCATACAATTTTAAGCTCGCATCATTTTTACAATTTACAGTCTTAAGCTCATTCTCATCCTTATTTTGCATTTTTTAATTAGTCTCATTCTCATCCTCTTAAGCTCGCCTCTTACAGTCTTTCTACAGTCAATTTGTCAAAATATTCTCAAAAAGCATACCAATGATACCATCAATTACCCAACAAACATAATCACAAAAAACAGTGATTTTATTCTACAATATACAACAAATCAAAAAGGGGGGAAAAAAACAGGGCTTTTGTCCTTTCAATTTCTGAAAAAACAATCAACAATTGATGAAGGAATAGTGACTTACTTGAGATGAAATTTCCAGATTAATAGGTGATGATGAAGGCTGTTTCCGTTTGCGATTTGAGGAAGAGGATGAACTGCTGAAGGCTGTTTCCGTTTGCAATATTTACCGAGCAAATGTTCTTCAATTTTTTTTTTTTTTTTTTTTTTAATAACCAAATGCTATTCTGTGTAAATATAACCTCAGCTTTTTTTTTCTTCCCTTTTTTTATTAATTTAGGAAGTTAGTCTCGAAAACTGAAAAGGTTATTGCTAAGTGATTAAAAAAAAAAGATATTGCAAAAAAAAAAAAAAGGTTTTAAAAAGGAATTAGACTAGAAATAGAATTGGGTTGGGTATAGTTGACAGCAAATATTATAGAGTATGCCCCTGGAAATGCAAAGCTCGGCATTTTGTCTGGTGGGCTTAATATCTGCTGGGCTGAATCATAGAGTACTACTAAAAAAAAAAAAACATTTCTCGATACCCGTATCATTACTTGATGGTTCCATCCTTGAAGGGACTTGAGGAGCTTATAAATTTGAAGTTCTGATGCCACTTAATTTACCTCTTCGCAGTATCAGCCAACGTTGAATTACTACTTGGAAATCACCCTCAATAGTTTTTGCCTTTTAGCTTTTACCACATCCCTTTCCCCGCCTCATTTGCCTCGTTTTCATCAGTTCATTTCAATCTTTTTAATAAGAGTATCATATATTTACGTCTATATTGTTTAATACTCTTGTCAAATATCCAACCTAAGTCCACTGTCTTATTCAATTTTAAATTTATTATATAATCTCCACGTTCTTAATTAAACAAATGGCCTCAAACTCGATGTCGTCCGGCCGTGCATGTGATTCTTCTTGGACTGCTAAGCAAAACAAAGCCTTTGAAAGAGCCTTGGCCGTTTATGACAAAGACACGCCGGACCGGTGGTCCAATGTCGCCAAGGCGGTCGGAGGAAAGACAGTGGAAGAGGTGAAGAGGCACTACGAAGTACTCGTGGAGGATTTATACCACATCGAGAGCGGTCATGTCCCCTTCCCCGATTATAGGACTGCCGGAACTATCATCAGTGACGATGAGAAGAGGTCTGTACCTTCTACTCTCTTTATATATTGCTATCTTTCGTAAAAGATTAAGCTGATGAGAATCCGATAATTAATATTTTGTATATTTTAACACGCCGGGGGCGCCTCTAGTATATAGAGAGTGATCTAGCTAGTATATAGAGGGTGGGTCACGTGACCCCTCTAGTAACCCTATTAAAACAAATTTCTAGACAATAAATGTAGTTTGATTTTCCGGTGGATCCGTCCCATGCAACACGCCTTTCAAGTGTGAGGCTATAATAAGCCTGAGCCAACACTTGCACTACTCTAATACCATGTTGAATCTTCTTCAAGTGTATGTTTATAATAAGTCTAAGCCAAATGGCCCAACACTTAGACAATATACTCATGATCTGATTCTAATACAATGTTGAATCTCTTTCAAAAGCTTCAAAAGTTTTAGGTGATGGGGTAGATAATTAAAATATCTCACTTAAGTGTGGGTCTATGGCATGTTTGGGTCAAATGACACATAAAAACATATAAAAGACAATAAGGCAAAAAAAAGGCCTAACACTTACTCATGATTATACTTTTATACCATGTTGAATTACAAATTCTTTAATCAGCGTAAACTACAAACTCTTTCATCAGCGTAAACTAGTTGAATTACAAAATCTTTTATCAACTTAAACTATTTTTAAAGTTTACGCGGATAAAAGATATAGGTAATTAATTATATATATATATATATATATATATATATATATATATATATATATATATATATATATATATATATATAACACATGATACATGTATATATCTTAATAACAATAGGTTTACGTTCAAATGTCTACACAATACATACACCTAATACCGTCTCATACATTATTTTCTTTCATAAAACAAACTAAAACAATTGAAACAATCACATACGAGGATATTTCATGCCAGCATTATGTATATATTTATCGTATACCTAATTACCTATAATATTGAGAAATGTGTAATTAAGTCCACATGACGTAACCCAGTTGGTAAGGAGCTTGATTGCTTAAGGCGGCCTGGACTTTAAGCTGTAGGGTGAAGGTTCGAACCCCGTAAATAAGAGACTTCTTTCAGGTTTTTGGTATTAAATACAAGCCCATGACTCTGAGTCACCGGTAACCTGATTAATATCTCTATTCATCCCGTAGGACATGAGGAGTGATGACCTCTGTTTGGTTTGAAGAAAACAAAAAGAAAAGAAAAGAGAAGATTGTGTCCGAAGAGAAATGAGGAGGGATGAGTGATTCAAAGTCTCTTTGTAGTGTGTAGATTTAACAAAGGAAATGAAAGGAAATATCAAAGTCTATTTATTTTTCTAATTAATTACATTGTATCATTTCTATTAGTTTCCATCTTTTCTATTTTCATCACAGAATATCAAACACTAGAAATAAATTCTTTTATCTCATTTTTTTTTTCCTTTGTTTCCTTCAAACCAACAGAGTCTGTTGGGTTTCAACATTTTGAGAAATCGTAATTAATTTTAAAATGTTGGCATAGGATGCCACTACATTCGTTTATATCATTATATGTACTACTTAATTTTATTTTTTTTTCCTTCTTCAAAAGAATGAAAGAATAGGTTGAGTTATCTAAATTCTCGACATATGTTGAGTAATCTAAATTCCTTCTTCAAAAGAATGAAAGAATAGATTGAGTTATCTAAATTCTCGACATGTTGAGTTAGTTCAAATTGATATGAATCAACATTTATTAACAATATAAATCAAGTATAGTCATATATTATTAAACGGTTAAACCCTAATCGAAAGGGCTCCACTCCCTATCCTACGGAATGAGTCGAAAGATTAATCAGGTAACCTAGTGACTCAGGGTCATGGGCTGCTATTATTCCAAGAAACTGAAAGAAGTCATCCATTTACGGGATTCGAACCTCCACACTAGGGGTGTAATCGATCCGAACCGAATCAAATAGTTACTTATCGAATCAAGCAACCCCAAAAAATAATGATGCTCGAACTCGGCTCGAGTTTGTTCGAGCAAGAAAAAAGATGCTTGAGTTTGACTCGTTAATATTGATGAGCTGCTCGAGTTCGATTAAATTTTATTTGAGAGAGCATTTCACGAGCGAGCGTCGAGCTGTTCGGCTAGACCAAAGTTTTGGTAAATGATTGATTTTATATTCGGAAAAGGCAACTCAAAAGTTTTTTTTTTTTTTTTTTTTTTTTTTTTGAAAAACTCAAATATTTTTCTAGAAGTAGACAAAAGTAAATCTATTAAAAAAAATGAAAACGATGGAATGATATGTAAATATGAATATATATATATATATATATATATATATATATATAAAATATTTAATATATATATATATATATATATATATATATATATATATATATATATATATACACCGCTCGATAAGACTCGCGAGCGTTTCGAATAAAGCTTATTACACTGATCGAGTTTGGCTCGTTAATATTGATGAACTGCTTGAGTTCGGCTCGAGTTGATTAAATCTTATTTGTGCGAGCATTTCACGATCGAGCGTCGAGCTGCTCGTGAGCAGTTCGGCTTGTTTTACACCCCTACTCCACACTCCAGCTCCCGGTCCAGCTGTTATTACGACACTCAAGCCATTTACCACTAGATCATATCTATCTGTTATTACGACACTAATGTCCTTTTTACCACTAGAGCATGTCCTTGAGACTTTTTTAGGGGACTAATTAAGCACTAGGTCTTAATTTACCACTAGGCCATTTTCTGGTGATTTTTTTAGGAGGACTAATTAAGCACTAGGTCTTAAAATATTTTCATTAGGATAATTTCGTTATTGTAAAAAAATCTAGGTCCAAACCCATAAAAGAGGAAGGACCTCTACCAAAACTTAGATTATGAGGCGAGAAAAGTTCATATCTTAATATGTTGACTGACATAATCACAATTTCTAATATGGGACATTTTAACGATTACAAGCTATGAAATTATATCGCTGAGAACAAATGTGCAAATTCTGCAGATTCGACGCCATTTATATTCATGTGATTGTTGTATTCAATTCATTGAGGGAAAAATCATATTCCCTGTTTAGGACAATAATCAAACCCATGTGACATAAGTTTTGAAAAAGCAAACTGTATGTTATCTCCTCGTACATTTGCTAGATTTCTTTTGATACGTCGTACACCCTCCGGGCGTACCAATAATATTCCCTGCTTGAGTGTTGTTTGGAAAAACTTGACCTTTTTTTTTTTTTTTTTTTTTTTTTTTTTTTTTTTTTTTTTTTTGAGAAACATTCAAACCCTTGAGAAAAATTAATTAGATTAGATTTTGTTTATAAAAAATACCCTTCAAACCTTCATACCGTTTTAAAATTTCATTCAAACCTTTGAGTACCTTCGATTTTTGGATACGTCACTCCTAACAACATAAAGACTTACGGGCATGTTTGTTACTTAAAAAAAAGACTTAGAAAATGAAAATTTTGTATTCATTTTTCAATTGTTGCAGCCTTGCATGTTTGGTTTGAATGAGATGGTGTTATTATCTCAACTTTTTAATTTTTTTCAAAAGTTTTTTCTTGAATTTTATTCTCACTGCACCACTGAAAAAAATTGTGTCAGAAAAGAGAAGATTTTTTCTCTTTTCAGACAAAAAAAAAATCGATTTTTTGTTCAACTTCTTTTAATCAATCATTTTCCTTCCTACGCGTTTCAACACCTTTTGCTTCTTAGCTTTCTTTGTAGTATCCTAAAAAAATAAAAAAATAAAAAAAACTTTCTTTGTAGTAGGTCTCAGATCAAAAAATGGTCAAATAAGACTTATAGCCTTCATTAATACATCCGGTGACGGATCTACATACAGATAAGAAGCCAGTTCTGGAAAAATCCTACTAATATTATGTAGTATATATCTTGTTTGCCCCCTTCTTAAATTTTTTAGGAGGAATGATGGAAAATGACATAAATATTTCATCAATTGAGTAGAAGGACAGTCTTTTGAAACTTTTGCATAAAGGACAAAATTATTTATTCACTGTCGAAATTCAATTGTGTTCGAAATTCACTGTTTAAATTCACTGCCGAAATTCACGGTCGAAATTCACTAATTTTAAAAATTCATTGTCGAAATTCACCGATTTTTGGGATTCACTGATTTCGGGATTCACTGGAGAGATTCACTGATTTTCGGGATTCATTTGTTTGTCTTCTCGCTATAAAAATTATGCAGTTGTCCTTCTCCCTATAAAAAATATGTAGCTGTCCTGTTACTTAAAAATATTCTAGATTGTGTCTTTATCCCTAATTTTCCATAAATTTTTTATTTGTCTCTTTAAGATTTTTACTGTCACTCCTTACCCGAGATCCTGCGTCCGCCACTGAATACCTCAAGATAGGGTAATTCTTGTGTGGTGTCTCCACACGGTGTGGAGACACCGTGTGGCACCGCACAGACCACACAGTTTTATTTTGTATTTAAACTGTGTGATTCTGATCGTTTCACCCGTCAATTCACCTCAAATTTCTCTCACCACACAAGTATTTTCCTTCAAGATAAACATATATATATAGACCCATGAGGGATACGCCTAGGACCCTATGATTATTAGGTCCCGATTTTTTTCCATTCGAAAATACGAATTTTTTTATTGAAACCTCGGTATAACACTAGTAAAAAGAGAGACAAAAATCCGAGCAACGCCGAGCAAAGCCGGAAAATACCCGGCTAGCACAAAACGTACAGACACCAATACAGAGAAACCATGACTAACCACTATCAAAAAAAAAAAAACAAACTAGATTGCTATCAAAGCATCAGGCTCATAAGAACGTTTTGACAAAAAAAATCTCATGAAGGCAAACATAATTTATTCAACCTGGACACAAACAAAGAAAGAGGTCTGACATTCCAAGGAACAACTATCAAGGGTGAAACTTTGGAAGCTGGTAGCCATCGCCGGAAAACCACCGCTACTAACCGTCACCACTGATCGGAGAGAAGAGCCCGTAAGTTGACTAATACTTCTGACAAGATAGTAACTAAAAGTCTGAAACAATTGCCGGCTAAGAGACCGGAGCCTTAGTGGGGCTATGAAGCCACACGCCGTCGGAATGCCGCCGAACCACCACCAACACCACTATGGATCCGCTGCTTGAAGAGAGTCACCGAGCCAGTCACACACAAATACAAAGACCGGCAATCGCCTGTGTAACGCCCCGTTCTCGGATACCGAGTTCTTATCCGGAAAAAAACGTTCGGCACGTATAATATTAATTAAATTCAATATTATCCGTAATCCTCTAGTACATCGTACCGAGTTTAGAAAACGGAAGCTAACAGACTCAGGGAAAACCATAAATGCTACTAAGAATGGAAACTCGAACATACTAAAGATGGAAAGTAAACTAACAACGAAGAAGTCCAAAGTTCACAAGTACGAAGTCTTAAGAAAGGTACACAAACTTAACTTACAAACCAATCTTAACAAATGTACAACAAGTCTTGAATTAAAATACAACTGAGTCTAGTACAACGTTTGTAAAACAAAGTAAAATGAAAACATCATCATAGCATCATCATCGTCACATATCATACTCAAACTTATCAACGAACTCATGGTCAACCTGTTCAATTTCTCACCCCCAAAATGCATACAAAACAAACATGCAAATGAGGTAAGTACATAGGTACTTAGTAAAGAGGAAGAAACCATTGAATAACTAAGTTTTACAACGAAAATGTTCATATTATTTGTGAGACCGACTCAAACTCTAGGTTTCACTTCATGCTTATCTACATTTCGTGACTATTTGTTTCTAGCTTAGCTTATCTTTGTTACATCCGTATTCAAGGACACTACGCATGGTGCTACCCACCACGAGATATAATTTGCAACCTATCACTGGATCACACCAATAGCCACAGGATGACCCCGATAGTGTACACATTCGGCGAAGTCCCTCCACTCTCGGTGCCCCTTAGAGGCCAACAGTGTTATTCATTTTTACTAACCGCCCACAAATCACGATATAAACTTGTGCCTAGAATGACATGATGTTTAATCTTTTGCTACACAAGTACGTTTGTTATTTGTTGTTAACTAGTAACCTAAGTGTTTACAAGAAAAGCTCCCTTACTCCTTCCGCTCACTCTCTTAAGACAACTAGACACAATATCTTAGCACATACATAGACATTGATGAATAATAATTCATCAAAGCACAAGCCTATCATGCTCTTCCGACGGTCCCGAATTTCAACTCTTTGGAAGAATCCATTCGGTGCTGGAACTAAACGCACCAGAAGCTTAATCAAGGCTTGTTCATGTTTATTTAATGTTATTGGATCAATAAACAACATTCAAAATTGGTCCCGGGGCTTAAAACTCAACGTTTCACTAAAATCAGGGTTTGGCGCGCGCTATGCCCCTCTGGTGCACGCTAAACCCTCTCCGAATCCTCAATCTGCTTTTGTATGCTTTTGGCGCAAGCGCTGAGAGCCCATAGCGTGCGCTAAAAGATCTCTGTATAATTCTTGATGCTTTCTGGACATGTGCCACACATGCTGCCTACCATATACGTGCACTAAAACGGCTCTGTAAACTTCCCCGCATTCTAATTTCATTCGTAATGTGCGCTACACGACCTATGCACGTGCTACAACACAGCCCTAAAACATGCTTTTCTCCTCCCTTTATTTTCCATTAATCACCAAATTAAATCCTCTTTAATTCCTCATTAATTACAAATAACTCCAACTTTCCCCATTATATATATATATATATATATATATATATATATATATATATATATATATATATATATATATATATATATATATATAATACTTTAATCCTTAATAATAAAACATAATATTCCGAACTTTATAAAATGACACGTCTGCCATTTTCCAAATTTCGGGATATTGCAGCCTGCTTCCAACAACGAGAACTCTGAACCTTCACATCGGCCCGATGCAAGCCACAAGGGCTTGAAAGCAGAAGAAACAAAGGTGGTCTCCAAAGAGAGAAGCCATGACCGGAGAGGATCTTCTCTAACGCCGGAGAAACACCAGATTTGACCTAGATCTTTCTGGAGGTAGAGAAGAAAGGCTGAAACACCTTCATGACGAAGTAGAAGACGTCGATCTCCCCCTCCACATCAACCCACCGGCTGGGAAGAGGCTTTGCAGCCCCGGAGTCATGGAGAACGGTGAGAGAAAGAAACGGAGAAGAAATCACAAAAGGAAGAAAATGATTTACAAAAAACTAGGAACCTCCTCTGGCATGACGCCAGTGGGGCGGTAGATCTACACCATCGAACCTTTCAGGCGAGAGAAAAAATGGAGAGCGGTTAAAGTAGAGAGAGTGTGTGATTGACAAGTCTCTATTAGGCCCCAAATTTTATGAATGCAATATTATTAGTATTTTTTTGTCGCTAAATATGTTTCAGACGTGCTCTCGAAATTTGAGTATTTTTAGAAAATGAACTGTTTGGCATGCGTCATATTGAGTTATGTGCTCGAAACTCGATCCGAGAATAGATACAAAGCACATAGCACTAGGCAACAAAACAAGTAGCATGTACTGAATATAATTTTCCATAACAAAAAAGGTCCACGTACTTTTGACGTTGATGCACATAAAGAACTTAGATATAGAAGCAAGTAAACCACCGACACATCCAAATACTTGTCTAAGATGCACACTTAAGGCTTACCTTATCTAATCTTTCCTTGACATCTTGTTGTTACTACACACTTTTGATTCCCCTCTCTGGGTCCAACTTCATCTTAACGCCAGCCAAATATTTTTTCATGATAGATCTCAAACAAAACACTTTAGGCTCTAGAAAATCTTTCTCGGGTTTCCTTATTCCAGACTCAACACACAAGGCTTCTTCCTCCCTCCACCCGTGTTTTCCTAATTCTGGGCTCTGATACAACGACCTGCTCCCGAAATTCTAGAATTTTTGCAAACGAAATGTTTGACACACGTCATATTTAAAATCCAATATGACAGGCAATCCTTAAATCAACTACCATGTGACAAAAGCGGAAGCATTAAAACAAACTTAAAACAAACTTAGCTTAGATAACTAGATAACAAACCAAATAACAACCAACTGTTTTATTTCATTAAACTTGTCCAAAGGCGGTTACATTTTTATTCTAAAAAGGGAATCTAACTGTTATACCCAAAGTATTACAATGCGAAAGTAAAAAAATAAAGAACAGAAAAGATGAAGAACAATTTTATTATATTCTGGACTGACACAAACAGAAAGGAAAAATAGAAAGAAAAACAACAAGGATATGTAACCGGGACGAGCTAATCTCTCGTCCTTAAGACAATTATGCTCCGGTAGATACCCACGGCTGAAGCACTTGTCTTCCGGGATAACCCAATTACTGTTCGAATTGAGGTACTTCGAACACGAACTCAACGAACTCTTGGTGCTTCAGAACCTCTTCAACAAAAAACAAACTACCTTACTATATGAGATGGAAAAAGTATTATTTGGGAAAACTTGTGTTGTGACATTTCCACCAAAGAGGGTTTATATAGGTGGAAAAAGTAACTCCCACTCCTAAGGTCTTTAACTCTCAATAATGACCACTACTATTCACTTATGGCACTAAGTAAAAGTTAAGGCCACTAACTTATGTTTTATGGCCACTAAGAGTATGGACATAAATGGATATTTTCTCCAACAATCCCCCACAAAATGGACATTAATGCAAATGCAGACCCTGAAGAGATTCTGACAGAAAATATTGCATCAGGAGAGGTAGTTTCTGGCTTTGAACCTGCCTTAGTGAAATACTATCGGATCTACTCGGCTAATCAGTGAACTATGTCTTGAACCGTTCAGCCTTTAATGTAAAACCAAACAATAGTACTCACACAATATTTCCCTTAACACGTATTGGTTCTCATGGTTGTGCTCATTTTGGCCATGAAACACCTTGGTTTCAGAAAGTGCGTTAGATATTTCAAGCCACTGAATTCTCACAGAAGCGGCCCCACGTCACACTTACATAGGTGACCTCCTATCAAGAGTATTCTGTCATACCCTACTCGAATTTAATCAAGCTATAGGAATCATTAAAAGTTTTCACTTATCCTTACACATCTAACAGATAACACTTTTATTCATAGAATGGGTAAGTGTTCAATGAACCTTCATAACTTAGTTGTCCCTTTGAACCATGATCTTGGGATCTCCAGTCAACATGGTGGGGTTACGATTACAAAGTTTCTGTCGTAATTGGTTTATGTCCCATTCCGTATGTCAATTTTGACATTTGATCTTTAGGTAAACCTTTTGTTAGCGGATCTGCAAGATTATCCTTCGATTTAACAAAATCGACGGAAATCACGCCGTTAGAGATCAGTTGTTTAATGGTATTATGTCTACGATGAATATGTCTTGACTTACCATTGTACATACTATTTTGTGCCCGGCTTATAGCCGACCGACTATCGCTATGTATGCTTATAGGAGCAATAGGCTTAGTCCGGCATGGAATATCCTCGAGGAAATTACGAAGCCATTTCGCTTCTTCTCCCCGCCTTGTCCAATGCAATGAACTCGGCTTCCATAGTGGAACGAGCAATGCAAGTTTGCTTTGTGGATTTCCATGACACAACAAAGCACCACCAATAGTGAATACATATCCACTTGTGGACTTTGATTCTTTCGAGTCGATATCCAATTTGCATCACGGTATCCTTCTAATACCGCCTTTGGATATCTCGTGTACCATAATCCAAGATTCATTGTGAATTTTAAGTACCTCAAGACTCTATTCAATGCTTTCCAATGATCCTCACTTGGATTACTTGTAAATACGCTCGTTTATTTACACACATGCTAAGTCCGGTCTAGTACAATTGGTTATGTACATCGATGACCTATGATTTGTGAATATTTTAAGCGAGACACGGGTTCTCCTTTATTTTTGACTAAGTGCATAGTCAAGTCAAAAGGAGTTTTTATCGGACTTTCATTAAATACGTTAAATCTCTTTAGAACAGACTCAACATAATGAGACTGTGACAATGCAAGTCCATCCGACATTCTAGAGATTTTAATCCCCAAAATTACATCTGCAACTCCCATATCCTTCATATCGAAGTTTCTTGTTAACATATTCTTAGTATTTATGATTATATCATGATTACTACCCAAGATTAACATGTCATCAACATATAGACATACTATCACAAAGGAATTAGAAGTGTTATTGACATAAACACATTTATCGCACTCGTTAATTTTAAACCCATTTGATAACATCGTTTGATCAAATTTTTGGTGCCATTGTTTTGGCGCTTGCTTAAGCCCATATAATGACTTAACGAGTCGACATACTTTGTGTTCTTGACCTGGAACCACATAACCCTCGGGTTGTTCCATATAGATATCTTCTTCCAATTCACCATTTAAGAAAGCAGTCTTTACATCCATTTGATGTATTTCTAGATTATTTACCGCAGGAATTGCGATAAGAACTCGTATCGACGTGATCCGAGTAACCGGTGAATATGTATCGAAGAAGTCAAGACCTTCTTTTTGACGATAACCTTTTGCTACCAGTTTGGCCTTATATTTATCGATCGATCCATCAGCCTTGAATTTTTTCTTAAAAATCCACTTACAACCGAGATGTTTATGTCCTGATGGGATATTTACTAATTCCCAAGTATGATTTTGCATAATGGAATCGATTTCACTATTGACTGCTTCTTTCCAGAACGGCGCTTCTGGATTTGACATAGCCTGAGCATATGTACTTGGTTCGTTTTCTACCATATAGGTGAAAAATCAGGACCGAAAGACGTTGAAGTCCGTGCCCGTTTACTCCTACGAGGTATTGGTTCCTCAGTTTCTGGAATAGTTTCACTTGTTGGTTCATGTGCCCGCTTATTTAAGGTTATGTTTTCTTGACTTCTTTCTTTACATGGAAATACATCCTCAAAAAATACAGCATTTCTTGATTCCATGATTGTATTCACGTGAACATCCGGATTGTCAGATTTATGCACTAGAAATCTATGTGCACCACTGTTATTTGCATAACCGATAAATATACAATCTATCGTTTTAGGCCCAATTTTTATTTGTTTAGGTTTAGGCACTTCGACCTTTGCTAAACACCCTACACTTTCAAGTATTTGTAGCTAGGCTTGTAGCCTTTCCATAACTCGTAAGGTGTTTTATCCATCTTTTTAGACAGAACCCTATTAAGAATGACATTGGCGGAAAGTATCGCTTCCCCCCACAAGTTCTGAGGTAAACCCGAACTTATCAACATAGCATTCATCTTCTCCTTAAGAGCACGATTTTTGCGTTCAGCAATACCGTTTGATTGAGGTGCATAAGGTGCAGTCGTTTGATGGATAATGCCAGAGTCTGAACATAATTCATTAAACGGTGCATCATATTCACCACCTCTATCACTACAAACCTTCTTGATTCATTTGCTAAGTTGATTCTCGACTTCATTCTTATAGTTTTTAAAAGCCTCAAGTGTCTCATCTTTGCTACTTAGCAAATAGACATAACAGTATCTTGTACAATCATCGATAAAAGTTACAAAGTATTTTTTACCGCATCTGGTTTGTACAAATTTTAAATCACACAAGTCTGTATGAATTAAATCTAACGGTTCGGTGTTTCTTTCCACGGAAGGAAAATGTGCCTTAGTCATTTTAGCTTCGACACATATATGACATTTTTCATTTTTAGTAAATTTTAAATTAGGTAATAAATCTAAGTTCATCATCCGTTGAATTGATTTATTATTTACGTGTCCTAATCTATTGTGCCATAAGCAAGAAGTCTCAATCAAGTAAGCAGAAGAGGATGCAATTTTATTAGCCTCATCGGGCACAACAGTCTTTGGCATAATTGCCATTACATTAAGCTTAAACATACCCTCGGTGGAATAACCCCTACCGAGAAACACACCATTCTTGGTCAAAATGACCTTATCAGAACCAAAATTCAAATTGAAACCAGCCTTGTTCAATTTGTCACCAGAAATGAGATTCTACGAATCTCAGGAACATGTAGCACATCATTCAGAGTTAGCTTCTTTCCTGAAGTCAACTTCAGAATCACTGTCCCTGATCCAGCAATTGGAGAAGTTGATGAATTCCCCATCCACAGTTTGTCCCCTGTGCCAGCCTTGTAAGTTGAAAACACAGCCCGGTCAGCACAAACATGTCTTGTGGCTCCAGTGTCCACAAACCATTGCCTTGGATTCCCCACAAAGTTACATTCTGATACCACAGCGCAGAAAATTTCCTCATCACCATCAGTTTCAGCCAGATGTGCCCTTGGCTGAATTGGCTTCTTTGAACGGCACTCAGCAGCACGGTGCCCAAACTTTCCACAATTGTTACAGTTGCCATTGAACTTGTACACAGTCTGTGGTTTTTTGTAAGATTCAGCATTTTTCTTGGAAGATTGACCAGATTTCTTCCTTTTCTGATTCTTTACCTCAGCAACATGAGCTTTGGCCTGTCTAACCTGCACAACTGATTTTCTTTCGGAGCCCTTATTGTCCTCCTCTATACGGAGTCGGACAATCAGATCCTCCATTGACATTTGCTTTCGCTTGTGTTTGAGATAACTCTTATACTCCCTCCAAGATTCAGGAAGTTTCTCAATCACACATGCTAATTGAAAATTCTCACTTATCATCATATCTTCTTCTAAAATTTCGGATATAATGATTTGTAATTCCTCAACTTGTTTAATAACAGTTTTCGAATCGTCCATCTTATAGTCCAGAAATTTACCCACTATAAATTTCTTAGCGCCTGCATCTTCAGTTTTATATTTTTTCTCTAATGCAAGCCACAATGTTTTTGCACTTTCATACATAGAATAAACACCGTACAGACTATTATCTACGCAATTCAAAATATAATTTTTGCATAGAAAATCACTATGCTTCCAACTCTTTACAGCCAGCAACACCCTGTACTCAGTGTTTTCAGAAGGCACAACTGGTTTCTCTTTAGTGAGCATCCTTGCTAGTCCAAGTGTAGTGAGATAGAACAACATCTTCTGCTGCCAACGCTTGAAATTTAGGCCATTCAACTTTTCTGGTTTCTCTCAATGAGAAGTATGAGAAGTACCAGCAGTGGTAACAACAGGTTGTGTCACAACAGACACATTCGCATCCAAAAGTGGATTCAGACTTGTGGTTGATGTGGTTCCAATAGTAGTTGTCATAGACGCATCAGTGACTCCAGTCATTTCTGTTCAGAATTGAAACAGAAGATCAACAACACAACTGAGTCGTTTTTGCCAAAAAACGAGACAAAAAAAGCAGAAAATCGTTTTTGCCAGAAAACGATAAAAAAGGAAGATGGACAGGTTTTTACCAAAAACCAATACCAAAAAAAAAAAAAAAAAAAAAAAACGGACCGGTTTTACCAGAAACCAATACCAAAAAGGAAGATGGAGTGGTTTTTACCAAAACCAATACAAAAAAAACGGACCGGTTTTACCAGAAACCAATACCAAAAAGGAAGAATGGACCGTTTTTACAAAAAAAAAAACCAATACAAAAAAAAAAGGACCGGTTTTACCAGAAACCGATACCAAAAAGGAGACACCGACCAACTGAGTATCACAGATGATACTCAGAACGAACAGAAAAAATAAAAAGTTCAGCAAGCAGACTGAAATTTATTTTTCATTTCGCAAAGATATACTTTTTAGAGCAAAGAGGCTCTGAAAAGAATTGTCTTAAGATTGTTATACCCAAAGTATTACAATGCGAAAGTAAAAAAATAAAGAACAGAAAAGATGAAGAACAATTTTATTATATTCTGGACTGACACAAACAGAAATGAAAAACAGAAAGAAAAACAACAAGGATATGTAACCGGGACGAGCTAATCTCGGTCCTTAAGACAATTATGCTCCGGCAGTACCCACGGTTTAGCACTTGTCTCCCAGGATAACCCAATTACCTGTTCAGAATTGAGGTACTTCAAACTTTCGAACTCAACGAACTGTTGGTGCTTCAGAATCTCTTTAACAAAAAACAAACTACCTTACTATATGAGATGGAAAAAGTATTATTTGGAAAAACTTGTGTTGTGACATTTCCACCAAAGAGGGTTTATATAAGTGGAAAAAGTAACTCCCACTCCTAAGGTCTTTAACTCTCAATAATGACCACTACTATTCACTTATGGCACTAAGTAAAAGTTAAGGCACTAACTCATGTTTTATGGCCACTAAGAGTATGGACATAAATGGACATTTTCTCCAACACTAACAACAACTAAAAAGGAAATAACATAAAACATAACTACGATTTACAACGCATCTCAAGGGTAGCATCAATTTGGATTCTTCCATATTTCACAAAACTCCTCGAGCTCTTGAAATTGAAAGGTATGGTTGCGAAATTGCACAATAAGAAAGATTGTGTCGAATGTAACTCAAGCCTCATTCCCGGATTATATGACATGCTCACTTTTAACACTTTACATGCATATTCAGAGAGTCCAACAAATATCATAACAAAACATAGCACAATTCATTTCCATATTACAAAATATTAGGTTATAGTTCATCCCAAGTTATCTTCGTTATACAACATTGTTCGGCAGGGGCGGCTTTACATGGAAGGGTTGGGGTGCACTTGACCCCCTTAATAAATAAATAAATAAATTGCTATGTATTATTGTATAGATAAATAATGGGACTTAGCCAATTGACCTCCTTATTTTCAACGGCTGACCCATTGTTTTATCTATCCATTACTATTGACCCTTCAGCATTTCTAAAAAAAAACATAAAATTATCGTCCTATGATGGTGCTGTTCTCGATCCGTGATCCCCAACCCGGTATTCCTGCAGTCGCCCATGTTGTTCGGGTTCCTTATCATTTTACATACACACACGCGCACACAACTATGCAATTGATTTGATTTGATTGAATTTTGCACGCTTAGTAATCCGGGAAAGAAACACCTTCTCTACATCCATCAACGTCACATACATACCCCATAAATTCACATATGTCCGGGCCCACATCACCGCACATATGAATCAATTAGCACAATATGTACCCACACACGCACCCAACAACAATCATACTTTTCTAGGGCACGACCACTGCTCACACACACCCGTTCATGAAACCTTTTATAATTACCATGCCACCCGGTGGTCACAATAACTCACACACACACAATCAATATGCCCTGGATATTTTTGGGTCTTCGGCGACTTCGCCGAAAGGGGCCTTTTAGTTCGATTTTTTTTCCCTTTTTGAAAACTTTCTTACAAAAGATTACTTCAATATCGTGCTTCTAAAATATGTAGATATAAAATTTAAATTCATTGATGTTAGATATTTTCTATTCATATATCGTTATCGTTTGCATTCAGGTTGCGGTGGGTCGAGGGGAAAGCGTCCCTTCGCAGGGGTTGAGGGGGCAGCGCCAACTCGTAGGGGCAAAAGGGTAACGCCCCCGAAAGATAAACACCCCTAGCTAATCGAAATTCGAATTGATGCATCTGAATTATTATAAATTTATGCCTTTAATTTGGTCATTTCTCAATTCAAGTAAAAAAATTTAACACATTATATTAGTGGGACTATAATTTGGCCTTTATCAATTAAAGTAAAATGAAAATTAACACATTATATTATGTTGTATGATATTGAATCTACACGGACTTTTTTTTGTTTGTTTTACGAAACATGTAATTTCGGATCCGGTGACGATATGGGCCTTCGCCGCCGCCTATGCATTGGGCCGGCCATGATAATACACCATTCATGTGGACATAGCAACCCTACCATGCCATCCCTATGGTCAGTGCAACACTCATATACGTGACGTAGCCGGTTCCATATACGTTTAACGTGGTTAGGAGTGACCTGCTTTTTAGCATTTTTATTTTCGAAAATTAAAAAACTTTACCTAATAGCACTTGTGTTCTTCCTTCGTATGCAGGATGAAAAACCTGAAGCTCTGGTGATTATATTTGCAAAGGGCCTCTACAAATCAAGGGATTAATATAAATGAATGAAAGAAGCTGAATCTATTTTTGCACAATGTTGCCCTATTAATTAATCTTTTTTCCGATGATTATTTGCCAGCAGGTCATCTAGTAATAATGTTTTTCTAGTACATGATAGTACTATTATGTTGTCATAATCTGTTGTATGTTTGTACCTCAAGTGATCGCGTAATCAATATATTAGTCCAGGTTTTTAATTAATCTAATCATAATATATAGCTTCTACTTCGGTCTAGGTCGTGCCTGCAGGGTAGGGGTAAGACATGATCTAGAGCTCTTTCAAAACCTTACTACTAGACATTTTTCAAGTCACTTACCACTTGAATGAAGCTACTTGATATATATATGATTATACGAAACTCATACAATGGAACATCAAATAAAAGTAAAACATGAAATAGTTATGGACTCCTTTATGAATAAGATTGAGCGCAACCGACCGGGTAGAAGAAGATTTTTAACCCCAACTTCTCTAGTGGGCATTCGAATGCGTTTTCGGATCAGTGGCCTTTATTTTTACTACAACTGATCTATCGTGTACCACACTACCGTGCACCATAGTAGAATCGACCTTACGAAAATCGAATGTACATGCGACATTCGACATTCCCAGTGTCGATCCTGATTCAACAGTGCAAGAACATGATTGTTGCCTATACATTCGATCGGAAAGTGTGGGACAACGGAGAGATCAGCTATGGTGCAAGATGCGATTGCTTATTTTCTGTTTTTTCATGAGATTCTCTTAGCTAAGGTTTTGTTTTGGACATGAGACCTCATCTATATCGTTTCCCACATCTGACATTACCCTATTCTGGGTGTGCCATTGGGGAATATTTCCTCAATAAAGGATGCACAGATTAATAATCTATGATGATCTTAGTAAACAGATAGACCGTAGCATATCCACATATGGCATTATTGTTATGCTGACCACCATGTCATACTTCAGTTATGAAAATGAGATATGCTAGTTTTATCCTACTACTTGGCTATTACCGAAGAATTTCTTGAGATTACAACTCAAGAACTCAAGAAGAAGGAACTCAGAAGCAAAGAAACAAAGCCATAAGAAGAAAAACAGAGAACAAGAACTTCAGAAAATTTTATTGAACTTTAGAGTTTAGAACTTCAATTACATTCAGTAAAAATGATAATTGGATCAATCAACCACTAAGCTAGCTAAGTAATTAGACTTATATAGGAAATACTGGATTGCTTAGAGGTAGTTATAAATGGCTATAACAACCAACCAACCCTCCTAACAGAATTTTTGCGTGTTTTGATGATGAATTCCTCTAAGAAAGAAGGACTTCATCCACTTGGATTGATTTCTATGCATAAAACTGTGCTAATACTGAGCTATAACATCCCCTCGTTGTTCGCGAACATCACAACTACACTAGCAAGCGGACTAAGTCAACAATAGTATAGCTCAATTCGCGAGCAAGGTCGATCCCACGAAGACTCAAAACGGTTCAAACACAACAAACCTAAGGACAAGGATAAGGTTGTGGTCCTTGACCAATGTTTATGTAGAATTGTAAAGCAAGGGTCACACAGAGCACACAATCCAACCAACTATCAACTAATCATCACTAAGCACTACCCAAACTATGAGTAACTGGCCTCCCACAATCCATGATGTTATCTGATTCGTTGTCAACCATCAAATCCTATATTTTTTTTTTTTTGTACCTACGAGTGCAATTCCCTAATCTGGTTACTACTTATTTGCGAGACATTAAAACCCTCTGTTCAATTAATCTTCTACCGTGGACAGACTAGAATATCTTAATTCAACAAGCATGACCAAGGACGGAGCCAGAAATCTGCATTCGGGTGGGCTCAATTTCCTTATACTGTTATTTATGAGTATTCGGGTGGGTTGCATTTCTTTATATTGTTATTTTATGAAGAAATTTTTTTAGACATTTAAAATTTAACAATATAACTTACTCGATACCCATAAGATTTTCTATTTGAGTGGGATAAAATTATTTATAATGTTATTTTACGATGCAATTTTTTTCTTAAAGTTCATACAATAACAATAAAAAAATTCATTCGATAATTAATAGGGGGAATGAGGGAGAATGACAGAAATATTTCATCAATTGAGTAGAAGGACAGTCTTTTGAAACTTTTGCATAAAGGACAAAACTATTTATTCACTGTCGAAATTCACTTGTGTTCGAAATTCACTGTTTAAATTCATTTCGCCAAAATTCACCTGTCGAAATTCACTAATTTTCAAAATTCATTGTCGAAATTCACTGATTTTCAGGATTCACTGTCGAAATTCACTGATTTCGGGATTCACCTGGGAGATTCACCGATTTTCGGGATTCACTGTTTGTCCTTCTCGCTATAAAAATTATGCAGTTGTCCTTCTCCCTATAAAAAATATGTAGCTGTCCTGTTACTTAAAAATATTTCAGATTGTGTCTTTATCCCTAATTTCCCATAATTAATATGAGTAATCAAATGAGACGTGTTAATAAAATAGAGTAGTGTCGAGTAAAATTTAAGGGTAGGGTGGACTGGATAAAACATTAAACATAAATTTAAGTGTGTTTTATTGATATCACAAGATACCTTCTAACAATACGATTACACAAATTTAAATATAATTAACAATTTAATTGTGTCAATACAAACTATCAAAAATTAAACCTCTATATAGGTATAAAGAGACTGGGGTGGGTGGGCTTAGCCAATCCTAACCCACTACACAGCTCCGTCCTTGTGCATGACAAACTAGGAATGCCAGGTTGACCCATAAACCTCACCTAGGGTGGTGATATATCCACTCTCCAACGTACACTCCAAATATCACTCCCTCACTTTTTCAATATTAATCTTGCTGGGGCCTATTTTTATCAATGGGTCGTGCCTTAGATCAACGGTGATAAACAAGGGAATGATACTTTGAAGTGCACATAGAGGAGTGCACATATCATTTCCCCCTCACCTAAGTAGACACCGTGGATGGGCTAGCTAAACCTAAGCGTTTTAATTATCCCTGTCTTGTTTAACTCTTCAACTGGGTTTCCTTCACGATAAATTACGAAAACATACAGTAAATTGACTTGTTTACGACTGTCGAGGATATAGTAAAATAAGTCCAATAATTATCTTCTTGTATATTAAATGTTTTAGTATTTATCCCTTACGGCTTGTTCCCTAAGTTAGTCAAGCCTGTTTATATTGTACTCTTCTGATCATATTCAATCAATGAAATACGATTATTCTAAATCGTGATATAATATCGGAGCAGGAAATCTCGAGTTCAAGCCCCGCTTCCAGCACAATTAAAAAAAAAAAAAACCAAGTGTTGGGCCCCACTATCTTCTTATAGGCCCACACTTCCCTAACAAAAAAAAACAAGCAGGTGTTGGGTCTCTCTCCCTTCTTATAGGCACACATTTGAGGGGGCGTAATATAATGAAATATAGTAGCGCATTTACTAACACCGATTGGTTTTAGTACAACGGTAAGCGCTGAATCCTAATATTAATATAAGGAAATATAGTAGCACCTTTACTAACAAAAATTGGTTTTAGTACAACGGTAAGCGCTTGATCATAATATGGTAGCAGAGCATGTCAATTTTCTCTCTCGTCGTGCCAATTCTTCCCTAAACCCTAACCCGTTTTTTCAAAAACAAAAACAAAAAAACAAAAAAAATTGGCCGCAAATCGTCTTTTCCCGGCTGCCATCTCCGTTGAGCTTTCGGTGCTTCTACCCAGCCTGGCTGCTACTTCCCTTTTTCTTTTCAAGTTCTCCAAATCCTACCAATTCTTATTGCAAAATTCATACCAATAATTTCCCTCTTCTGCAATTCTCATCCCATCTACTTGTAAATCACAATTTCATATCTGGAGAGCTCATATTTGGTAAGCTCATTCTGGAGAGCTCATTTTAGTGAGCTCATTCTGGTGAGCTCATATCTGGCGAGTTCATAGTGGAGGGCTTGAGAAGGGCGAGCTCATTCTGGCGAGCTCATATCTGGAGAGCTCATATCTGGTAAGCTCATTCTGGCGAGCACATTCTGGTGATCTTATTCTGGCGAGCTCATTCTGGTGAGCTCATATCTGGCGAGCTCATTCTTGGCGGCCCCATTCTTGTGGCCTCATTCTTGGCGGGAGTGTGGGGCTCCAAGGATATGTCCTTGCTACCGACCATATCGTACCATTCTGACTCATTGTTCACGCAAAACGCCAACTGTCCTCTGACACCCAACAGACTTGTATGGTTTGCAAACAAAGAGTTGTAGAGAGTCGGCGATAGTGATGCCTCCGGTGAGATGGTGGCCGGAAATCCAAAGAGTGTGGTGATTAAAGCTCTATGGACTGTGTGTTTTTGCTCCTTTAAATGCACTATCTCAATGAAAAACTTGAAGTGCAGCTCTGGATATATGTTGATGTTGATGAATGCCGGTCGGAAAACGAAAAATGGGCAGTTTTGGATTGCCGGAAAACTAAAAAATAGGTGGAGATCTAACCATTGGATGGAGGTCTTGATAAGGATCATATAGATCTAGAGAAAAATCTTGTAGATCTAGAAGAAGATCTTGATGAAGACTTGGATATCTAGATGTAGATCTTGTTGAAAACTTTGAGATCTAGATGTAGATCTTGTTGAAGAATGGAAGATCTAGATGAAGATCTTGTTGAAGGTTCAACCAGAAAACCAAAATTGGGCTGTTTTTTGGCCACCGGAAAACTAAAAAAGGGTGGTTTTGGGTCGCCGGAAATGTCAGAGCTATCCGGAAAAATGTAGAAGATGTCCATTTCCCGGTGTAAATAACCGTGTTTATGTGGTGGATATCTGGCTGATTTGGGTGATTTTTCCGGTGGTTGCACCGCGGCGCTCAAGAACAAATTAAGATGAATATCTTTAAGAGCAAGATGACGGAAATGTTGTGTTTGTTATACCCAAAGTATTACAATGTGAAAGTAAAAAAATAAAGAACAGAAAAGATGAAGAACAATTTATTATATTCTTGACTGACACAAACAGAAAGGAAAAACAAAAAGAAAAAAAACAACAAGGATATGTAACCGGGACGAGCTAATCTCTGTCCTTAAGACAATTATGCTCCGGCAGTACCCACGGTTTAGCACTTGTCTCCCAGGATAACCCAATTACCTGTTCAGAATTAAGGTACTTCAGCTTCTGAACTCAACGAACTCTTGGTACTTCAGAATCTCTTCAACAAAAAACAAACTACCTTACTATATGAGATGGAAAAAGTATTATTTGGAAAAACTTGTGTTGTGACATTTCTACCAAAGAGGGTTTATATAGGTGGAAAAAGTAACTCCCACTCCTAAGGCCACTAACCCTCAATAATGGCCACTACTAGCACTTATGACCACTAAGTGACAACTAACCCACTAAGTCATTAATGGACAATTTCTCCAAAAATCCCCCACAAAATGGACATTAATGCAAATGCAGACCCTGAAGAGATTCTGACAGAAAATATTGCATCATGAGAGGTAGCTTCTGGCTTTGAACCTGCCTTAGTGAAATACTATCGGATCTACTCGGCTAATTAGTGAACTATGTCTTGAACCGTTCAGCCTTTAATGTAAAACCAAACAATAGTACTCACACAATATTTCCCATAACACGTATTGGTTCTCATGGTTGTGCTCATTTTGGCCATGAAACACCTTGGTTTCAGAAAGTGCGTTAGAGATTTCAAGCCACTGAATTCTCACAGAAGCGGCCCCACTTCACACTTACAAAGGTGACCTCCTATCATGAGTATTCTGCCATACCCTACTCGAATTTAATCAAGCTATAGGAATCATTAAAAGTTTTCACTTATCCTTACACATCTTACAGATAACACTTTTATTCATAGAATGGGTAAGTGTTCAAAGAACCTTCATAACTTAGTTTTCCCTTTGAACCATGATCTTGGGATCTCCAGTCAACATGGTGGGGTTACGATTACAAAGTTTCTGTCGTAATTGGCTTCAGTCCCATTCCGTATGTCAATTTTGACATTTGATCTCTAGGTAAACCTTTTGTTAGCGGATCCGCAAGATTGTCCTTCGATTTAACAAAATCGACGTTAGAGATCAGTTGTTTAATGGTATAATGTCTACGACGAATATGTCTTGACTTACCATTGTACATACTATTTTGTGCCCGGCTTATAGCCGACTAACTATCGCTATGTATGCTTATAGGAGCAATAGGCTTAGTCCAGCATGGAATATCCTCGAGGAAATTACGAAGCCATTCTGCTTCTTCTCCTGCCTTGTCCAATGCAATGAACTCAGCTTCCATAGTGGAACGAGCAATGCACGTTTGCTTTGTGGATTTCCATGACACAACAGCACCATCAATAATGCATACATATCCACTTGTGGACTTTGATTCTTTTGAGTCAGATATCCAATTTGCATCACAGTATCCTTCTAATACTGATGGATATCTCGTGTACCGTAATCCAAGATTCATTGTGAATTTTAAGTACCTCAGTACTCTATTCAATGCTTTCCAATGATCCTCACTTGGATTACTTGTAAATCTCGCTCGCTTATTTATTTACAAGCACATGCTAAGTCCGGTCTAGTACAATTGGTTATGTACATCGGACGACCTATGATTTGTGAATATTTTAAGCGAGACACGTGTTCTCCTTTATTTTTGACTAAGTGCATAGTCAAGTCAATAGGAGTTTTTATCGGACTTTCATTAAATACGTTAAATCTTTTTAGAACAGACTCAAAGATAATGAGCTGTGACAATGCAAGTCCATCCGACATTCTAGAGATTTTAATCCCCAAAATTACATCTCGCAACTCCCATATCCTTCATATCGAAGTTTCTTGTTAACATCTTCTTAGTATTTATGATTATATCATGAGTACTACCCAAGATTAACATGTCATCAACATATAGACATACTATCACAAAGGAATTAGAAGTGTTATTGACATAAAAACATGTATCGCACTCGTTAATTTATTGACATACTTTGTGTTCTTGACCTGGAACCACGTAACCCTCGGGTTGTTCCATATAGATTTCTTCTTCCAATTCACCATTTAAGAAAGCATTCTTTACATCCATTTGATGTATTTCTAGATTATTTACCGCAGCAATTGCGATAAGAACTCGTATCGACGTGATCCGTGTAACCGGTGAATATGTATCGAAGAAGTCAAGACCTTCTTTTTGACGATAACCTTTAGCTACCAGTCTGTCCTTATATTTATTGATCGATCCATCAGCCTTGAATTTTTTCTTAAAAATCCACTTACAACCGAGAGGTTTATGTCCTGGTGGGATATTTACTAATTCCCAAGTATGATTTTGCATAATGGAATCGATTTCACTATTGACTGCTTCTTTCCAGAACGGCGCTTCTGGATTTGACATAGCCTGAGCATATGTACTTGGTTCGTTTTCTACCATATAGGTGAAAAAATCAGGACCGAAAGACGTTGAAGTCCTTGCCCGTTTACTCCTACGAGGTTCTGGACCCTCAGTTTCTAGAGTAGTTTCACTTGTTGGTTCATGTGGCCGCTTATTTAAGCTTGTGTTTTCTTGACTTCTTTCTTTACATGGAAATACATCCTCAAAAAATACAGAATTTCTTGATTCCATGATTGTATTCACGTGAACATCCGGATTGTCAGATTTATGCACTAGAAATCTATGTGCACTACTGTTATTTGCATAACCGATAAATATACAATCTATCGTTTTAGGCCCAATTTTTATTCGTTTAGGTTTAGGCACTTCGACCTTTGCTAAACACCCCCACACTTTCAAGTATTTGTAGCTAGGCTTGTAGCCTTTCCATAACTCGTAGACAAAACTCTATTAAGAATGACATTGGCGGAAAGTATCGCTTCCCCCCACAAGTTCTGAGGTAAACCCGAACTTATCAACATAGCATTCATCATCTCCTTAAGAGTACGATTTTTGCATTCAGCAATACCGTTTGATTGAGGTGCATAAGGTGCAGTCGTTTTATGGATAATACCTGAGTCTGAACATAATTCATTAAACGGTGCATCATATTCACCACCTCTATCACTACGAACCTTCTTGATTCGTTTGCTAAGTTGATTCTCGACTTCATTCTTATAGTTTTTAAAAGCCTCAAGTGTCTCATCTTTGCTACTTAGCAAATAGACATAACAGTATCTTGTACAATCATCGATAAAAGTTACAAAGTATTTTTTACCGCCTCTCGTTTGTACAAATTTTAAATCACACAAGTCTGTATGAATTAAATCTAACGGTTCGGTGTTTCTTTCCACGGAAGGAAAAGGTGCCTTAGTCATTTTAGCTTCGACACATATATGGCATTTTTCATTATTATTAAATTTTAAATTAGGTAATAAATCTAAGTTCATCATCCGTCGAATTGATTTATTATTTACGCGTCCCAACCTATTGTGCCATAAGCAAGAAGTCTCAATCAAGAAAGCGGAAGAGGATGCAATTTTATTAGCCTCATTGGGCACAACATTCTTTGGCATAATTGCCATTACATTAAGCTTAAACATACCCTCGGTGGAATAACCCCTACCGAGAAACACACCATTCTTGGTCAAAATGACCTTATCAAAACCAAAATTCAAATTGAAACCAGCCTTGTTCAATTTGTCACCAGAAATGAGATTCCTACGAATCTCAGGAACATGCAGCACATCATTCAGAGTCAGCTTCTTTCCTGAAGTCATCTTCAGAATCACTGTCCCTGATCCAGCAATTGGAGAAGTTGATGAATTCCCCATCCACAGTTTGTCCCCTGTGCCAGCCTTGTAAGTTGAAAACACAGCCCGGTCAGCACAAACATGTCTTGTGGCTCCAGTGTCCACAAACCATTGCCTTGGATTCCCACAAAGTTACATTCTGACACCACAGCACAGAACATTTCCTCATCACCATCAGTTTCAGCCAGATGTGCCCTTGGCTGAATTGGTTTCTTTGAACGGCACTCAGCAGCACGGTGCCCAAACTTTCCACAATTGTTACAGTTGCCATTGAACTTGTACACAGTCTGTGGTTTCTTGTAACATTCAGCATTTTTCTTGGAAGATTGACCAGATTTCTTCCTTTTCTGATTCTTTACCTCAACAACATGAGCTTTGGCCTGTCCAACCTGCACAACAGATTTTCTTCCGGAGCCCTTATTGTCCTCCTCTATACGGAGTCGGACAATCAGATCCTCCATTGACATTTGCTTTCGCTTGTGTTTGAGATAACTCTTATACTCCCTCCAAAATTCAGGAAGTTTCTCAATCACACAGGCTACTTGAAAATTCTCACTTATCATCATATCTTCTTCTAAAATTTCGGATATAATGATTTGTAATTTCTCAACTTGTTTAATAACAGTTTTGGAATCGACCATCTTATAGTCCAGAAATTTACCCACTATAAATTTCTTAGCGCCTGCATCTTCAGTTTTATATTTTTTTCTCTAATGCAAGCCACAGTGTTTTTGCACTTTCATACATAGAATAAACACCATACAGACTATTATCTACGCAATTCAAAATATAATTTTTGCATAGAAAATCACTATGCTTCCAACTCTCTCGGCCCGGCAACACCCCGTGCTCGGTGTTTTCGGGAGGCACAACTGGTTTCTCTTCGGTGAGCATCCTTGCTAGTCCAAGTGTAGTGAGATAGAACAACATCTTCTCGCCGCCAACGCTTGAAATTTAGACCATTGAACTTTTTCGGTTTCTCTCCATGAGAAGTATGAGAAGTACCTGCAATGGTAACAACAGGTTGTGTCACAGCAGACACATTAGCATCCAAAAGTGGATTCAGACTTGTGGTTGATGTGGTTCCAATAGTAGTTGTCACAGACGCATCAGTGACTCCAGTCATTTCTGTTCAGAATAAAAACAGAAGATCAACAACACAACTGAGTGGTTTTTGCCAAAAAACGAGACAAAAAAGCATAAAATCGTTTTTTCCAGAAAACGATAAAAAAAGAAGATGGACCGGTTTTTACCAAAAACCAATACAAAAAAAAAACGGACCGGTTTTACCCGAAACCAATACCAAAAAAGAAGATGGACCGGTTTTTACCAAAAACCAATACCAAAAAAAACGGACCGGTTTTACCAGAAACCGATACCAAAAAGGAGACACCGACGAACTGAGTATCACAGATGATACTCAGAATGAACAGAAAAAATAAAAATTTCAGCAAGCAGACGAAATTTATTTTTCATTCCGCAAACATATACTTTTTAGAGCAAAGAGGCTCTGAAAAGAATTGTCTTAAGATTGTTAAACCCAAAGTATTACAATGCGAAAGTAAAAAAATAAAGAACAGAAAAGATGAAGAACAATTTTATTATATTCTGGACTGACACAAACAGAAAGGAAAAACAGAAAGAAAAAAAACAACAAGGATATGTAACCGGGACGAGCTAATATCTGTCCTTAAGACAATTATGCTCCGGCAGTACCCACGGTTTAGCACTTGTCTCCCAGGATAATCCAATTACCTGTTCAGAATTGAGGTACTTCAGCTTCTGAACTCAACGAACTCTTGGTGCTTCAGAATCTCTTCAACAAAAAACAAACTACCTTACTATATAAGATGGAAAAAGTATTATTTGGAAAAACTTGTGTTGTGACATTTCTACCAAAGAGGGTTTATATAGGTGGAAAAAGTAACTCCCACTCATAAGGCCACTAACCCTCAATAATGGCCACTACTAGCACTTATGACCACTAAGTGACAACTAACCCACTAAGTCATTAATGGACAATTTCTCCAACAGTGTTTGTGATTTTGGGGCTGAGCCTTAAGTGGCTTCTTACGTACCATTTGTAAGGGATCAAGCCAATGCGTAGTTCTTAGAAAAATCGAGAGCCTTTTGTAATGGAGATGAAGGTGATATTTATAGAGGCCTGGAGCTGGCCAGCTAGCGAGAGCGGGACAGCTGGCAGACTGCGAGCTGGAGGGCTGAAAGCCCTTGGCGGGCAGAGAGCCTTTGGCGAGCTGAGAGCCTACGGCGTGCAGAGAGCCTTCGTCGGGCAGAGAGCCTACGGTGGACAGAGAGCCTTCGGCCTGAGAGCGTCATACATGAACTTTGTTGCTTAGTTGTGTTGGGTTTGTTTGCGTTGAAGGATGGCGAGCTGGAGGGGCGAGCGTGTCGGCCCCCTAGTGCTTTGTATCGAGCTAGTTGTTTGCTGCTTCATTCCAGTTGCCTTGGCTAATGATGAGGATCGTGATTGCTTGAGGCGGAGCTGGGCCGAGGACCGTATCCGTTACTGGACTTATGTCTCTTTTCTGGATTTGGCGGGGCTTTGCCGATTTTGGCATATCAATATGAATGTCATTTGAGGATCTAATTCTGGGTTTTGCAATAATGTCACCGAATTCGAGAAGTTTAATTTAGTTGTCATGTAAGCCTTGTTAGTGAAATTGTATGGTGTTGGCATCAATATGGCATTTACGGGAAATCAGAAAGTAGCATTCAAGCTTGCTTTGAATAAGCTTAAGTGTAATTTTTTGTATGTGAATGTTGACATTATCTTTAGTGTAGTTACTCTTTGAATCAGACCTTCACTGTTTCGTATAAGATCGTTGGACATTCACTTGGTGGTGGTACCGCTACTCTACTCACATATATCCTTCGAGAGAGGAAATTAATTATCAACAGTTTCATGTGCCACTTTTGCACCGGGTAAGCAGAAACATAACAGATAATGAAGGATTAGTGTGCTTATTAATCCTTTTCCTAAGTTGGTGTTTAATACTTAAGTTGTTCTGTAATGGTCTTTGGGCAATTTTATGGTTTAGCTGGATTTGGACAAATCTGTAAACTTGAAGATACTTTGAATCTTTATCTTTGGGATTGTTACAATGAGCAGAAGAAGCATAGGGTTAATTCTAGAAGTAATGCTCTTTCCAAAAGAGCTTTTGGTTCTCATTCATTCAATCCAATTGACAAGGGCATATGAAGAGGATGTAGTGTCAGCAAAGTGACTTAAACTCTACATTTGGTGGAACTAATCTGGAAGTCAGCTGAGTGATGGTCAGCTGATAAGTGTATCAAAGTATGTTAAAGTCAGCTGGGAAGTTTGCTCAGTTTCTTCTGGTGTCAGCAGCCTGCTGAGGGTCTGCGAGGTTTTGGGTGCAGCTGAGTTCTTCAACTGGGCAATGATCAGCTGAGTGGGATCATCAGGGTGATCCAACATCTGGAGCATTTATGGCAATCCGACAATGACTCTTGGCGGTTAGGGTTTAGGGATTTGTGCCTATAAATACCAACTGTATTGAACATTGTAATGTGTGTGTAATCCGTCTGAAATTCAGTGCATAATAAAATAACTCTTTCTGTCCGTGGAGTAGTCGGCACAACGCCGAAAACCACGTTAAATCCTGTGTTCTTCTAGCTTGTTTCTGTTCCTCGGTGTGATTGAAGGTTGAGGAATCTTGTAGAACATTACTAATTGGGAAAATGAGATGACACGGGTAGATATATTAATTCCAAATTGGGAAAATCATAGGGTCACTATATAATTAGTATATCATCTAATCATCCACTACTTACTCATAAGTTCATGAGTAATGATACGGGCACAACCTGTGAGAAACAACGGGTGACACTACCATCATCTGCACGCTTGATCATGGTGTATGATATAGTGATCAGGATGTAGATGATGGTTGTGTCACACGTTATGTCTCACATGTTGTGCCCGTATCATTACTCTAAATTCATTGATGGTGATGTGAATCATTTATTGATTCAAAATCTACTCATTAATCAATGGTTTATGTGTGTAGTGTATGATTGTAGTTAGATGTTATAGTAACTCTATAATTGCCCTTCTAATTACCTTTGTGGTCATGAAATTCACAACTTCGACGATTTTCGTATGGTTGATGTTATTTTGTTATTCGTATTGACATGCTATAAATAATGAAAAAAAATTACGGTACATACAATTGTAGGCAATGGAGGATCCAGAAATTTGTTCCAGTGATGTCACCGGAGCCTAAAACTACATTTTGATCCATAAATTTGTTCCGGTGTGGTTATTGGAGCCTAAAACTACATTTTTTAACCATAAAATGACATTTATAAACAACATAACTATATCGTTTTAATACTGAAAAATTTCTCCGGATCTCAGTGAGGTCACGTGACCCCACCCCTACACATGTAGATCCGCCCTTGATTGTAGGACCTCTTATGAACCTCTTGAGCCACATCGCAAGCATAAAAAAGATGGTTAACTATTTCTTCAAATTTGTAACAAAGCAGACAATAAGAGTCTTAAACCGGTACGCCATGTCGAATAAGATTCGGTTTTGTGAGTAATCTTCTAAGATTTGCTTTCCACATGAACAAATTCACCTTCGAGGGTAGAAGGGTTATTCCATTTGACAGTCTGCTCATTAGTAAAAAACAAATTTTTGAAAAAATCCAATTCCAGTTTTTTTTCGCAAAATGACCACCGAGAAGTTGCCATGCGAGCTAAAATTCCATCCTAATTTTTCTGAAGAACATGCATTACCACAAACAGAGTTAATTAAAATCTACATCTCTTTTACTTCCTCCTTCTCAAACCCCCTTAGAGCACTCGCATCAGTGTCTCCTAACAGATTCTCTAATTTACAGACTCAAACACCACTTTTACCCATTTTACGAATCTTTATCGAGGGTCAATTGCATCGTAGTCTCAGAATAATGTATACAACATTAAAATAATTAAAAATCACAATAAAAAGATATTCTCATATATATATATATATATATATATATATATATATATATATATATATATATATATATATATATATACACACACGAAAGAGCGCTCTTCGTTTTTTGAGTTATATTTTATTTATCTAAGAAGCCCTGTGAACATATTAAAAAAAATAGAATTTGACAAACAAAATTGAGGAAGAAAAGAGATAACAACCAAAGTGGAAGAAAAAAAAAAGAAAAAAAAAGAGAGTCAAACAACGTACAGAGCCGAAAGATAAACAATTGAAAATAAAATTGTGGTTGTACAGATCATGCCTTCATACGGTATTTTCAGTGCAAAGCGTACAGGATCTGGGAGTTTCAGATCCATCTAACAGATTCTAATGCATCGCTATTTTAGATAAATCTGAAGTGGTAAATCTGTATTTTTACAGATTTAACATTATTTAAAGACACTACTGCAAGTGCTCTTAACCTTCTTCTCCAAGCCCAATTAAAATTACATCTATCGCCTTCCCTAACCACTACCCCTGCAACAACATCTTTGACCGATGCAATCCTAAAAAGTCTATGGAAAAAAAATAGAGGTGATAACATTGAGATATACCCAAAAGAAAAACAAAAATGTGATCACGTTAAGAATGAATTCTAAATTCTAACAAAATACTCATACTTTTTTAGTACTTTTATATATATATATATATATATATATATATATATATATATATATATATATATATATATATATATATATGTGTGTGTGTGTGTGTGTACGTACACATGTATTAATGTTCAAACTCATTCTTTAAGTATAATTTTTTTTGCATACTTGTATCTGTAGTCAAGATACGTCTATCAGTTAAACTATCCAACTTTTGAAAATTACAATTCGCGCGCCCCAAGTATGTATCCAACGGAGTATTCAGAATATCCGTCAAGTATCGGTATCCGATACGTATCGGATACGGGATAGGTTTGCAGGATGAAGTATGTATGCATCCTAGCAACAAAGTATCACAACATATATATAATTTTATTCTTTGATTTTTATGGGACTTATACGAATCAATAAATCTCACATCATAATCAATGGTAAAAAATGTTGTGGTACTATATTAATTTGTTTCAACTTATACATTTGTAGTTTATGAGTATTAAAGATGTAAATGTGAATGAATTATATTTTCCATTGATTGTGATGTTGATACAATGGATGTATATATAGTGTGTACAAGAATAATGTGAATGAATAATTACAATAAATTACAATAAATGAGAGAATCAATTGGAATCATCTAGAGCATGCTCAACACGCCCCCGCAATCCCACGGGCAAGGAATGAACGTGGAGATTGGACTTCAACAAAGTAAATCGAGGATTGCCTAAGGGCTTAGTGAGGATGTCGGCCAATTGATCACGAGAGGACAGAAACCCAACTTGAAGACGTTTAGAAGCAACTAACTCACGGACGTGATGAAAATCGATTTCGATGTGCTTGGTACGAGTATGGAAGACCGGGTTGGCAGCCAAGTAGGTAGCGCCGATGTTGTCACACCAAAGAAGTGGAGTAGATGAAAGGTGAACATCCATTTCACGAAGAAGAGCGCATATCCATTGAACTTCAGCAGCAGTGTTAGATAAAGACTTGTACTCGGCTTCGGTACTGCTCTTGGAAACCGTCTATTGTTGTTTAGAACGCCAGCTGATAAGTGTGGGACCAAGAAAGACACAGTAAGCACCAACCGAGCGACGATCATCAGCATCCGCCGCCCAATCTGCATCAGTAAAGGCACACAATGTGAGGGAAGGAGCCGGCCGAATGCTGAGGCCATCAGAGATGGTGAACTTGAGATAGCGAAGAATGCGTTTGACAGCAGCCCAGTGATCATCGGTGGGAGAGTGCATGAATTTGCTAACGCGGTGAACCGCAAAGGCAATGTCAGGACGTGTAAAATTGAGATACTGAAGACCACCGACAATCGTGCGGTAGAGGGATGGATCGGAGAACAGAGGGCTGCCTTGTGCACGAAGTCGACAGTTGGCTGCCATAGGCGTGGAACAGGGCTTGGCAGTAGTCATACCAGCTTTCTGAAGAAGCTGTAAAATATACTTGCGCTGTGTGAGGTAGAGACCATCAGGGACACGGAGAACCTCGATGCCAAGAAAATTAGATAACGGTCCAAGGTCCTTGACAGGAAAGTGAGTGGATAAGTGATGGAGAACTTGCTGAATGAACTCATCCGAGGAGCTAGTGAGGACAATGTCATCCACGTAAATAAATAAGAACATCACCTGAGAACCCCGTGAATAAATATATAATGATGAATCAGCCTTGGAGGGACGAAAACCATAAGCAATGAGAACCTCAGTGAGACGAGAAAACCAAGCACGAGGTGCCTGACGAAGGCCATAGAGACTACGTTTAAGCCGGCAGACATGAGTGGGAAAATCCGGATGAACAAAACCTACGGGTTGCTGTATAAAAACATTGTCAGTAAGATATCCATGCAAGAAAGCATTTTGTATATCAACCTGACGGATCGACCAACTGCGGGAGAGGGCAAGAGTGAGGAGTAACCGAATGGTGACAGGCTTGACGACAGGACTGAAAGTGTCCTGAAAGTCAATGCCTTCAGCCTGATGGAAGCCCTTAGCAACCAAACGAGCTTTGTGACGCTCCACAGAACCATCTGCATTATGTTTAACACGGAAAACCCATTTATTACCAATAATGTTCATGCGGGGAGAAGGCGGAACTAGATCCCATGTGTCGTTATGAATAAGAGCATTAATTTCATCCTGCATTGCATTACGCCACACGTGAAGCTTGGAGGCTTCGGTGTAGGACGTGGGTTCAGTGGGAGAGGTGGCCAGGAGAGCTTTGGGAAGAGGATAGCGAATGAAGTTGGGATCAGTTTTGGGTTTTAAGGAGTTGGTTTGGGTTCGAGTAACCATGCGGGTGGGCGGTGGTAAGGGGGAGGGGGAGCTGTCGGCTGGAGATGGCGATGAAGTGAAAGGAGAGTCGGGTAGGGAAAGAGAAAAGTCCGGATTGTGGGACGGGGAGGGATGAAGAGGAGAAGGAGGGTCGGCCGGAGCTGGTGGGGTGGAGGAGGGAGGAGGGAGGTGGGACCGTAGATAAAGAGAGAGGGAGAGAGGTGGTCAATTGAGAGTAAGAGATAGGTTGATCAGGCTTACGGTAAGGAAAGATGGATTCATCAAAGGTGACATGGCGAGCAACATAGATACGACCCGAGGTGAGGTCCAAGCATTTATACCCATAGTGATCAGGACTATACCCAATAAATATGCACGACTTAGACCGATAATCAGTTTTATGGGAGTTGTAGGGACGGATGTAGGGCCAGCAGGCACAACCAAAGACCCGAAGAAAGGAATAATCTGGAGTTCGGGCATGGACCATTTCAAACGGAGATTTATTAGACGAACGGGAGTAGGCAGCCTATTTATGAGATAAGTGGCGGTGACGAAGGCATCTTCCCAATAAGGAAGGGGTAGATTAGATTGAGCAAGGAGAGAAAGACCGACTTCAACGATTTGACGATGACGACGTTCGATTGCACCCATTTGTTCGTGTGTATGGGGACAGGACTGACGGTGCTGGATACCAAGAGTGGTGAGGTGGGAGTGTAAACGGCGAAACTCACCACCCCAGTCAGATTGAAAAGATTTAATGGTGGAGTTAAGCGACGCTCAACAAGAGATTTAAATCGAGGAAAAATAATGTCAACATCAGATTTTAAACGCAAAGGATAAATCCACAAAAATTTGGTAAAGTCATCAAGAAAGCTCACATAATATTTATTGCCATAAATTGAAGATTCGGTACAAGGACCCCAAACATCAGAAAATACCAAGTCTAATGGTGCAGTAGATGTAAAAGAAGAAACAGGTAAATGCGACCTATGGCTCTTAGCAAGTTGACATGCCTCACGTACGGACTCGAGGCTTTATTTGAAACGAAATATTTTGACTACGAAGGACACGACACAAGACCGGATGCGAACGGTGGCCAAGACGTTGGTGCCATCGAACCGGAGAGCGGAGTGAGTGATAAGGACTTGAGGAGAGTTGAAGGTTGTAAAAACCATCCCTGGAGAGAACCTCATGAAGGACCCGACCCGAGTAATCCTTCACAACAAAAAAGGAACCATGAAATTCGAAATAAACACAATTATCATGGGCAAATTTTTGGACAGATAAAAGATTGGTTTTGAGAGTAGGGGAGACAAGCACATTAGATAAAATAAAGGAAGCAGTAGGCGTAGAAAAAGTGGAGGAGCCAGTGTGAGTGATAATCAAACCTGAACCATCACCAATATTTATTTTATCCGGTCCATCATAAGGTTCGGCAGCGAGAGAGAGATTCCGAAAATCGTTTGTCATGTAATGAGAGGCACCGGTGTCGGGTACCCAACCAGTAGGAAAAGAATTTGGCACTTGAGCATTGAACGCATGAGGAGGGCGGGAAGGCTGCAGAGGACGGTTTGGAGGAGAAGGCTGAAAATGTTCTTCAAATCGATGCCAACATTCGAGAGCCATATGTCCATTTTTATAGCAAACTTGACAGGTTGGGACTTGACCGGGGGGAATTACCACGACCCCGATAAGGGGTATTATAGCCGGAACGACCTCTGTTTGATTGGGAAGATGCAGCAAAATTGGCGGCTGGAGTGACTGGAGACGGGAGAGGCGAAGGAGAAGCAACAGCGGCTGTGTCATGGCGTTTAAGACGAGCTTCCGTCGTAAGGAGATGCGAGTACACCTCCTCCAAAGTCAATTTCTCTCTGTCAGAAAGCATGGTAACCAAGGAGTCGTAATCACGACCTAAACCAGCAAGTAAGTAACCGATGATGTCGTCAGTGGAAAGGGGGTGACCGGCCATGCTCAGGTCATCCGTGATTTGTTTGATTGTGGCAAATACTCAGCTGCTGTACGATTGTCAATGCGAGTAGAGGCAAGCTGTGTTCTGAGTTGCACCAGACGAGCCCTACTTTGGGAGGAGAAACAAGTTTTGAGAGCCTCCCATATTGCTGCCGATGATGTTGCATGATAAACTTGAAGCAACACCTCTTCTGATAATGATGATGTGATGAGGCTGAGAATGAGATTGTCTTGTTGCTGCCATGTTTCAAAATCTGGGTTTGGCTGACTTTTGTCACCGGAAAGTATGGTGGCAGGTGGCTGAGGGATAGAACCGTCGACGTAGCCGAAAACTTTTTGACCACGAAGGTAAGGAACAATTTGCGAGCGCCAGAGATGATAATTTGAGCGAGTTAGTTTGAGAATGGGGATAGAGCTGGAAGGGTTGAAGAGAGGAAGAGTGGAGGAGGAGCCGGCTGTGGAATCCGATGATACGGTGGAGGTGGCCATGGCTAGGGTTCCTGAGTTGCTGGGACGAAGAAGAAAGGTTTTTTTTTTTTTTTTTTTTTTTTTGGTTTGGCTGATTATGCGAAGAAGGAGGAGGGAGAGAATGTGGGAATGAAATGCAGGATCGAGATTTGCTCTCATACCATATTAAAGATGTAAATGTGAATGAATTATATTTTCCATTGATTGTGATGTTGATACAATGGATGTATATATAGTGTGTACAAGAATAATGTGAATGAATAATTATAATAAATGAGAGAATCAATTGGAATCATCTAGAGCATGCTCAACAATGAGTAACAAATACATGTATATAATGTGTTTGATATCATAAGTAATACCCTCCTATAAACTGCATATTTTAAGTGATCATATTTTGTTCTTAGGAAGCCCTAAAACACGTGTAGACATTATATATAAATGATATTTTTTTCACATAATCAACACGTACGTGTCCAATTAATTTTGCTTTATGAAATAAGATTTTATCTCCAACCGAACTCTTCACATTCACTCAACAATTTGTGTCGAAAATAAAACATTTCTCGTAGATGATACTATCAAAACGATTGTGACATAAGAACTGATACAACACATAATTGTATAATTGATTATTATGTAAACTCATAAAGTATTGGGTCACTTGTTATGTTACGACCGTTATGATAATATGATATCTATATCTATACTCATAATAAAAGTGTGATGAGGTGTTTCTTCCAAAAAAAAATGTTTCCTACCCTCGGTGTTTCCCCCAAAAAATGTTTCCTACCCTCGGTGTTTCCCCACTTTTTTATTTATTAAAAATTATTATTGTATTTATACGGTATTTCACGTATTATTTATTATTATAGTATTCCTATATTGTGCATGTTTATCCATATATCATACACACAGACGTGCATGCATTTCATACATTTTTTTTTGAATTTTTATTTCTATCATTATCCATATTGTGTTTATGTATTTTATGCATCAAGATTTATATTATAAAAAGTCAACAAAATAAGCTATTAGCCTATTACACTACATTTATTATAACAAATACACAGCCTAATAATATTATACATACGGCGAAGAAAAAAATATTACATTGAGCCAACAAAATAAGAATAAAATATCCTATATTATCAATTTATTTGATATTAATGTTTAATTTATTCTATTAAATATTTTATGAATGATCAATCATAAAATGTAGATGGAAACAAAATGGTGAGTGAATTTTTTGTTCTAAATAGCCATGGATCATGCAACAGTTAAGTTCCAACAAAATGTGAGATTGATCAAGTTGAGTGGGCATGACAAAATATTAAGAGTGGATTGGATGGATGAAAAGGTACAATCTGATTGTCTTTGACATAAACAAAACGGAGATGGTTTCACTATCGAGGGAGAATAAATTAAGTTGAGAAATTACACAGGAGAATCTCAACTGCAATATCTTTACTAAGAAATCGAGAAAGAGAACTTATGGACTCTTAATGTGCCTCAATTTCATGCGGTAACATGCTCTAAATCATGTGTCCATTGAACTGACTATTTTCCTAAAAGAGTATAATGAGGTGTTTGCAAATTCCCAAGTACTGCCACCAAGGAGGGGCTATGAGCATCCCACAACTTAAAAAAAAAATTGGTGAACCCGTGAAACCGAAACCTTGTAGGTATGCTCACTTTCATAAAGATGAAATAGAGCAGTTGGTGGATAAACTGCTACAGCGGGAGATTATACATCACAACAATAATCCCTTTTCATCACCCTTACTCCTTGTGAGAAAGAAAGATCGAACGTGTAAATTTTGTGTGGATTACAGAAGGTTGAATGACTTCTTTCAAGAATAGCTATCATATTCCTCTAATTGGTGAATTTTTGGAAGAGTTAAGGAGTTCTAAGGTATTTTATAAAATAGACTTGAGGTCTGGATCTCATCACATTCTGATGAGCGAAGATGATGTCCAGAAGACTGCTTTTGTAGATCATCATGACCAATTTGAATTCAAAGTGATGCTATTTGGGCTCCAGCCACATTCCAGAGAAGTATGAATGAGATGTGAGACCTTACATGAGGATGTTTGTGCTGGTATTTTTTATGACATCCTAATTTTCAGCACCGACATGGCTACCCACATACAATATCTTAAAGTGGTTACAGATTTTTAAAGCATCATACATGAGGGTGAAGTGCATGTTGACCCAAGCAAGATTCAAGCCATGTCAGATTGGCTTCAACCCTATAATGTGATGGAATTGTGAGGGTTTTGGGCTTAACAAGTTTCTACAGGAGATTTGTGCCCTATTATTGGGTTATTGCTAAACCCTTGAATAGCCTACTCAAGAAAGATGGGTTTTGTTGGTCATATAGTGCATTAGAAGCATTCCAGGAACTTAAGGAGGCCATATCAAATTACCCGTGCCATATTTTGGAATTCCATTTTGCATTGTTACAAGTCAAGGCTTAGAGGTTGCAATACGAGAAACATGTGGCTTATCTAAACATGGCCGTCAACTCTAAGAAGATGTGATTGTCCATTTATAAGAAAGAATTCTTGACAATCCTCATGGTAGCAACCAAATGAAAGCCATCAATGCAAGCCAAGCCCTTTGTCATCAAAACTCGTCAACAGAGTCTGAAGTTCACCTATTAAACCGATCACAAGAATACAGTTTGGATGTCTTCTTTTTATGTTTTTTCTTCATTGATAACCTAAAATAAATTCTTTTGTTTCTCTTTCGACACAAGGAAAGGGTGCCGAATTTTCTGGATTAGATGTCCACTACTACACTACAATGAAAATGGGTGAACAAGTTACTTGACTTGGATTTCACTATTGGTTACAAAAAGAGAAGCGAAAATGTAGTGGTTGATGCATTGTCTAGGAAAATTCAAGCTCGGGGACAATCGTATGTTGTGAGCAAAGTATCCCTTTCTTGGATTCAAGAAGTAACTTTCGGCCTACAAGGATGACTGGTCATTTGTTGAGGAAAAATTTAGGGCACCGATGATTAGTACGACCCAAGATCCCCCACTACACTACGCACTTGGGATTCTTAAGTATAAAGTGAAGATATATGTAGGAACCCATGGAGGTCTGAGATATAAATTGATAGAGAAATTGCACTCAAGTTCAATGAGGGTCATTCAAGGGTCAAGGCCTATTATAGTACCAGCCCCAACGTAAGAAGGATGTTCAGGAAATGATCCAAATGTACATTATTTGCCAGCTGTGCAAAACCATAAATGATAAACCTCAAGGACTGCTCCGTCCATTACCAATCTCTCACGGGTATGGTCCACCTCAACATGGATTTTATAGATGAATTGCCTAAGTCTGAAGGATATGAAGTCATTATGGTAGTAGTTGACATGTTGACCAAGTTCAACCACTTTATTCCATTTGGGAAGAAGAGGCAAATAACATCATAAAAGTGTGGAATAAAGCATGATTAATACTTAAACGAACAAAATAAATATCATTCAAATTAATTCAAACGGTTATTATTTGTGCGTTTTTTTTTTTTGCTTGTACGGTTAGTTTGATCTTAGAATAAATATAACTCATTAATACTCATGTGACACAATTAATGATTCTCTGTCTTTATAATTATTGAATTTGTGACAGTAAATTATTTTAAAAAGAGTAATTGCATCTGTAATAGGATGTTAATATAAGATTATATGTAATTAAAACATTACACAATTTTTTGGACACATTATATTTTGATGATGGCTTAGATAGCACCACCATACTCGAATTCGGGGGCGATACTTAGTATCAGAGCCGACTATCAGACGTAACTAAATGTCATGCTTAAGAGATTGTGGAGGCCACCTCAGGAATCATTTGGTGTGGTCGAGTGTGTCAGTTGCCCAAAGAGAGGAAAGAATGTAATATCTACATCTAAATTGGAAAAGTGGAAGAAATATTACAATAATATATAATTTAGACATAATGAACTTGGTTACTTAGATTAACCATGTATTTTATGACATGGATCCATGGCTATTCTTAGCTCCAAGCTTTGAACCTCATACAATAGTAAGTGATATCCCCTCAAACTCCGTGATCTGCTTAATAAATCACAACATCGAGCGTTGGACACCTGAATTGATTATAGTAACATTTTCTCCTCCTTATGAAGTTGATATTATTTTGTCTATGTCGTTGTCGGTCAGAAATGTCGAGGACAAACTTATATGGCATTATACAAACAATGGAATGAAGAATTTAATGTTGGCGTATCTACTCATAAGAATGAGGTTGCAGTGGGTGGATTGTTATGTGATTCTGATGGTAATGTCTTGGGGAGCTTTTCTTACAAACTGGATGGAAGAAATGAGTTAGCAGTTGGGGAGGCTCTTGCCAAATACCTAACAATCATCTTTGCGGTTACTGAAGGTTTTTTAATGTCATTTTTTTAGGTGATTGTATGATGTCTACAATAAGTTGACCTCATACAGTGTCGATTTCTCCCCTGTGAGGAGTGTGTTCAAGATTGTCGTAGCATGTTGGCATGTTTCACTAGCTATAATTTCTCCTTTGTCAAAAGAGAAGGCATACACAAGCTCGTCTCCAGGCAAAGAAATGTTTGGTTTTGATAGGAGTTAAACAATGAGGCTTTAGGCCGACTTTTCATTTAATCATGGTTTGCTCTGTTGACAGTTGACACTATGCAATAAAAATCATTTTTTTCCCCTAATAAAAAACAAATAAACTAAACACGTGCAACGCACGTGTATTTTGCTAGTTTTTATAAAAATCCGTAACAAAAAATATGTAATAACCATGGTAGTGAATTTTGGGTTCATTTTGTTACGTCCTTGATTATAATTGTTCTTAACCAAAAAAAAAAGTATTTCTTCACAAGCAACTTGACCCATGAATATAAAATAAAAAAATTAGCTAAGAAAACACATTTACTTCACAAGTTTACCATAAAGAAAAAAAAAAAGGAAAAAAAAAATCCATAAACAAATTAATATCTTCACAACCAAGTTTGCCCTCAAAATTCCTATATAAATCTACTTCCATGTCCCATATAATATGGGAAAAGCTACGGCCACAGAATTTAATTCCCGAAAACCTACCGAAAGTGTACCAGCACCGTTCATTATTTTTATATTTCTTTTTCATGTCTCATAAAAATCTCAACCAATGGTGCAGATTGCTTTTCGGGTATCTTTCGGAGATTACTTTCGGTTGATGTAGTCTTATTAGGTCTTCACACTTAGGTACGTAGCCACTTGTGCAGTGCAGCAAATATGTATTCCAATAAGAGAGAATCCATGGTAGCCTTCTATGAAGCTTGGCTCATCAAGCTTGAAGAACTTCATCAACAACTTATTGATTTCACCCTTCTAACCACAAATATACCTGACCACGAGCAACAATGCAACGAACTAATCGGGAAAGTTATGAGGCATTACAGGTGTTACTACTCCCGATCGACTCCGAGAAGAGCAATGCAGCAAAAGAAGACGCGTTTTTCGTGTTGTCTGCACCATGGATGACTCCTTTCGAGCGAACACTGATCTGGGTTTCTGGGTATAAGCCTTCAATTAATGGTGTTCTCTTTCATCAAGAACTCCGTGGGAGAGGAGTTAACAGCAATGCAACTAGAAACACTTGAGATAATTAAAGCTGAAAACAAGGAGGCACGAAAAAGAAATTGAAAAACGGTTGGCTCAAGCTCAAGAACGTGTGGCTGGACAGACGATGGTGAACTTACTATCACATGATGGAGGGGCGATTCCAGGGCTAGATAATGCCAAATTGATGGATGTGATACATCCACCTCACACCTACACATTTATTGTGTGAAAGTGGATGAGTTAGATGCATCATATCCATCCACTTGGTATAACCTGTCAAATCACCGATGCACCATAATTTTTCTCGTAATATATATATCTCAACGCATGAGTACCGTAGTCTTTAGAGTATTACGACCTGTTTGAAATTGTAGAACTGAATGAAATAATGTATTTCTATTCATGTAGTGCTATGATATTGTTTCTCCGAAGCGATAATGAAATAAAAGTTGTAAGACTATATATATGTTTTCATAATATGATATGATGTAACTGCGGCTTAATTAATATAGATTTCATGTGTTTGTATCAAGGTTTTATGCTTTTGTTCAATGTTTTCATCGTATTCTTCGTCTTGTATGTACTACGCTTTCTTTGATCGTATGTTGTTGAAGTTTTAGCTCCAAGGTCTGTTACCGGTAACGTGTGTCGTATCCGATACATATCCGACATCGACATGCATTAGATACTTACGATACACGTCTAATTAAGGATGAATTCGTGTATGTATATTGATAATGTGAAAAATGAAGACAAAGGTATGAAGAAAACTGGAAAAAGATAATTTTATTGATGTCTCTTCTTTCTGTCTGCTTTCGACTATAACTATAGCTTGCATTTATACTACTCTTGTCTCTACAACTAGATAACTTCAACCTAATTTCTGAAACAATCATAGAAAAATAGATAAACTACTTTGAAAGAGACATATAGCTCTAGGACTCGTAACTACACCACAAAACCAGCTCGATTCTTGCACTTATTTGATCATAGTTACTTTATCTCCTTGAGTGATCAACTTCTGACTCTTAATTTAAACTTCTTGCAAATTTATCTTGTGGAGTTTGAGTGCACGCCAACTGTTTGAATAAATGCTTCAACCGGTTTGTACTTATCCCCTATTTGAATTTTCTTCGCGCAATTATCTTCTTGTTTGAATTCTTGCATGATTATCTCTTTTATTGATGTTGAATATTGAATTTAAATATTTTCGACTTGATTTTCGACCTTGGACTGTTAAGCTTGATGCTGTTTGATTATTTACTGGGCCTGGACTTGTATAACTTGGGCATGGGCTTTTTGTGCGTTAATACCCTCCCTCAAACTAGGCTGGGGGTGGGGACCAAGCCTAGTTTGGGTCCGAACTTGCATGAATAAATGTTTAGGCGGGGACTTGGTAAAGATATCTGCAACTTGTGCTTGAGCTGGAATATGTTTAGTAACTAGGAGTCTGCGAGCTACCTGTTCTCTGACATAGTGGCAATCTATTTCTATATGCTTGCTTCTTGCATGGTACACTGGGTTTATTGTCATGTAGAGAGCACTGAGATTATCACAATACAGAACTGGAGCTGTAGGAAGAGGGATTCGTAGTTCTTTGAGGACATAAGTGATCCATGTGAGTTCTGCTGTAGTGTGAGCCATGGCTCTATATTCTGCTTCTGTGCTTGACCTTGAGACTATAGGTTGTTTCTTGACACATCATGAAATGAGGTTTGGGCCAAGAAAAGTACAATATCCTGTAATTAATGGACCGTCTGGTAATGGGGCATCCTGCCCAATCAGCATCTGAAAATGCATGAAGTCTGTGATCTTGTGAGGCCTGAAGTGTAATGCCTAAGGTAATAGTACCCTTGATATATCTAAGAAGTCTGTGTGCCTTCTGGAGATGTGTTAGTGTAGGGGCCTGCATGAACTGGGATAAGTGGTTGACAGCAAATGAGATATCTGGTCTTGTAAAAGTGAGATATTGGAGTGAGCCAATCAAACTTCTGTATTGAGTGACATCTCGAGGAGTGGTGAATGCGAGGGATCTTTAAGTTTAGTGTCCATAGGAGTTTTCATGGGCTTGCAATCAGTCATTCTAACTTTGTCCAGAATAGTGAATGCATAATGTGTCTGACTAAGATGTAGGCCAGTGGTGAGCTGTTGTATCTGAACCCCAGGAAGTGGTGAATAACACCTAGGTCCTTCATGGAGAATGACTGGCTAAGGAGATCAATGATATGCTGTAGTAGTTCTGGACTGGATCCTGTAAGCAAAATATCATCCACATAGAGAAGGAGCACTAGTGTGCCTTGATTAGAATGATAGTAAAATAAAGATGGATCGGATAAACTGCATAGAAAACCATATTTTAGGATGAAGGTACTGAACTTATCAAACCAGGGTCGAGGGGCCTGTTTTAAACAATACAGTGCCTTATCCAATTTACAAACATATGTAGGGTTTTGTGAGTCTTCCATACCTGGAGGCTGGTCCATGTAGATATCTTCAGAAATATTTCCATGTAAAAATGCATTTTTAGCATCTAACTGTCTAACTGGCCATCCATAGGATAGAGCAATGCTAAGGACCATTCTGATTGTGCTAGGTTTAACAACAGGGGAAAAGGTTTCCACATAATCCAAACCATCAATTTTACTATATCCTTTTGCAACTAACCTGGCCTTAAGTCTTTCAAGGGTTCCATCAGATTTAAGTTTAGCTTTAAACACCCATTTGCTGCCTATAATGTGCATGTGTGGTCTTTTTGGGACTAGATGCCAAGTCTGATTTTTGTTTAAGGCATCTAGTTCCTCCAACATTGCTGCCCTCCATCCTTCATGTTTGAGGGCAGATTTGACAGTTTTAGGTTCTTTAGGAATGGAGATGTAAGTAACTGTAAGGGCATACTTAGGGTTGATTTTGAAGATGCCATGTTGAGATCTAGTGGTCATAGAGTGTTGAGGTATTGGGGCTGGTGCAGGTGTGGCAGGGCTATCATGATCAGTAGACTCTATATTTGCTGGAGATTCAGGGCTTTCTTGGTGGTTATGAGAGGTTTCAGTAGTGGAAGGACTGACTGGTTCATTAAGAGACAGGGGAGTGTTGCTGGAACTAGATGAGAATGGATGAGTGAAGGTTGTAGTAGTATCTGGTTGTAGTGGAGGAGGTACTGGAACAGGATCTGGAGGTTGTGTAGATGTGGTTTCTGGTATCAGTCTGGTTGGAGGGATGGATTGATTAATTGGGGGTGTCCATGAGTCAAAAATGCTTGCTATATATTCTTTGTGAATTGGAGAGTGATTTTGGTGGTAAGGAAGATGAGCTTCATCAAAGGTAACATGCCTAGACATAAAGAACCTTCTTGTAGGGGGATGATAACATTTATAACCTTTATATTGACTGTTGTACCCTACAAAAACACAGGGCCGAGTTTTAGGTTCAAACTTATGATTTTTTTGTGTCCCAGGTATAAGGGTAACACCTAGATCCAAAGACTCTAAAGGTGGTATAGTCTGGTGTTTTGTTGAACATGTGGTATGGTGAATCAAGCTTAAGTGTGGATGAGGGCAGTCTGTTTAAGGTGTAAACAGCAGTGGAGAAGGCTTCTACCCAAAGATGGAGGGGTGTTCTGCTGTGGAATAACATGGTCAACCCTAGTTCCCTAATGATTCTATGCCTTCTTTCAACTATACCACTCTGTTCAGGGGTGTGAGGACATGAGAGTAGGTGAATTATGCCTTGATCAGTGAAGTGTTTTATTAATTTTTTGTTAACAAATTCTCCACCCCCGTCAGTATGAAATTGTTTAATCTGCTTGTTAAATTGTGTAAGAACATACTTTTCAAAGGCAATATAAGTATCTAAGAAATCAGACTTTTTCTTTAAAGGAACAAACCACATGTACTTAGTAAAATCATCAACCATGCATGCATAATATTTAAAATGCCCTATGGACAAAACTGGAGCAGGGCCCCATAAATCACAATGTACTAAATCGAAACTGCTTGAACTAGTATGTTCAGACTGAATGAAGGGAAGCTTGCTAAGCTTGCCAATCTGGCAGCTTTCACAAAGGTGCTGCTGTTTATTTGGTCCTAATGCCTTGATAAGGCCTTTATTCTTTAAAAACTGAATTGTAGGAAATTGTATGTGCCCTAGCCTCTGATGCCATAGTTCTGTTGTGCATGACCTAAATCTTTGGGAAAAGAATGACTCCACTTTGCCAGGGATGATGTAGAGGTTTCCCTTACGATGCTCCTTCACCAGAAGTTGTCCTGTTGTCTTTTCCTTAATAACACAATCATTATTAGTGAACAAACAGTTTGCAGCAAATTGTAGTGTTAGTTGACTTATAGACATGAGGTTTTTTGTTATATCTGGAACATATAGAACATTTTTTATCACAACAGGGTTGGCTTCTTTATTTTTGTATATATATAGCTCTCCTATTCCTTTAATTGTTAGTTGGGCTCCATTTCCTACTAATACTGAGTCATAACCTTTATATTCTACAAGATTGTGTAAGATGGATCGATTACCTGTCATGTGGTTGGAGGCCCCTGTATCCAAGATCCATTCAGTGTCTGCAATGGTATTGTCCAGAGTTAATGCTGAGAGGGCTTTGGGTATGCTGTCCTCCTGATTCCGAGTCTTCCACCAGCATATTTTTGCCACATGTCCAGTCACTCCACAGTGTTGGCAGGTATCATTCTTGTATTGCTCTCTTTCTGCCCTAGTCATCCTTCTGAACACCTTTCCATTGTTGTTTGTGTTTTCAAACCTGGATTTGTTTTGTTGGGCTGGAAATCCCCTCCCTGAAGAGTTAAACCTTGATGATCCTTCATTCTGCTGTTGTGGCCTTTGGCCATAGAAGGCCATGTGGGACAGGTTTTGAGGATCTGACCCCTTGGTAGAGAACCATGATCTTCTCTGATCAAAGTTTTGAAGTAGTAATACCAACTCTATGTAGGTAGGTCTAGGTGGTTTTAGCATTGTGGTGGTGAAGGTTTCATAATGGGGTCCCAGGCTTGTCAATAAAAAAATAGACCTTCTCTGGATCTGGAATTGGCTTTCCAATAGCTGCTAAACTGTCACATAATCCCTTAAACTGTTGAATGTGGTCTGTAATGCTTTTGTCATCTTCTTTCCTCAGGTAAGTGATTTGTTGCTTTAGATTAAATTCCCTCTCTTGTGAGTCCTGTGCATATGCACATTTGAGTGCATTCCAGACAGCTTGTGCTGAATCTAGTCCAATAACTAGACCCAAAGACTCCTCGGATAAAGATCCAATGAGCCAAACTCTTAGTAGCCTGTCAGATTTTTTCCATTTTGTATATTCTGGGTTGGTTGTTTGTGTACCAGGTGCATTGCCTGCTGTTGCTTGTGTTGTTAAAATGAATTGGTCAGGTGCAGACCGGGGTTTCATTAGTTAAGTGACCAATCAGGTCCTGACTTTCAGCAAGAGCCAGGGCATGTTCTCACCATAATGGGTAATTTTTTGATGTGAGTTTGAGTGATATGAAGCTCCCAACGTTTAATGAGAGGGATGTCATGATGGATTGTATATTAACTGATGATTAAACACCAATTGGCTCTGCTACCATGTGAAAAATGAAGACAAAGGTATGAAGAAAACTGGAAAAAGATAATTTTATTGATGTCTCTTCTTTCTGTCTGCTTTCGACTATAACTATAGCTTGCATTTATACTACTCTTGTCTCTACAACTAGATAACTTCAACCTAATTTCTGAAACAATCATAGAAAAATAGATAAACTACTTTGAAAGAGACATATAGCTCTAGGACTCGTAACTACACCACAAAACCAGCTCGATTCTTGCACTTATTTGATCATAGTTGCTTTATCTCCTTGAGTGATCAACTTCTGACTCTTAATTAAAACTTCTTGCAGATTTATCTTGTGGAGTTTGAGTGCACGCCCTGTTTGAATAAATGCTTCAACCAGTTTGTATTTATCCCTGCTGAATTTTCTTCTGCGAAATTATCTTCTTGTTTGAATTCTTGCATGATTATCTCTTTTATTGATGTTGAATATTGAATTTAAATATTTTCTGACTTGATTTTCGACCTTGGGCTGTTAAGCTTGATGCTGTTTGATTATTTACTGGGCTTGGACTTGTATAACTTGGGCATGGGCTTTTTGTGCGTTAATAGATAAGTCAAATTGTGAAATGAAAAACTATGTTAAAAATTGAGTAAATAGCTTCAGATAATAATTGAAAAACTATCCAAATTGATAAAATACCGTAAAGAATTAACAGATTTGGTACATATATTTGTAATATTTACATAAATACCTCATATATATACCCGTATTCTATATTTTTCTCGTATTTGTGTATTCGACCTCACATATTTGTATTCATGCAACCTAGAATGTCACAAAATGGCATACCAAAATATTGCGAAAACGTTATAAATATGTTGTATGTTTTCTTATGTATCGTATTCCTTATTATGTTTTGCATGTTATTATATGAGTGATGATAAAGCATAATCATTATGTCAGAATGGACCAATAACTATGACATCATCACAATCCAAGTTGACTCATGTTGTGCATAAATGTATACGAATATGAAGTATTATTCCACTGGATACATTAACATGTTTGGATTACAGTGGTGATGACTATTCCTTATAAAAGAATGACGACAACTTTCATAACATTAATAATGGGGCACAAATGTAATATAATGAAGACCGAAACCTTAAAAAATTAGAGTTTATTGTTAAAGAGAACAATTTGTTTATAGAAATATGCAAATAGGATACTGAAATATTTTTTAGATAAAATAACATGTTCTTATTCCACATAAATTTAAATTTTTTTCGTATTCAACTACAAAAATAAAATATATATGTTGATCTAATTGTCGAAATATGATAATTCTTTCATCACATTTTCCTTTTTTTCGTCCTCTTTATTTAGATATCATATTTGATATTTTTTCAACATTATTTTTTAGGTCATTTAATAAAAAAAACACATAAACAGTGGAATAGTGAAACATTAGATTTGAGGTCAGTTTCATACAGGAAACAGAGGATTTTGGGTTATGAACAGTGAATTTGTCTGTATTGCACAATTTATATTTCCACTGTTTTTATTCCTCTTTGTTGTCTTTTTAAACCATTCCCCAAAAAAAGTATGACAACAATATCAACAAACATATAACTCACACACACTAAAACAAGACTCGAATCCGAAACATTTTGATCCTAGGAGTCAGTGGCAGACCTACATACAACCAAGGGGGTTAACTGTCTCTCTTGATCCGGAAAAATTACACTAACATATGTACAAAACATATCATTTCCCTCCCCTTAAATTTTTTATGCCTTTAAAAAATTTATTGCCCCCCCCCCCCCCCCCCACCTGAGATCCTGCGTCCGTAGAAGTCACATTTGAACATTAAAAAGGTGGTGTTATTATAATAATAGTTGTGTTATGACGAATGAAATAACACATTTTTACACATTTAATCATATTGAATCTACATCATAATCAATAGATCTCAAAACATGATAGCGGTATAAAAAATATGGTGTGACACCAAAAAAATTCTACTTTACAAAAACTTATGACCATGCTGCCGTTTATTTTTGAGGTTATATTGGAATGGTTTTTTCTTCACCGAGACTCGAACCCGAATTCTTCTAATTAGAAGTCACAATGATTACTATTAGACCAATGTCATATTGGCATGTGTCAATATCATCGTTACCTTAACGTTACTAATATCCATATCGGTAAATGGTTCCCTTATTTTTTTTATTTTCCTTTCTTTCTTTATATAGGGATATTTGTAATCATATTTTAACTACTAGATTTATTACATATTAATTGTCACCTTCATATACTTTCAAATATATAACATAGTAAACATGTCAAAGACGTGATAAAGCGTTAAAAATGATAAACTGTTTGGGATACACAAAGTTCACTTCTTTAAGTTTATACGTTTAATAAAAGAAAGTGTATTACTCATTTTATGTCATAATAATATATATATATATATATATATATATATACAACATCTACTAATTATATATTAAACTCAACAAATATTTTCTTTTAAAAAGAAGTTAAAATCGGTCGTATATTCTAAAGTGTTCCATCTCGAAAGGATAAGTAAGAGCCAATGTGCTGATATAGGAGTAATAAATAGAACACCGCCAATGTTTTTGTTACAAATCTGTCAAAACTACATGCAAAATCCAAGTGTCACAAAACCATGCATTTATTATAAAACTTGGCGAAACTTGGCATTTTTTCCTTCTCCCAAGTCCCAAGGCATTTTTTCCTTCTCATCTAATCTGTTTGTCGTATGCACCGAGTAGTGTATCCTTTTGTTTTTATTAGGCTCTTTTTTTTTTTTTTTTTTATTATTAGGCTCTTTTTTTTAATTACTAGTATCTTATTTTATCTTATCTTATCTTATATATCTATTAAGAGTTAAGGGGCTTTTCCTACAAATGGGCGCGTGGCGCATTTCTCGTGGTGACGATACGCGCATTAATTTTTTTCTTTCGATAAAAGCCGTGATTTCGGTTATCTCGTTATATATAATCCGATTTCTTTTTTTCGAATCTCCGTTACATAAATCGAACCAAAATGTATATATCGATACGCTTCATTTTTAGTGCGTCCAACAGACAGTGCGGATTCAGTTTAACATTTCAATCAACCGAAAAATTTCGATTTTGACACAACAATTGAATATACACAACAAAATGTATATTTCGATACGGTTTATTTTTTTCCCCTTCGGTAAAAACCAGGGATTTCGGTTATCTCGTTATATATAAACCGATTTTTTTTTTCCGACTCTCCGTTTCATAAATCGAACCAAAGTGGTTCATTTTTTGTGACTCAAACAGACAGTGTGGATTCAGTTTTACAATTCAATCAACCGAAAATTTTTGATTTCTCGATTCGATTTCGACACAACAATTGAATATACACTACAAAGTGTATATTTCGATACGGTTCATTTTTAGTGCCTCCAACAGACAGTGCAAATTCATTTTTAAATTTCAATCAACCCAAAATTTTCGATTTCGATTCGATTTCGGCACAACAATTGAGTAAAACCGTGTATTTTGTTTATCAAATACTTTTTTTTATATATTTTTTAAAACATCATTTTTTCCCCTTCGATAATAAGCGGAATTTCGGTAAGCGTTATATATAAACCAAATTTTTTCTTTCGACTCTACGTTACATAAATCTAACCAAAGTGTATATTTCGATACGGTTCATTTTTAGTGCCATCAATAGACAGTGCGGATTCAATTTTAAATTTCAAGCAACCGAAAATTTTCGTATTCTCGATTCGATTTTGACACAATAATTGAATATACACAAAAAACTGTATATTTCGATACGGTTCATTTTTATTACCTCCAACAGACATTGCGGATTCAGTTTTAAATTTCAATCAACCGAAAATTTTCGATTTTGATTCGATTTCGACACAACAATTGAATAAAACCGTATATTTTTTTAATTCATTAAATGTGTAACTTTTCGATTCGTTTTTCCCCTTTTTTTTACAGCGGTTTCTTTTTTCCCCTCGGTAAAAGCCAGAATTTCGGTTATATATAAATCGATTTCTTTTTCGACTCTCCGCTACATAAATAGAACCAAAGTGTATATTTCGATACGTTTCATTTTTAGTACATCTAACAGTCAGTGCGGATTCAGTTTTAAATTACAATCAACCGAAAATTTTCGATTTCTCGATTCGTGATCGACAAAACAATTGAATATACACAACAAAGTGTATATTTCGATACGGTTCATTTTTAATATCTCCAACAGACAGTGCGGATTCAGTTTTAAATTTCAATCAACCGAAAAATTTCGATTCGATTTCGGCACAACAATTGAATAAAATCATGTAATTTTTTTACCAAACGTGTACCTTTAGTAGTTTGTGCAGAAAAGAAAAAAAAACGGAAAGACCGGCGGATTTGAAGTTCTACTTGTAGTGTACGATAGAAGATGAGTCAATTTTAGCTATAAAATACAACAACAAAAAATAAGGGCAAACAAATATATATCCGCGTCAAGAAGGTGTGCCCGCATGTGACCACGTGGACACCACATTAAATGTTTTTATTATTTTGAACAACATAACGTCGGTGGACCCGATGGCCGTTTGCAGTACGAACGTAACTTAAATTGACGTTGGAATACAAAATCACTTTTTATATTCTTCGGACCGTTTGAAACGTGTTTTTTTCCATCAAATGAATGAACACGAGATCAATGACGTATTCATTAATGATAAGAAAGAGAAATGTCGTATAGAAAATGAATGAAACGCATTTTCAAACATATTAATGATCTGGAAGCTAAGGCGTCCCGGGAGATTTGACCATGTATTTATGGTCCGCTTATTGTTTTTCTATATTGTTTCATTACGTAAAGTCGAAACTAAAGGGATAGATTTTATAACATTGTCCTCCGATACATCATATTGTGATTTATTTGTAGGGGAAAACTCCTGATAGGGCTGGAAGAGAAGTGATTTACAATATTCACGTTTCTAAAAAAGAGCTACCTCTTGCTGAGAATGTGATATGTTTCGGTTGCTCTATTTGTCTTGTGCCTTGAATTATTACGGTTTAAGCTTACGCGATTTATTTCACGTTGGAGATCTATTCTTTGATGTTATCATTGATAACGATTTATGTTGGGCCCGCCGTGCCTTGCACGGCTCATATTGATTAAAATTTAAAACTGAATCCGCACTATCTGTTGAAGATATTAAAAATGAATCGTATCGAAATATACACTTTGTTGTGTATATTCAATTGTTTTGTCGATCTCGAATCGAGAAATCAAAAATTTTCGGTTGATTGTAATTTAAAACTGAATCCTCACTGGCTGTTGGATGTACTAAGAATGAAACGTATCGAAATATACACTTTGGTTCGATTTATGTAGCGGAGAGTCGAAAAAGAAATCGGTTTATATATTACCGGAATTCTGGTTTTTACCGAGGGGAAAAAAGAAACCGCTGTAAAAAAAGGGAAAAATAAATCGAAAAGCTACACATTTGATAAATAAATAAATAAAATACACACTTTTATTCAATTGTTGTGTCGAAATGGAATCAAAATCGAAAATTTTCGGTTGATTGAAATTTAAAACTGAATCTGCTATGTCTATTGGAGGTAATAAAAATGAACCGTATCGAAATATACACTTTGTTGTGTATATTCAATTGTTGTGTCGAAATCGAATCAAAAAATCGAAAATTTTCGGTTGCTTGAAATTTAAAATTGAATCCGCACTGTCTATTGGAGGCACTAAAAATGAACCGTATCGAAATATACACTTTGGTTCGATTTATGTAACGTAGAGTCGAAAGAAAAAATTTGGTTTATATATAAAGCTTACCGAAATTCCGGTTATTATCGAAGGGAAAACCAAAAAAATAATGTTTTAAAAAGAATATAAAAAAAGTATTTGATAAAAAAAAAACACGGTTTTATTCAATTGTTGTGCCGAAAAAGAATCGAAATTGAAAATTTTCGGTTGATTTAAAAATGAATTCACACTGTCTGTTGGAGGTACTAAAAATGAACCGTATCGAAATATACACTTTGTAGTGTATATTCAATTGTTGTGTCGAAATCGAATCGAGAAATCAAAAATTTTCGGTGGATTAAAATTTAAAACTGAATCCGCACTGTCTGTTGGAGGTCCTAAAAATGAACCGTATCGAAATATACACTTTGTTGTGTCGAAATCGAATCGAGAAATTCGAAAATTTTCGGTTGATTGGAATGTAAAACTGAATACGCACTGTCTGTTGGAGGCACTAAAAATGAACCATATCGAAATATACACTTTGGTTCGATTTATGAAACAGCGAGTCGGATGAAAAATCGGTTTATATATAACGGGATAACCGAAATCCCGGTTTTTACCGAAGGGGAAAAAAAACGAACAGTATCAAAATATACACTTTGTTGTGTATATTCAATTGTTGTGTCGAAATCGAATCGAGCAATCAAAATATTTCAGTTGATTGAAATGTAAAACTGAATCCACACTGTCTGTTGGAGGCACAAAAAATGAACCACTTTGGTTCGATTTATGTAACAGAGAGTCGGAAAAAAAATATGTTTATATATAACGAGATAACCCAAATCCCTGGTTTTTACCGAAGGGGAAAAAAATGAACTGTATCGAAATATACACTTTGTTGTGTATATTCAATTGTTGTGTCGAAATCGAATCGAGAAATCGAAATTTTTCGGTTGATTGAAATGTAAAACTGAATCCGCACTGTCTGTTGGATGCACTAAAAATGAAGCGTATCGAATCGAAATATACATGTTGGTTCGATTTATGTAACGGAGAGTCGAAAAAAAGAAATCGGTTTATATATAACGAGATAACCGAAATCACGGTTTTTACCGAAGAAAAAAAAAATTTACGTGTCAGCCACAGGGGCTGCCACGTGGCCAATTGTGGGAAGAGTCTCTTAGCTCTTAATAGATATAAGATATATATATATATATATATATATATATATATATATATATATAATTATTTTTTTTTTTTTTTGTTTTTTGAGGGGTATATATATATATAAAACTCCAAAGAAAAATTCAACCCAAAACAAACGGAGTCATCCTGGGAGGCAGTGGCAGAGCTACATACAACTAAGGTGGTCAACTGTCTCCCTTGATCCGGAAAAATACACCAATATATGTATAAAGCATATCATTTGTCCCCCTTAAAATTTTTATTTACCTTTAAAAATTTTATTATCCCCCTACTTGAGATCCTGCGTCCGTAGAAGTCACATTTGAACATTACAAAGGTGGTGTTATTATAATAATGGTTGTGTTACGACGAATGAAAAAATATATTTTTACACATTTAATCATATTGAATCTACATCATAATCAATAGATCTCAAAACATGATAGCAGTATAAAAAATATACATTTTTGTCCAGAAGGACAAAATTACCAAAAAATCGGAATAGAAGGAAACTGTAATTTAATCAGGACAAAAATAAAAATTATGAAGTAACAAATATGAAGTAACAAATGTGGAATAGAGTAAATATGAAGTAACAATTGTGAAACACAAAGTAACATTAACACGTGAAGTAACGATTTTAAAGTAATAATTGTGATTTTTGTCCTTTATAATCATGAAAATGTTATTTTTGTCCTTCCAGACCCATTTATTAATTTTTTTTGTCCTTGTGGCCCCTTCCTCTAAAAAAAAATATATATGCCGTGACACCAAAAAAGTACTACTTTACAAAAACTTATGACCATGCTGCCGTTTATTTTTGAGGTTATATTGGAATGGTTTTTTCTTGCAATGATGTCGTTTTATAAACATATGTGGCAATATTTTTTTTTCGGAAACATAATATAAACACACACTTTTGTCTTTATTGAGACTCGAACCTGAATACTTCGAATTAGAACTCACATTGATTACTATTGGCATGTGTCAATATCATCGTTACCATAAGTTACTAATATCCATATCCGTAAATGGTTCCCTTATTTTTTTTATTTTCCTTTCTTTCTTTATATAGGGATATTTGTAATCATATTTTAACTACTAGATTTATTACATATTAATTGTCACCTTCATATACTTTCAAATATATAACATAGTAAACATGTCAAAGACGTGATAAAGCGTTAAAAATGATAAACTGTTTGGGATACACAAAGTTCACTTCTTTAAGTTTATACGTTTATAATAAAGGGTCAATTATTTAAAAGGACTGATTTTCAACTTATTAGGGGTAATAGGACACTCCGAAATCTTATTTAGTTATAAGAACAGTCTAATTTCAAATGGATAATGAAAAAAAAAATGAAAAAAAAAAGAAGAGGAAGCTAGCGCTGGATAATGAAGAAGATGGCTGATGTTTGTTTTTTTTTCTTTTTTTTTTTTCTTTTTTAAATTCACCATATTTCTAAAAGTTATATATTTTGATCTAAAACTCGGATCATCAAAATTTTTTCACTAAAATTCATATTTTTTCGTATTCTTTATTCTAAAATCAAATTTGATATTTTTTTTCCAACTAAATTTCATAAAATCGATTTTTTCTTCATAAATATCGACGTGACATATTGATCACCGTCATGCATTGACCACCTACCCGGATGCATTGGCCACCGGGATCCATTAACCACCCCGATGCATTGACCGCCGCGATTCATTGGCTACCATGATGTATCGACCGCCGCGATCCATTGACAACCTTGATCAGTGACATCTCATTGTAGCGATTTATGCAATGACGTCTCATTGTAGCGATTTATGCAGTGACTTCTTATTGTAGCGATCTATGCAGTGATGTCTTATTGTATCGAACTATGCAGTGACGTGTTATTGTAACGATTTATGCAGTGACGTGTTATTGTAACAATTTATGCATACCTTTGGTTGTAAAAATATGCCTTTAAACAAAAAAAAAAACAAAAGAAATACAGTTATTTTACAAAGTTATCGAAAATTTAAACGAACATTAATCAAATAAACCAACATCAATCAAATATTTAAAGATAACAAAGAAATAAAGTTACTTTACAAAGTTATCAAATGTGTGTATCAAGTTGTATATGCGGTGACATCAATATCATTGCATCAGTTATCTAATTGTAAATACAGTCATCGATGTGTCGCTTCGACATCAATGTCACTGCATAAGTCATCAATGTCCCTGCATCAGACATCAATGTCACTGCATAAGTCATCAATGTCACTGCATAAAACCTAACAACTGCATCAGTCAGCTCTGCTCTTGTTTTGCATTTCTCCAAATGTGGAGCTCTTAATATGGATAGAAATACAAGTTTGGTGAAACTACAAAGACTCTTCACTATGACTCTTGTAATGGCCACACGTTGTTTGTGCCCTCCTGATAATTGGATTCATTGTGGAATCCCTCAATTCTTTAACACGATTTTGAATCATTTGACGATCTTGTTTAGCTTAATGTCCCTGCATCATTCATCAATGTCACTGCATAAGTCATCAATGTCCCTGCATCAGACATCAATGTCACTGCATAAGTCATCAATGTCACTGCTTCAGACATCAATGTCACTGCATCTAAATAAAAATAAAAATAAAAATAAAAAACAAACAAACATCAGTTCCAGCGCTTCATCTTTTTTTTTTCTTCCTTAATTTAAAAAAAAAAAAAACAAACATCAACTCCAGCGCTTCATATTGTTTATTTTTTTTCTTCCTTCCTTTTTTTTCATTCTTCTTCTTTATCCACTTGAAATTAGAATGTCCTTATAACTAAATAAGTTTCCATCTTAAAATTAGAATGTCCTTATAACTACATAAGATTTCGGAGTGTCCTAAATGATCATTAAGTCTCTAGCGACGGCCTTATAACTAATTTTGCCTATAATAAAATGTGTTAGCTTTCAAAAAAAAAAAGTTTATACGTTTAATAATAAAAGAAAGTGTATTACTCATTTTATGTCATAATATATATACAACATCTACTAATTATATATTAAACTCAACAAATATTTTTTTTTTAAAAAGAAGTTAAAATCGATCGTATATTCTAAAGTTCCATCTCGAAAGGATAAGTAAGAGCCAATGTGCTGATATAGGAGTAATAAATGAGAAATTCTTAGGCGAGGACTCCTTACAGTGAAGATTAGACCTGACCGGTTTCGGGCCGGTTTCGGGTCCATGGCACGACCCTCCGGTTCCGGGTCCAAAATTAAACCGGAACCGCCGGTTCCGCCGATTCCCGAGAACCGGCGGGTTTGGCGGTTCCCCGGTCCGGGTCCGGGTCGAGGCGGTTCCCCGGTCCAGACGGTTCAGATCATGGTTCCGATTACGATTCCGATCACGGTTCCAAAAAAATCAATTTTTTTTTTACAAAATTTGTATAACTTACGTTAAAATTAATAATAAATTCTAATTGGTTATTAAACTATATATAATATTTAATTTCATAACTATGTTTAAAATAAAAAAAAACACACGGCTTGTATAATATTTAATTTCAACCAATCTATATATAATATTTAATTTCATAACTTATATTCTAGATAATTTGTAAGTAAATTAAAGAATATAGTTTTCTAATTGTTTAATTTTATGATTGATTTGTAAGTAAATTAAACTTATATTTCTTATAGTGATTATTTATACTTATAATATTATGTATATAAGTTGATTTTATATCTTAATGAATCGAGGCAAAATGTATATAAAAGTTGTTTTATTAAGCAATACCATTACATAATTGAACATACATCAATGACGGCAGTCACGACACACTTGAATCACTTGTGATGAGTGTGTGATATTTTAAAATAAAATAAAATTTATTCAAAAATTTTGAATATATATACGTTGGTCAAATTGGAATGTTGGTCAAATTTTGAAGGGAATAAAAAAAAATAAAAAAAATAAATATATAAAACCGCCGGTTCGGATCCTCCAGGCCGGTTCCGGCCGGTTCAACCGCCGGTTTTCCGGCCCGGTTCCTTGAACTGCCGGTTCCGGGCCGTGCTGGGTCCGGTGAAACCTAGAACCGGGTAGGAACCGTGGAACCGCCGGTTCCGTGGACCTGTGGACCTGTGGAACCGCCGGGTTAGACCCGAGAACCGGCAGGTCTGAACCGGATTTTGAACCGGAACCGCCCAGGTCTAGTGAAGACCCCGCTAGATTTGTGCCATGTGTGCAAGAGGACAAAAATAGCGCACACATGACACAAATCTAACGGAATTTTCACCGTAGGGAGTCCTCAACTAAGAATTTCCCGTAATAAATAGAACACCGCCAATGTTTTTGTTACAAATCTGTAACTTAGTGTAAACAAAATAACAAGTGTCAAAACTACAGTAGTAGTAGTACATGCAAAATCCAAGTGTCGCAAAACCATGCATTTATGATAAAACTTGGCGAAACTTGGCATTTTTTCCTTCTCCCAAGTCCCAAGGCATTTTTTCCATTTATGATAATCTGTTTGTTGTATGCACCGAGTAGTGTTAAGTGTATCCTTTTGTTTTTATTAGGCTCTTTTTTTTTAATTACTAGTGTAGTAGTATTATTGAGATGGGCGGCATTTTGATAACGCCAAGTATATATACTAGGAAAACAAGACGACGTGAAAGGCACGGCTGTCGAACGTGTAACTCATTCGAAGATTTTAAATAAAAAAGTACAACTTGGATTGAATGTATTTATTTGTCAGTACAAAGCAGAATTGTTTAGAACAAATATTTCACATGGAAATAATTGTACAGAAAAAATAAGAATGATTATGCAGTCAAACATACTAAATAGGAATATTTTTTAGATTCATCCACAAGCCAAAAGGGGAGGAATTATCAACCTCCTATTCCCAAATTACATCCAGATAAATTGTTAGAGAAAAGAGGAGATATTTGTAACCTCCTACATAAGAACATAAACATATGCATAAGTTTTTCTGCCATACATGGGTATAAAAGAATGGAGATTATTTCACTCCATATTCTAGCTTGTGTATTTTTAAGACATTAAATACATTTCAATAGTATCTAATGCACCAAATACACAGGTAGCTACTTCAATAAAAGCTTAATACTATTACACATAATATAATTTACCACAGTTCATTCTTCAGATGACTTGAGAGCTTAATGCCGCTGTTTTCAATCTTCTTTACTCTTAATTTTCTTCACTGGACTCTGCATATTAGACTTTGGTTCATTGTTCGCAGCGCCAAGGTTGCTGGTAGTTATGATGGGTTCAGCAGGCACTTCTACTGACACTGTAACTGTAGGATGTAATAGCACCGGATGGATCATAGATCCACCCGATTACGCAACGGAAAGAATAAGATCTAGATCTAGTCAACCAAAATACATAAAATAATAGATCTAAACCTACGAGGGGGTTTAGATTACCAACCTTTTTATGGTGCAAAAACGCCAAGAACGAAAGGTCAATCCAAGCTAGTTGAGATCCTAGTTGAGAAGCCAAAGTCTTGCAATGTGTGTCTCCAAGCACCACCAGGTGGATGGTGTTTCAAGCCGCCGGACCTCCTCGATATGCTACCATAGAAAACCCGATTGAAGTTTTCTAAACTCAAAACCCTAGTATTATAGCCGAAAATTCTAAGTTATAATACTCCCAATAACTCGAAATTTGTGATCTCAATAAGGCTTGGGAGAACTCTCTTTATATAGGAGAGTAATCATTGTCCTCCAAAGATTTAATAATTAAGAGATAATTATTAGATTAATCCTTATTTTAAATAAAAGATAAATATAATATATATCCCAAACAAATTAGGATAAATAATATTATTATCTAATATTTCATGAATTATCAATTAACAAATAAAAGATAAATCACATGTTAAATAATTATCCAAGAAAACTAATTTCCCAATAATTAAATAACTTACAAAAATGCGTCCAACATAAACCCTAATAGGTTCACACGCATTTTTCATCACCTTGGGCCGAGTCCACGAAAAATTTCTTTCCATGTATTTAATTAGCTAGTCCAACTAAACAATTAATTCATATATCAATTAAATAGTCCAATCAAACTATTTAATTATAATTGAGGTGAAACGACGAGAAAACGTATATGCTATATTAGGAGCCACGTCGGGGACCATGGACCCATATTCAGTAGCTACAATAAATCGAATAAAATTATTCGTCAGACCGAACAATTATATCCAACCTATTAATTCCGGGATTATTCCACCATAAACCCGAAACTGAACTCTGCCGAATATAGATATAAACTTACACTCAACTATGATTTATAAGGTGTCCACTGATATAATCATTACATACGGATAAATCCTCCACAGACTGTTCACTTCGATTCGGGATATCTCCGTAAACCCTTCTCGAAACATCTTATCCTTATTTACCATTAACCCCCTGTTCAGGGTTAAATTGTATGATTTTTAGAGATATATTTTATATCAATTTCCCTCATATTCTTATGTTTTTCATAGAAATCGAGCTTTATTTTGAAATATTGAGTAAATGATGTTTTCAATGGTTAAATTGCGAAACGTACCGAATTAGGTGCTTAAATGGTGATTTTATATGATTTTGGAATTATGTTACGCTTTGGTATGTTTTCCTAATTTGTAGATACACATTGGTTATGGAAAAGATGATCTTAAAGAGAGAAATTCGAAGTTGGAAAGGAATCAATCACATTTATGGAAGAATAGAAGATTTAAGGAAAGAAATCAAGTTGATTGATCCAGCCGAACTGGCGATGGAGCTGAACTAGCGTCCATGGTGGACGAGCGTTTGAAAAGCTGGACGGGCGTCCAGAAGAGGAAAAGTGATTCAGAGAGTTTGGACGTTGTTTGGACGAGCGTCTGCCCTTGAGTCCAAAGCAGTTGGACGGGCGTCCACCCAAAACGGACGGGCGTCCACCGCCGACTGAAGCGCAACCGACCTAGTTTTTGACCTAGCCGACTTATTTTCCTATTTAAGCAGCAGCGCCCCAAACCCTAAATCATACATTTTTCACACATAATTTCTCATACACAAAAACCTAGAGGAGCAGCCGCACTTTGGGAGTCTCAAGGCCGGTCACCCGAGCCTTGTGCTCGGGTGATCCGGGTTAGATTAGGATGCTTTTCTTTTCGTTTGTTGATTCATGGAGATCAACCGTTGTATAAACTATGTGAGTTTAATCTCTTAATTTATTCAATCCTTGTTTTATTTTCATGAGCTTTAATTCGTTTTGTATTTTTTTTATGCAATTTAAGATGCCATGTGAATTAGATCGAAAGATTAGTTTGCTATTGATGTTTTACAATACGAAAGTTGCGTAAACGCTAGATCACCATAGAAAGATAGGATCTTTAATCGTTAATTCGTGACAAATTAATTGGTTAATTATCTAGGTTGCTAGATTCTAAAATACGGGAGTTAACTTGAATCTACACCTTCGTTTTGTATGGAAATTGGTCTCAACATTCGGAAGAGGAGAGATCGATAATTGAATTCAATAAGGGATTAGGAATTCATAGCTGAGAAATGGATTCACTGAGAGATTAGGAGTTTGTATCTCGTGTAAAGGTGAAACCACAATTTGAATTAAAATCATGAGATGAACTAGGATTGAAATCACTTGGTTTGTATTTTGTTTGATCCCATGTATCTTTAGTTTAGGTCGTTTTTTTCATTGCTTGTTATAGGTTAGATTTATTTTAGTTGTTCTATCTTCGTTTATATGTTTTTCTTTCGTTTATTTGTTTTCATGAGTAGCAATTGAGAGAGTTAATAAGATTAGATTCAACATCCCAATTCCCTGTGGATCGACCCTTACTTATCTCGCTCTACTATCAACAACCCGGTATTCGGCCGGTTAGGAGTTAGTTTTGCATATAGGTTAGGGTTTATAAATTTTCTTTTTGTTTAGTGATGCAAAATCCTCCGAACACCCCCTAGTGATCAATTAGTTCATAACTAATATAATATGAACTAGCGCCATCGATCAGTTTCTAGGATTAACAAATAAGGGAACTGTCTATCTACTTCCTGCGGGAAGGAATGGATTCCATATCTGTGATAGCACAGACTACTCACTCATCCCAGAATAGAGCCAACGAGAAGTGTTGGACCACATACTGCGAAGTGATCCTTACTAACACATCAAACTCTACCCTAGTCTAAGCAGTTGTCTGTGATCACCTCAGGATTGAGATTAATCCATATATGATTATCTTGTGATTCGATAAGACTTCTCGATCATGGAATTATATCGAGAACTCAAATCAAATCGGTCCGCCCTATATGATTATCATCATATATAAATGCCCCACTAGGTACCCTATTACCGACAGTCCGGATAAGACTGTCACACCGTAAAGTGTTCTGGGCGCATTATTAGCAAATTAATCTTGAGACCCATACTCAGATTAATAAACGCTACGGACTAAGTTAATTTTAAGTATATCTCACTAACTCAATCCTCTTGTGTATAGCCATACACTGAGTTATGTGATTACATAAATGAAGTACTTAGAGTTTTCAGTAGTGTTTTAATTATAAGCATACATGCATATAATAAGATGAATTTTTAATTCTGTCCTAAAATAATTTGATAATTGTCTTTCGGGCACTACACCTAACAGTAACATCATTGATTGTTTCGTCAACAAATTCATTTTTCGTTGTAAGAATAGTTCTATTAATTGATTCTTTGGCAAGAAGTGATGATGTAAGTGTTTCAGGGAAAACCATAGCTATAAGACTATCCACCGCTAATGTTTCATTTTCTGACGAGATGATTAAGTCTTGCGGTAATTCTATTGTTTCGTTATCGTGTGACTGGTGCAGTCCATTCCCAATGTCTAAAAGGAACTTTGTAAATGCAAGATCTAGTCGGGCAGGCATATTTTGAGTTAGTTTATTTTTTGTTATTTCATTCCAGATGTATGATTTAATTAATGATGCATTAATCGTTTGTTTTTTTGTCCGCTTCGCATGACAGGTAAAGTCCGCTTTATTTTTCCATTTTACAATTTTTGCTGCCTTGCCGCTCAGTTCATTTTTTGGACATTGGTTTTTTAAAGCTATGCTCATTTCAGGTTGTTCTTACATGGACAAAACATCTGTCACAAGTGGATGGCCAACACCATCAATCAATATTGGTTGAGGACTGAATGGTGAGCCATTAGAACCCGAAAGGCATTCAGTTTCATGATGGATTTGTTGTTTGTCGCTTAATTTATTTTCATCTGGTAGCTTAAATCTTTTAGTATTTTCAGCTGGACACCTAATACTTGTTGTATTCTATGTAATTTTTTTTGTGTTGCTCTCTTATCCTTCCATTGCATTAGTCTTGCTGCTCTATTTTCTAAATTTATTCCTTCTGGTTGCATTCCATGCCTTGAACTATTATTAACAGTAGACATTGCAAAGAGAATCTCACAATAGACAAAGGAATGAGCAACAACAGGACTCTTGTAACAAAAAAAGCTAAAGCGCAGGAAGCATGGCATTTTTTTTCACAAATAGATTGAAATTAATAACATAACCAACATCACACTATAACTGTCAGTTTTAAGTACCTGTGGATTAGCCATTGGGACTGAGTCGACAACACAGGAGTGAATGCAAGCTGACCGTAGAAATCACGTTTCACAGAACCTGCAACCGTTTGGCAAACATTAAACGTAAAGAACAAGAATCTCATAAACAACAAACCAATAAAATACACAAGTAGAAGCACAAAGCACAATTACGCAAAAGCACACATCACAGAGGTAAGACACAGTACCAAACGCTACCCCCAAACTGAATACGTTTTTATACCGACACATATAGGAATTAAAAACAAGTTTAAGTAAGACTAAAATTATCTCCATAGAAGAATATGACTCATGGATTTGGGAGCGATTGTGAAAGCATAGGACCATTTAGCAAGATGGTCTAATTGAAATCTATGAAACCACATAGAACCATTTTTTTTGATGACATGTCATCTGAAAAAATTGAATTCCAAAAGCTAATTAAAAGAATACCAAGGCCAAGGCCTTTTTTTCCCGAGCCTTTCATAAACTACATGGGACAAAAGGTGCAAGACAACTATGTAAAAGACATTTCGAAAAAGCAACGTAGGAAAAATGAAACTATCACTGCATGAACACTTTCTAAGGTCAAATCAAAAGCCAAAAACATGAAACTTTGCCTAATAGGTTGCTGGAAGAACATAGGAGATAGGCAAACCAACTTATCCCTCCACATGGATACTTTGAGAATCATCATAAAAGAGAACACACGAAAATACATGGCACGAACACAATCAAATTTTCAACAGCCATAGTATCATAGTGAACCTAAAACGACACAGTGAATTAACACATGTGACCTATAAAAATCATCCTAATAGTAACCCAACATTTGTAGAAGTACAGAAAACGAACATGCAACCCAATAAATGTTACAAGTAAACATTTATGTAAAGATTAAGCTGTAAAATGGCAGAGAATCAACATGCAGGTCAATAAATGTTAGAAGACCACCAACATACCTTCAAATGATAGGCATATCAGTAAAAAAAAAGTGTATAAACACGTGGAAAAGTAGAGCCAAATCTACTAATAAATGCAACGGGAAGAAGAATGACAGAGTAGACCCAAAAAGCATACCTTTGAATGGAAGACACTAAATTAGGTGCTCAAATTGGAGTAATTGCACTGAGGAGTTTGTGTTTACTTTCCTGTGAGGAATAAGGATAAGGAAATGTTAACTGTGTGATGGCAATGGTTGAAAGGCTGGAATATAAAGAGGCTTAGAGACGGTAGAATTCACCTAGAGGACTGAGACTGAAATTGAATCCGGCAATAATTCATTGGGTAAAGCCTTTGCTACAAGTGGATCATTGAATCTGGTTGTCTCGAGGCTCTGATTAGACAATCTTTGACAAAAGAAGCGTCTTCATGCAATAATCCAGTAGGCAATTCGTCGGACCACCTCAACGCCTGCTCCAATTTGACGCCGATTTGAACCTTGCTACATATGAGATGACAGACTTTAATTCCAGCCGTTGGCTAAGGCAAATAATGGAGATGGAGGCTGCCTCTCTGTCCAAATCCGTATTTTTACGATGACATGGATTGAAGACGACGAAGCTTCTAGGTAAGGTGGAGCATCAGAGTGGGAAAAATAATTACAAAAAAAAGAACCAAAAAAAAGGAACAAAAAAAAAAACAAGAAAAAAGCTAAAGTATTACACGGAAAAAAAATGGGCTTTATTAGTTGCACCACACCTAAATTAAAACATTTTTATCTATTTATTTACACCAAATACTTAATTACAATTTTACAATATCTACTCTAACAACCCATTTTCATACTATTTCCACTAAAAAAATAAACAATAATTAACCAACAAAAAAGAGACTAAAATGGGTCGCTGCATATATTAGGATATTATATGATTTTATTTCTGTTTATTTTGTAAGGGTATTAAGGTATTTTACGAAAGGGATTAGGGTAATGAGCTTGAGCCATATATATGTATGGAATGATGTAATGGAACAAGAGGAAAAAAACAACACAGTCGACTATTTTACTTTTCCTGCTTTCGTCTCTTGCCATTTAACATGGTATCAGAGCAATTTCGATCCAATTTCTAAATTTTTTCAATAAGCTAATCTCATATGGCGGACGACAAGAAGCTTGATCCGTTTTATTTAAGTACGAGTGACAATCCAGGTGCGTTGATCACCCCAACGCAATTTACCGGCGATAATTATGATGAATGGTCAAGGGACGTTTGCGTGGCCTTGAGATCGAAACGAAAATTCGGGTTTGTTAATGGAGTAATTCCCAAGCCGACAGAGGAAGAAAAACTGGAAGATTGGTATACGGTTCAATCGATGTTGGTCTCTTGGATCAAGAATACTCTCAATCCTAAAATTCGATCCCTGTTTGGTGGCTATGAAGATGCCCAGGAGCTGTGGGATTCAATTCGGTCCAGGTACAGCATAATCAATGGAGCTAGGATTTGTCAACTCAAGAAAGACCTAGCCGAGTGCAAACAGATGAAGGACGAACCGGTTGCGACATACTATGGTCGGATAAGCAAGTTCTGGAATGATTTATCGACTCTTACGGTGATGCCGAGTTGCAAATGTAATCAATGCACCTGCAAATTAGATGAGGAATTTCAACGTATGGTGATGGAAGATCGTTTATATTGGTTTTTACTTGGCTTGGATCCATCATATGCCGCACTCCGGTCGCAGTTGTTGAATTTGGATCCATTACCAAGTGTTGACAGAGCCTTCCAAAGCATATCCCAGGAAGAGCGTTTGCACAAAACCGGAGGATTGTTACGAGATGATCGAGAAGCCATGATGGCATTTAAAGTACAAGCCGAGTCGAAGGAAAAACGAAAAGCAGAGAATGCTAAGAAATTTTGTAAGCATTGTCAAATTTCTGGCCATGATGATTTTGGTTGTTTTGAATTGATAGGCTATCCGGATTGGTGGGGTGACCGCCCCAGGGGGGCCGAGGTGGGGCTCGAATAGGTGGTGGTCGAGCTGCAGGTGGCCGGGGAAGAAGCTCCACAAGCGGCCAGCCACCATACAGCAGCGGCCAAAATGCTGGAAATTATAGGGGTGCTGCACATAAAATCAAGGCGAATCATACACATATTGGAGGCACTACAGCAGCTCATGGCCCTCCCACAACGTTGGAGGAATCCGGTCTTACAAATTTAACTCCGGAACAATGGAACGCGGTACTTGATGTGTTGAATTACGCCAAACCACGGGATCGGTAAAATTGTGGATTGTTGATACAGGTGCAACACACCATGTCACAAGTGTGTTTGATAAATTAATTAGTGTACATATGATGCATAATTGTCCCGTTTCATTGCCAGATGGAACTATATATAATGCCACACATGAGGGAGACTTATTTTTACCGGGTGGTCTTAAATTGCGCAATGTGTTATATGTTCCCAAGCTTGAATGTAACTTGGTATCTGTGTCGCAATTGATGGATGATTTGAACTGCCGAGCTGAATTTACATCTACTTTATGTGTATTGCAGGACCGAATGACGAGGAGGGTGATTGGAGTGGGTGAACGTAATGGAGGACTTTTCTATTTTCGGGGAGTACCTAGAGCACGTGTTATGGCTGCTTCAAGTAAGGACTCAATTCAGTTGTGGCATAAGCGATTAGGACATCCCTCGGAGAAGGTTTTGAAGCATTTTCCTCGTTTGTTTGGTTCTAATATTTTTAATAAAAAATTGTGATGTTTGTTTCCGTGCAAAACAACATAGGGGACGGTTTTTTAATAGTAATAAACGAGCTAGTAAAACTTTTGAGCTCATACATTGTGATTTGTGGGGTCCATATACGACTCCATCTACGTGTGGTGCGCGTTATTTTTTGACCATTTTGGATGATTTTTTCTAGATCAGTTTGGGTTTATCTTGTTTATGATAAAAGTGAAGTTGCAACGTTGTTCTTGGAATTTATGGCAATGGTGAGTCGGCAATTTGATGGTAAAATTTTACGAGTTAGAAGCGATAGTGGCACGGAATTTAAACGTTTATCGGATCGGTTTCGAAAAGATGACATTATCTTTGAAAAGTCTTGTGTCCACACGCCACAGCAAAATGGCCGTGTCGAACGGAAACACCAACATATTTTAAATGTTGCACGAGCACTACGGTTTGAGGGTCACTTACCACTAAAGTATTGGGGGGAGTGTGTGTTGGCAGCTTGTTTTTTGATAAATCGCACACCTTCGCGTTTATTAAATTATCAAACGCCATATGAATGTTTGTTTGGGAAAACACCAGATTTTGATATGATAAAAGTGCTGGGTTGTCTCTGTTATGCCCATAATCTCCATCACAAGGGAGATAAATTTGCTAGTAGAAGTCGTAGATGTGTGTTTTTGGGTTATCCCTTTGCGAAGAAAGGTTGGCTTGTCATGGATTTGGCAACAAATGAAACATTTGTGAGTCGGGATGTTCGCTTTTGTGAAAATGAATTTCCGTTCGCTACGCCGCCCCCAAGTCATTCCCTGCCAAGGACATTAGAGGGGGCCGAGTGTTTTCCAACCTTTGATCTTAATATGCCTATTGATAGTGAGTCAGAAACTAATGAGCCGATTCCTATCGCTCATATGGATAGGGACGAGGACATTATTGTCACTAGTGAGGAGAGGGCCGAAGAGTCTACTACAAATGATGGAGCGGTTTTGGGACGTGGTAAACGTGTTCGAGTTCCTAATCCACGTTATCACGATTATATAACTCATATGAAGGTTACTAAGCAAAGTCCTCCGGCACGCCTCTCCACTCGATCGTCCTCTTCAGGTAGTTTATCTCTGCTTACATATTTTGTAGATTGTTCCAAATTTTCTGATACACATCGCAGGTTCGTTGCCAATATGGAAACCGGTACTACCCCTCGTAACTTCAAAGAAGCTATGAAATCTCCTGGTTGGCGACAAGCTATGGCTGATGAAATAAAAGCATTGGAGGATCAGGGCACGTGGACCTTGCAACCTCTCCCCCCCCGGCAAAAAGGCATTAGGAAGCAAATAGGTGTATACGGAGAAGTACAATGAACATGGTGAGTTGCAGCGCTTGAAAGCTCGTTTGGTTGCTTTCGGTAATCACCAAACCGAAGGTGTGGATTATAATGAGACATTCGCACCGGTTGCGAAAATGGTTACGGTGCGTGCATTTTTGTCTGTGGCGGCGGTTAAAGGGTGGATAGTGCACCAGATGGACGTGCATAATGCGTTCCTTCATGGAGATTTGGAAGATGAAATTTATATGCGTGTACCTCCCGGATTTGAGAATAAAAACACGAACTTGGTATGTCGAATGCGAAAATCTCTCTATGGGCTTCGACAAGCACCGAGGTGCTAGTTTGCTAAACTTGCTGCTGCACTCAAGAGGTATGGATTTCAACAATCATATTCCGATTATTCTTTATTTACTTTAGTCCGCGGTGAGATACGACTGAACGTTTTGGTCTACGTTGATGATATGATTCTTGCGAGTAATGATGTCAACAGCTTGCGCATTTTCAAAGCATATCTTGGCTCATGTTTCAAAATGAAGGACCTCGGCAAACTGAAATACTTTATGGGGTTGGAAGTTGCTTGGAATGCGGAGGGTATTTTTTTTATCTCAACGAAAATATGCAATGGATATTATTTCTGAAACAGGCATGACAAACTCCCCTCCGGTTGATTTTCGATGGCACAAAATCACAGCCTAGCCACGGCTCAAGGACCCTTCTTGGAGGATCCCCTTATCTATCGGCGGTTAATTGGTCGCCTAATTTATCTGGGTGTTACTCGGCCGGATTTGGCCTATTCGGTACATATTCTCTCGCAATTCATGCAGGCCCCTAGGGTTGCGCATTGGGACGCAGCTCTTCGTGTTGTTCGGTATTTGTCGAAGAACCCGGGACAGGGTATTTTACTCAAGGCGGATAGTGCTTTAACTCTTGAAGGATGGTGTGATTCAGATTGGGCGAGTTGCCCTCTTACACGTCGCTCACTTACAGGTTGGTTAGTTCTACTCGGTACTTCCCCGGTATCTTGGAAAACAAAGAAACAAGTGGCTGTCTCTCGGTCTTCGGCTGAAGCGGAGTATAGATCGATGGCGGCCATTACATGTGAATTAAAATGGTTGAGGCAACTACTTGGTGACTTAGGAGTTCAACTACCTCTCGGCAGTATTCTTCATTGCGACAGTCAAGCGGCGATTCATATTGCTAATAACCCGGTATTTCACGAGCGCACCAAACATATTGAAGCAGATTGCCACTTTGTGCGTGATGCCATAACTACGGGCATTGTCTCTCCCACGTATGTACCATCGAGAGAACAGCTTGCGGATATGCTTACAAAAGCGCTTGGCGGGCAACAGTTGGACTTTTTGTTGGACAAGTTGGGAGTGCGGGCAACAGTTGGACTTTTTGTTGGACAAGTTGGGAGTGCGTTCTTCCCGCCCTCCAACTTGGGGGGGGGGGGGGGGTATTAGGATATTATATGATTTTATTTCTGTTTATTTTGTAAGGGTATTAAGGTATTTTACGGAAGGGATTAGGGTAATGAGCTTGAGCTATATATATGTATGGAATGATGTAATGGAACAAGAGGAAAAAAACAACACAGTCGACTATTTTACTTTTCCTGCTTTCGTCTCTTGCCATTTAACAGCATATATATTCATCTTCATCGCTGTTGTCATCGACATTGTTTCTAAAAATCAATCTCCGTCTTCTTCTCCTCCGGCAAGTGCACAAATCATCAAGCACCACCCTATGACCACAACCAAAAAAAAATTGTGTATAGATAGAATGTGAGACCAAAAACAAAATATTTGTGGTGTATCAGATTTTTTTTACGGTACATGAGGTGTATACGAGTAGAATTATCGGGGTGCAAATAAAGAGACACAATAAAAATACACATTTGTTATTAAAAAAAATTATATCAATTTTTTTTACGGTACATGGTGTGTTTATGAATAGCATTACCGGGATGCGAATAAAAGGACCCAATAAAAATACATATTTGTTAATAAAAAAAAATTACACTTGTCAGCTGCTCCTTCCCAGGGACGTGGAGCATTGTGGGAAGGGCATTGTTAACTTTTAAAAGAAGAGGGAAAGAGGGATATATTTAACGTGGAGCAAAGAAAAAAAAAATTCCATGGCAAAAGTGTTTTTTGGTTTTTAATTCATATTAGACATGGGATGTATAGATAGAATGTGAGACCCAAAACATAATATTTATGGTGTATGGATTTTTTTTTACGGTACATGAAGTGTATATGAGTAGAATTACCGGGGTGCGAATAAAGAGACCCAATAAAAATACACATTTGTTATTTAAAAAATTGTGTATCGATAGAATGTGAGACAAAAAACAAAATATTTGTGGTGTATCAGAAATATTTTTTTACGGTAAATGGGGTGTATATGAGTAGAATAACCGGGATGCGAATAAAGGGACCCAATAAAAATACACCTTCGTTAATTAAAAAAAATTATATCATATTTTTTATGGTACATGGGGTGGAGAAAAGCCAAAAAAAAAAAAAAAAAAAAAAAAAAAAAAAAAAAAAGAGAGGCAACACGTGTCACCACCTGGGTAAGGGCGACGTGGATCACTGTGGGGTGATCCTTCTTCACTCTTAATAGAAGAGGGATATTTTTTTTTTAGGGGTATATATATATACTAGATGGGAATGCCGCACAACGCGCGGCTTGTACACACTCGTTGGATATGAAATGGGGATACATAAAAAATAAAATTAAAAAAAAAAAAAACACTTTTTTTTCTAAAGGGCTGGGCCGCCCAATGAACAGTAAAAAAAGAAAAAAAAACACGTGGAGTGCTTCTTTGACATTTCCCAAATGTTTAAATCGGAATCGGATACATCTTAAGACAACACACATAATAAGATTAAGAATAAATTAAAGCTAATGTGTAGATTAAAAATATAATTGAGTCTCTAAAATGGAACAATTTAACTCAAACCCTTCAAAAAAAAAAAAAAAAAAAACTTTTTTTTTTTTTTCAAACGGAAGCCGCCCGATGAACAAAAAAAAAAAAAAAAAAAAAAAAAACTTTTTTCTAAAATTTGCAGCCGCCCTATGAACGAAAAAAAAAAAATACGCGTGGACGGTTTGGTTGGAGTTTCCCAACCAAACATTATAAATAGGTATATAAATATAATATATATATATATAAAGCATGTCCATAACTAGACTAAGGTATAATAGTACATTACTAATTTAAATGTATAAATATTTATTTGTCCTTTACGAAAAAAATTGCTAGTCCCTAGAAATTAATATGATAACAAATAAGTTAATATATATAAAAAAAAAATCGTTTATATTAAGCCTATGACATATCATTTTATGTATCAAACGTCAACTATTAGGTCGATATGCGACATTATGATTATTTTGTTTCCTAAAAAATAGATTATTTATACACTTTGTTACTTATTGCCATTTATAGGGATGTACAACGAAATTGGAAAACTGGACTGACCGACTTAACCGGATTAAACCAGACCGGAAAATGATGAACCGCGGTTTTCCAATCGGTTTTTTCATTGAAGAAAAACCGAACTGGAAATCCAATTCAATTTTCGGTTTTATCCATAAAAACCGGTATGACCCGAACCGAACCGGTTATACTTCATTTTTAATTTTATTTATATATATATATATATATATATATATATATATATATATATATATATATATATATAAAATTTAATTTGTTCACTAGCTCCTACTATAAAAAACCTCCACACACAACCCTAAATTTCTAAACCTTATACTTCTGCCGTTTCTACCTAAACCTAAACCTAAAATGCTTCCCAGCCGCCGATAACCACCGTTTGAGCTCACCGGCCGTTCTTGCTTCTTCTAATATTCTTCATCCTTTGATCATGAAAGGCTGAAAGCAACCTTTGAAATTGTCGTTACAACGACCACCCGCTCGCTTATGGTGCCAATAATGGTGTTTGTCTCATTTTTAGAAGAAAAAAATCAAAATTTTATGGTAAATAAAATACAGTCTGAAAACCGAAACTGAACCGAACCGGATTGTATTGGTTCAGTCCAATTCAGAAAAATGACCAATTCAGTTCAGTTTAGAAAATATCAAAACCGTAACAACAGTTCAGTTCAGAAAATCGTAAAAAACCGACCGGACTGGATTATGTACACACCCCTAACCATTTATGCCTTCACGTTATGAGTTAACTAGTTTTGAAGATTTGATATATCCTAAGTTCCCTTGACTAACAGGAAACAACGTATATATTTTTATACACCGAATCAAAGGTATGTGTAGTTTGCCATCCTTAGTCAATGTTATGCTCAAACAAAATGTGTTATGGTTCACCCTCTTATCCATGCATAGTTTTGCGGCTCTGTTAATGCAAGTTTCAAGGTTATGTGTAAATGTTGAGCAGAATATTTAAAAGGACAATTATAATTCGATAGGTAAAACCTAATTTGCTCTCTTAAGCTCAGTGAAGAGTACTTCCTAAAGACAACATTCCATTTATGAGACCCGTCATGTGTATCGCAATTCCAATAATTTAACTTTGTAATGGATTCAAGGCTTAACTCAAAGTATTTGAAAAAATTGTGTGTTGTACTAAGCCACTTTTATGACAGGAAACAATTAATATTCCGATGTGACGACATGGTTAAAATTAGCTCGAGTCATTACATACTCACTTAGCAAACATGACACATGGACAGACCTAGAAAATGGCTCATCCGGTTTTTATTTTCAATACATCGAAAACCTTGTATAAATCAGTCTAACACGATTAGTTGTTTTAATCCAGTCCACCCAACCGAAAATATATAATTCATTAACCCACCCGACTATCAATTTTTGGTTCCGACCCTGACATGACAAGTATCAAACGAATATATGTTTTCATCAATCATTAAAATAGCGATGAAGATTATCTTTGTGATCATTCTCATAATCAATAATTAAAAGACCCACTATAATGTCCCGTAAAAATCATAAATCCACACCGTATCGATATCTTTATTTAACCGGAAGACGTCGGTGTTTTCGTTTATAAGTGAATTTACATTAAAAAAAAGGTGTTTTTCAACGAAAATATAGGTATATCCACCGTCCGTATATATCACCTGCAAAAATTCCCGTTTTTCATATACCTTTCCCGTATGTGGCCCATGATATCAATGTTTGAGTGATGTTAATGTCACAACAAAATAATCACAATATGTTACATAATACATTTTTATATCATTAATATAAGCCTTACCGATCAATAGTATAATATTGTGTTATATCCTTTAATTTATCATGAAAATTTTGTGTAAAAATACGTTATGCCGATCAATATGATACAACTGTTTGATAATAATACTATATATTTTACATTGAACAAGTGAATTAAAAATTGACAATTACATATATTTGATATAGTGATAATAAAAACCGATACTAGACAACATCCACAATGATATTATGCCGGGATATGATCAAGTTGGATTTTTCAAAGGTCGAATGTGAACATTCGACCATCAAATATGATGTTCAATTTCCAGTTGTTCAATATTTATATAAAGCTTACCGTGGTGTCAAGAACAATGGCAGACCCATGTTGATTAGGGTGGGGGAAATGCCCCCACTGAGATCCGATAAAAATAATTAATTATATTCAAATGATTGAGTTTTGTTTTTAAAAATTTAAAACACTACTAATACCTCGGATCTTTCAATTTGTTTCGGTACCCTAACTTAAAAAAAAGTATGCGCCCGCCACTAAAGGTGAAAGTAGGGTTGTCATATCTCTCGTAAGGTTGGAGATAGATAATTAATATTTCAGATATTTTAACATGGCTCCCCAAGAGTTGAGTATTGTTAAGTGTAGGTCAATTATATTTTTTTCATACCCCACACTCAAGGGCAGATGTATGTATAGACTTAAGGGGTTAAGCCCGTCCGGATAAAAATATTAATTACACAAAAAATCTATATAGTCCGTTTCGATTAATAAAATATTCTTAATCCAGCCTACTTGACAAATTCGATATAGTCCATTAGCCCACTCCAACTTAAAATCCTCGCTTCGCCTTTGCCCACACTTCAAACAATTTTTTTTTGAGATAATGGTTATAAAGAAAAAAAAGTGGATAATAAATTGTCAAAAAGTACAATTGGATTGAAAAATGGTGAAAAATGACAAAAACACATGAAATGACGAAATTAGATTTGCCATATTTAACGACTTCAATTCCGCCATCAAACAAATCCACTAAAACTTGTTAATATCAAACAAATCCACTACTAAATAAATCCACTAAAACAAAAAGAAAAATAAAAAAACAGAAAAAGAGCTTAAATGTCCAGTGGAATGACAATTTGTATTTTTTTCTCATTATATTCAATCAACTGAACAAAATACCAATTAGTACGTACATGATTTGTGTCCTTTTTAACATTTGTTCTTTTTTATTTTAGATAACGATATTTGCTCAGAGGTTTAATTAAACTTATTATATACGACTCTGATACGATATTGAATTACCATCGAAATACTCTGACATCATGTTGAATTACCGTGGAATTTCTCCTGAAACTTAGGCGGTAAGGTAACCAATAATTAACAAAGGTTGGATGGGGTGTCTAAATCGACAACCATAAGTATCGCTGAGAAATTTAACTTGTTATGAAACAAGAAACCTCCGCTGCCCCAAAAAAAGAAAAATATCAGATCGATATAAACATAAACTAACTGATCAACTTTTGTGTCAAATAATAATGGTGGAAAGGGTTGAAGAATCCTTCACGGCCTTCTATGAAAGTTGGATAACCAAACAGCAGGAAATTCATGAACAAATGCTTGCCTTCTCCATGTCATCAGATGCAGAAAACGACCAAAAATGTAGAGAAGTAATCGAGCAAGTGTTTGAACATTACCATGATTACTATAGAGAGAAGAGTCGAGCTGCGAATGAAGATGTGTTTCTGGTGTTATCTCCACCGTGGATCACTTGTTTCGAGCGAGCTTTGCTTTGGGTTTCTTGTTTCAAGCCATCAATGGTGTTCCCATTGATCAAGAACTCGATGGGTGTGGAGTTATCATCAGATCAATCAAAAGCTTTAGGGAGAATTAAAGCTCATACTAAAAAGGAAGAGAGAGAAGTTGACAAGGTGATGGCTGATGTTCAAGAAAGTGTGTCGAGAATGACGATTGAAGGGATGCTCCAGGAACATGGACGATTAGTTAACGGAGAGGAATCCCGTCTTGTGAATGCTATAGAGGATCTAAAGGGGGCGATGCTGGTGGTGATGGAAAAGGCAGACGGGGTTCGAGGTTCCACCATGAGAAATGTGTTTAAGATATTGAACCCACATCAGACCATCAACTTCTTGTCCGCTGCTACCCGGTTCCTCATCCATACGAGGAGGGTAGGTATGCAGCGGCGGGCGGCGCTAGCATCATCGAGTGGTAATTCTGTGGGTGGAGTTGTTGCTGCTGATGCACCACCGGCTACCCCCCACCCCCACTGAGCGCGCATATGTATGCCCTACCCTAAATCAGATATTGATCAAGAAAATAGATCATGTGATCTTAAATTAAAAGTCGGTTAGTATAATTAATTTCAATTTCACCCAACGCGCTTTTATATTTTGGGGTTTACATTAGTGTCAGTCTTGTTATTATATAGTATGATGTGTCTTGTTGGAGTTACAATTAATTAGTTCATGTTTTAATTAAGTTGTCTTTGTGGCATGCATGATTGAAGCAAACTAGCTTGCTTTGAACAACAGCTTCAATCTGCTCCAACACATTAATTAGGTGTCCGTCCGTCAGGCGTCAGCAATGCTCTCACATCAATTAATTTGTCCTGCCCGTCGTGTTAACGTAATTCATTCCTTAATCTCAAAGTAAATGAGATACATTCATCAAAATTAACGTACAACAGCTTCTGCCTGGAGAGCAAATTGTATTCTCAACCTTTGAGAAACAGCCCAACCCTCTGTGATCTGCTGGGCTCACTTGTACCCCAATAGGAGAATGACAACTGCATAATTTTTTTAACGAAAAGGACAAACAGTGAATCCCGAAAATCAGTGAATTTTTCGACAGTGAATCCTGAAAATTTGTGCATTTCGACAATGAATTGTGAAAATTAGTGAATTTCGACAAGTGAATTTCGGCAGTGAATTTCAACAGTGGATAAATAGTTTTGTCCTTTATGCAAAAGTTCCAAAAGACTGTCATTCTACTCAATTGATGAAATATTTTTGTCTTTCTCCCTCATTCCCCCTAAATTCTAAAATGAAATGACTAAAACACCCAATGAGTATTATTAATGAAATTGTTATAAAATAATGGTAAATAGTTGATTTCTTAAAATAATCAGGAATAAGATAGAAAAAGAGTACTTCACTCGTTATTAGTAGTATAAAAAGATTTATATTAAATGAAAAATCTAACAAAGTAAAATAACTTATATTTAATTTAAGGACGGAAAGAGTATTTACTATTGACAAAATATTTAGCACCCCAATCCAACGGGAGTAGATCATCTCAAGTACTTAAGGGTCAAGTGTATTTGTTTTTACATATTATCACCAAAACGACGTAGTTTTGAAAAAATAAATACGCGGTTAGATGATTTTCACATTTGGAATGTGTGGTTAGATCATTCTACTTGAGACAATACTTCCTCAAGTTACTTGAGAAGATCATGTTCCCCAACCCAACACGTCCTTGCCTGTGACAATAGATGACGTCAACGCAGTGCATATTGGTGACTCCTTATATGAGAGTATTCACCTTAGAATTTCTCATATCAAACCTGTTCAAAGAAGCTTTAAGAGCATTTGATGTAGCTATTGAAAATTCTTTAAAAATGTATTTTAGAGATTTAGAAAAAAATATCACCGCAGCAGATATTCTATTTTTTACTGTCAAATATTATAGATTTGATTTTGAACCTTGTCAAATATAGATTTTGTAAGAAAATTCCTTTAAATCTACCTCATTAGATTCTATAAATTTTCATTTATATGATTATATCTACCGTATTATGTAAAATATAGAATTTGACGTATTTCATCTTGGAAAAAGTTTCTATAATCTAGAAAATTATTATTGAAAACTGTAAAATAAAGAATTCGTTAATAGGATTTGATGCAAGTGCTCTAATCCCTTCAACAATATGTTTTCTCGAGAACTTGTGAGTGATTCAAGTTCAGCTTGACTTTTTACTCGTATAGTTTGGTTCGATACGGTTTGAGAGCGAATGAAGGATCGAGCTCGTCTTGAATAATGCTCGAGTACTAAAGGATCGAGCTAGACTCAAGCATTTTAATGTTCGACACGTTAACTCGTGAGCATGTTCGAACTAAAAAATATTTGAGAAAGATTATGTATAAATTGAATTAAAATTTTATTATGTTTTTACTACTTTTATTCCTGAATAACATAGATATTTCATTTACAAATAATTTTTATGTAGCATGCTATCTTAAATTGAAATATATCGAGAATTTCCAAAAAAAAAATTGGAATATATCGAGAATTTTTTTATTTATATTTAAGTGTAGATACCCTTGGAAAATAAAACACATATTTTATTTTAACTCAAAATAAATTCGAGTGCTCGAATTAGAAGGTGCTCGTGATCGACCTTGAGATCAAAGCAATGTCAAGTTCGTGCTCAAAATCAAATTCGTTAAATTTTAAGTATGTTCGACTCGATAAATAAAATTCTCGGCTCGGCTCGGTTGGTATAAGCCTTAAAATACCACTCCAACATCTTTCTGCTTGTCTGCAATAATGGTATTTTTTTCCAAGATAAAAGAGAAGGTGTTGCAGGCTGCTCAATCACACTCTCAGGCTGCTCAGTCATGCATCATGGATGTACGTAATGATTATCCTTTTATAGGCATCCCTCGTGGGGAGTTAATGTTCGAATTCTTAATTTGTAGGGCCATTGATTGAGGGCTAGAATAATATAAATCATAGGCATTTAGGCAATAATGTCTCAATTAGTTTAAAATCGTTGGATATAATCAATCATAGATTGTGGCAGTTAATGAGGAATCAATCGTGGGATTTGCCTATTACTATGTTGTAACTGCCTCTAGAGGCCAGAGACAACATTAACTGCTCATGAGCGACCAAAATGAACAGATCATTAGGTCGGTGGTGCATGACCATGCATATTTTGTATTATGTTGGTTATCTGAGCTGAGAATAGGTTAGACCGAGCTGAAGTACTAATCCGGCCTTTGAAGGTGACCTGAGCTTTGAGAGCGTCCAGAATGTGCTCAGTGGAACCCTAGCTGGAACTTTCAAATGTGAGACATGGTATTTTGCATGGCCTAGATCGGACCATCTACCGATTTTGACCTAATTGAGGCCCAACGAACGTCACGTGTATAACTTATGGGTCAACATAAAGTGTATCGTGTGTGGAGTAATTTACGGAACAGATCCGTAAATATCAGGAGTAATTACGGAATAATAAAATATAAAATGAAGAACACGTAAATAAAGATTCGTTTTATTAAATAGATCGAACAAAATTACTATTACAGTACAGATCTGACTCGAAACAGAAACGAAACAAAAGTACAACGTATAAATTAAGGGACTAGAAATCAAACCGAGACGAGTAAGTTACTATTTCTTTAAGACAAATGGCTCCGGTATTATGCCCACGGTAGTAGCAACTGTTTCCCAAGATACAACGGCTTCACCTCTCGAGAATTAGAGTCACTTCAAAAATCCGAGCTTCAGCGAACCTACAGAGTGCTCCGACTCAAGAACTAAGACTATTTGTCGTGGAGAATACCAAAGAAAAATTGATGCTCAAACCTTCACTCATTAGGTTCTTTATATGGTGGAGAGCGTGTGTCAATAATCAATTTTTATTGGTCGGATGACATCCTAGTCGGCCAACTTTTCCCTCAAAATATGTGTGTGTGTGTGTGTCTTTCGTCTCTGGAAAAAATCTTCAAGCACAAATTGCTTCAACGTTACGTTATATCTAGAGTTGTTGGGGAAATTGCAAAATCGGTCCCATAACTTTGGGATGATATCAATTTTGGTCCCATACAATTTCTATTTATCGTTTGTAGTCCCGTAACTTGAAAAAACACATCGATTTCAGGACAATTAAATTTTCCGGCGGCTTTTTTATATTTTCCGGCCAATTTGCCATGTGTCTGCTGACTGGATAATGCTGAGTTGGCAAATTTTGACATGTAGGACAGCAGAAAGAAAAATTAAAAAAAAAAAAAGCTACACATATCTTCATCCTCCTAAACCCTCGCCATTTTCATTGCCAATTTGCCATGAAACCCTTTCCCGCCATACCTTCAAAACCTAATACCCTTCTCCCAAAATCATAGCAGATTTTTTCCCTTTATTCATATCACCAAAGCATTTCCACACACACATTCAGTCCATCCATACATGCACGTGAATTTTATTTTTTTATTTTTAATTTAAGAAAACTATGGGAGGTGAACTTTTATCCACAAATAAATATCAACTATCATGCGATTAACATTCATAAAAATCTAGCAAGTACCGAGTTGATTAAATCACATTTATAGTAAAAGTACACCAAAACGAACTAGTGCATGATTACATGCCGACTGAGTTTACCTTTGACACCACCACTACCGTTTCACATCCAAGACCGATGACAAAAAACCAAAAAGGTCAATGGCCAAAACATCCAAGATAATGACAACATAATTGTAGCCAAATACTAATAACAACCCAAAAAACAAAAGGACAACAACCACACGATACTAGCATTGATGAACTTTTTTCTTCCCTTTCTTCTCCTTCCCAACAATTTGGCTTTCTTGAGACAATTTTAAGTATTTTTTCCCTCCTTCCACGATTATTGAATGTGATGTGTTTGGTTGTTGTGTAAAGCATGGTCTGGTGTAGCCACCAGCTGTTGGTGGAGGAGCCCTGGAATTGATTCTTGTTTGCAAACTTGGAAACTTGGTAGTTGATGTGTTGGTTTGAGACATTTGGAGTTTCTTTGGAACATTGATGGACCAGCCCGTTGAGGCATAACATCCTGGAAAATATTGCTAGTCGTCGACTTTCAATCGCTTCCGATTCAACCACTTCATTTTTCGACACGGTAGGCCTTGGTGGTAAAATTGTTGGCATTTGTATCTCATTGCTCCTCCTAACCTGCATAAATACCAACATGCCAACATTAGAAACAGATCTCCACCACCAACAAGATTGAACACAAAGCAAGAATTGATGCATTAAATAGTTAACTTTAGTATCAAGAGAAGAAGAAAATGGCAGGTTTCCTTAGTCGCTTTGATTTTGCTTTTTTTTTTTTGTTGAACATAATATAATTCATGAAATTAAAGCAACAAGCTTGAACAAGTACATACTTACTATCAAAATAATTAATCCTCACACTTACTTTCAGTTTTTGTCTCTTATGAGTTTCAGATGGCCAATCCATTGTGACATTACTTTCTTGTTCAGTACTGGGTGTGGGATCCCTAACCTGTATAATTACACAAACATGATAAATAAGATAAGCATCAAATATGTACAAAATTATTAACAAATCACTTACATTCAGTTTTTTACCCACCTGGGTTTCATATGGCTCATCCATTGTGACATTGCTTTCTTGTGCAGTAGTGAATGTAGGATTCCTAACCTGTATAATTACCAAAACATGATACGTAATATAAGTATCAAATCTGTGGAAAAAAATATTAACAAATCACTTACATTCAGTTTTTTACTCACATGGGTTTCAGTTGCATTCCGTGGACATCTCGATTTGTTGTGGCCAGGTGCTTTACAACGAGTACATGTCACTGTTGTTTGTTGTCTTTTAAGTCTATGGCTTCCTTGTGAACCTTTATTATTCTTCTTAGTTTTAATATTTGCCTCATCTGGCTCTCTTCTTCTTGCACCAGAAGGTCTTCCCACACCTCTACCAAAATTAGGTGGCAATGGCGGGATACACATTGTCTCTCCCCACAAGGTCTCTCCACTAATGGGCAGGATTGCAGATGCATAAACTTTTCTATAGGTTTCTCTTGTGTAGCAAGAATCAACAAAGTCCACTACATCCCAGTTTTGATCGACAATGGCTCTAATTGCATGATTACACGGTATGCCACTCAATCCCCATGCTCTACATGTGCAAATATGTTTGTGCAAGTCCACGTAAAAGCTTGTGCTCCATCATAGCATGATATCGATAGTGGAAATCATCGCCTTTATTGGGATGCGATCGGATATCTTCTCCGTATTCCTTTCAATTATTTTTTTAATCTTAGGACATAACCTTCCATTCCATTTTGTTCTTCGCCCTATCCCTGTTTTCCTGCAACCTTCTCATTAAGTACTCTCTAATCCATTCCAACATTGTAAGTATTGGTTTCTCTCTTGCATCTAGAATGCTAGAGTTGAAGCTTTCACATACATTATTAAGCAACATATCACACTTGGGAACTTCAGAAAAATGAGATTTAGACCATTCTGATGGGGGTTTATTACTAAACCAGTCAAATGCAGTACTATTCAATGTTTTCATCTCCTTCATCATGGCTTTAAATTCACCCTCAGTTGTAGCTTGTGCTGCTCTCCACAAAGCATTTTTGAAACTCAAACCTCTAAAACCTGCATTCTTGAAATTGTTATGCAAGTGTCTTACACAAAACCGATGGTTACAATTTGGAAACACTTCCTGAGATGCTTGTATTAAACCTTTTTGCTTATCAGACATTAAGGTCAAATTCTCATCTTGAACAATGCCTAAATCTAACTTCAACACATTCATAAACCATGACCATGTATCCGTACTTTCCTTACCAACAACCGCATAAGCTATAGGGTAGAGATTATTATTAGGATCAACACCCAGCTGCAGTTAGCAAAACCCCTTCATGTGGACCCTTTAGGTGACATCCATCAACACCTATGATTGGTCTACATCCCCCAACAAAACCACGTTTCATGGCATCAAAGCAACAATAAAACTTACTAAACCTATTCTCACCATTTTCATCATCTACTCCCAAAATAATAGTGCTTCCGGGATTTGTTTTTCTCAACTCCCTCGCATAATCCCAAAGTTTTGTGAATTGAACATACGGATCCCCATCAATCATATCTATAGCTCTCCTTTTAGCTCTATAGGCTTGTTGTTTAGACACATTCACTTTAATTTCATGAATGACATCTTCTCTAAAACCCTTAACACTTCTCTTGGGATCTGACTCAAATTTTTGTTTATATTTCTCACTCAGCCATTTGGTTTTCACATTTTTAACATGGAAAACAGGTGGGCAGGAATGTGATGATACAAACTCTCTAATTTGCCAAGACAATTCTCCTTGCTTCTTTAGTGCATTTATCTTCCAAACACAATTTTCCCCACCACATCTCACATAAACTCTTCTTTCATCATTTTTGGTGAATTTCAATGTTCTTTTTGTATTAATTGCATGGGACTGCACCGCCTTTTTAAATTCTTCCTTTGTCCCAAATACCATACCTAATTCAAAAACCGGATCAAAGATCATATCACGTGAAAAATTGGTTCTCTCTTGGTTCATTTTCATCATCGGAAACCTTGCACTCATCAAAATCAACCACATCATCCAATACATCTTCTTCACCACTACTGTCCTCAAAACCATGTCTATCATCATTCTTTGTCGAAACTACGTCTTGGTCTACATTTTGTTCCCATAGTTCATCATCTTCAGTGCTCTCCATGCTCATATTATAGTCATCGTCTTCCAATGAGTCTAAATCAACAACATTATCGGTCTCGACAATGTCTACAGAAAATGATTCAACAACAAAACAACCAAGTTAAACAACAATCTCAATCGTAAAGAATCTATCGGTATCAATACATGACTCAGAGAAGAGGAACAATAGATTATAAGATTGTCTTCTTCAGCATAATCACAAATTTCAGGATAGAATCAAACTTTGGGGTTCTATTAGTACCTTAAAAAGATATATAAACACTACCAGTAGCTTCATAAGTTTCACATTAATGAAAAAGAGCTATCAGTAAAAAAATCACTCACCAGTGAATGAAACTTGATGATCCAAAGAATCCTTGTGCGTTTGAATGACCATCCTAGTTGATTTCCCGTCCTTGTCGCTAACCAAAAAAAAATCCGTGTATTTTTTTTTGTGTGTGGAAATGCTTTGATGATATGAATTAAGGGAAAAAATCTTCTATGATTTCGGGAGAAGGGTATTAGGTTTTGAAGGTATAGCGGGATAGGGTTTAATGGCATATTGACAATGAAAATGGCGAGGGTTTAGGAGGATGAAGATATGTGCTTTTTTTTTTTTTTTTTTAATTTTTCTTTCTGCTGTCCCACATGGCAAAATTTGCCAACTCACCATTATCCAGTCAGCAGACACATGGCAAATTGGCCGGAAAATATAAAAAAGCTGCCGGAAAATTTAATTGTCCTGAAATCGATGTGTTTTTTCAAGTTACAGGACTACAAACGATAAACAGAAATTGCATGGGACCAAAATTGATACCACAGTAAAGTTATGGGACCGATTTTGCAATTTTCCCAGAGTTGTTTTCTATCCATCCCGCTGAAAATATCTTCAAGCCCAACTTGCTACTACTTTGTACATACAGCTGTGTTCTCTTCATCTCGCTGGAAATATCTTCAATGCCACTTGCTGCTGCTTTATACAGAGATATATATGCCACAATAAATAATTATTTTCTTTCTTCAAAATGAAACAGTTATTTCTTTTGCTGGATATTTTCGGCACGATGATATTTTGAAAACCTTTCCATTTTGGGCCTCCGTTGAGGCAAAGGAAAGAAGAAATCTGGTTTATAAATTATAATTGTGATTCGTTTCCGTAAAAAAAATCAGGTTTTTATATTCTAATTTTCTAATGTTTTATTTTTAAACCTATATCATTAAAGTCTATGTTGTACACACACGACGATACGGTTAATTCAAAATTTTAAAGACACCACACGCCGCCAACACGTTATATATATATATATATATATAATTCAATTTATCAAAAAAAATTATCGTAATCATCTGAAAAAACTAAACAAAATAAGATATGTATTACATAAACTCTATGAATATCTAGAATAGATATTCGACCTTTATACGGTGCCAAAAGAAATTGTGATTGACTGTCAAAATATTACAATTGTCAAAATGATTGTTTATAAATAAAAGGGGGAATGAGGGAGAAGGACATAAATATTTCATCAATTGAGTAGAAGGACAGTTTTTTGAAACTTTTGCATAAATGACAAAACTATTTATTCACTGTCGAAAATCACTTGTGTTCGAAATTCACTGTTTAAATTCACTGACGAAATTCACTAATTTTCAAAATTCATCATCGAAATTCACTAATTTTCGGGATTCACTTTGTAATTCACTATCGAAATTCACCGATTTCGGGATTCATTGGGGAGATTCACCGATTTTCGGGATTCACTGTTTGTCCTTCTCGCTATAAAAATTATGCGGCAATTGTCCTTCTTCCTATAAAAAATATGTAGATATGTCCCGTTACTTAAAAATATTTCAGATTGTGTCCTTATCCCTAATTTTCCATAAATAAAAAGACATATAAAATTGATACGGCGTATTATTTATTTAATTATTACAAAAATGAAAATTGTGTATTTTAACGTTTCCATTGAACAAAACTTAAATTAAAAAATTGGGTTCATGAGTATCGAGGAGTCTCGGTGCCGTGTCGGGGAGTGTCGACGGTTGTCGGATATTTAAATTTTAAATAATATTAATTTAATCAGCCAACACGTGTCAGACATGGTGTCGAAACATGTCGTGTTGTGTCTTGTGTCGAATACGGCGCACGACGATCAGATTGAAGTGTCGGTGCATCATAGATTAAAGTACATATATATTTTTCGTCAAATGGATATTTTACCTTGAGAAACATTTTATTTCATATAATTGGACTTAGTTATCCTTGTACAGTGCACTCAAATATGCAACACACTGGTTTAGACATGTTAAATATAAGATCGGATAAACTGCAATTTTTTCCGTTATAAAAAACAATTGTAATACCCAAATACATTAGAATATGAGAAAATTGTACCCTCATGATCGGACCGTGTCCCTCAGATTTTATGAAAGAAAGGTGCATTAGCGGTTAATACTTTGTAATTGGATAAATTATACAGAGAATTAGGAAAAAAACACACGTTATGGAATATTTTCAATTTGTACAATCAAATATTTTTTATAGAGAACAATCAAATATTTTTTATAGAGAAAAATACAACTCTCCAATATTTATAGATTAAAGGACAGAAAAATACCCGGCGCCTTGCATGCTTCAATTTTTTATTTATTTTTTTTTTGGGCTTTTTCTCTTTCAATTTTTTTTTTTTCTCCCAAAAACTCATATCTTTTGATATAGGTTTTCAAACGTGAAAAAAATTTCATAGAATTTTTTATTTTTTCATGCTCTTTGATTAGAGACTTGGTTCTATATCATTACATCGTTTTTCGTGAAATTCACTATCAAAATTCACTCATTGAATCTCGCCATAAATCCAGAAAAATGGTGAATTTCGACAGTGAATTTTTAGAAATTACGTTGGAATAAGGTGGATGTGGTCTCAAAATAAATAGTATGGAAAAAAATAAAAAATTTAGTGGAAAGAATTTTCAAGTTTGGAGTTCAAAGTTGAGAGATATAAGTGTTTAAAAATAATGGACGAAAAAGAAATTGTATTGTTGTTTATTTTATTTATTTTTGTGGGAAAGTTGTCCAGTTTTTTTGCTAAAAAAATATTTTTATTTTTCTCCGTAATTCTACCAAACTATATGGAATACAAGGGAATGTACAAATAAATGTAAAGTCTTTTCACCTGTGTGAAGTACTAAAGTCTTTATATATTAAATGCACATGCACATTTAGAGTATCGATATTAATAGTACTTCTTCCGTCCCGCAATATAAGTCTATATAATAGCAATAGTACTATATAAATTTTTTTTTCTTTTTTTCTGTCCTTTTATTTTCTTTTTCAGAACCATACATATTGGTTTTTTTAGGGTAATATATATTGGTTTTAAATAATGATATATCTTTGATGTGTCCAAAAAAAAAAAAGGAAAAAACCACGTGACTGAATCAATTATTTTTTATTTTTTTTTGTTGAACGCGACTCAATCATTTTTAGAAGCTAATGTATCTGGTAAAGGAGACGAGGTTGTGGCAACTGAGAATGCCAAGTATGCAGATTTATGTTTATCACTTAAGTGTAGATTTATTATTCATATTTATCCTGGAAAAAATCGTCTAAACGTATATAATTAATATAAATTAATTATATATGTTATTCTTACTGTAACGTCCCGCTTCCAATTACCGAGTTCTTATTCGAAAACGAAACACTCAGCATATATAATATTAAATAAATTCAGTATTGTAGGTAAGCCTCTACTACATCGTATCGAGTTTAGCAAACGAAAGCTAAAAAGACTCGGCAAATCATCATAATTGCTACTAAGAATAGAAACCCCAAACATACTAAAGATAGAAAAGGTAATTTACAACAACAAAGCAAACGAAACTTACATCATATGATGTCAAAAGAAAAGTACAACACTTGTCTTACAAAAATCTGGGAAAAAAAGAAATATCTAGTACATCTTTTGAATGTAAAAGAAAGCGAAAGCATCATCATGACATCAACATCATCAAACATCATCCTCGGCAAGCTCGTAGTCAACATGTTCATCTTCTCACCCCACGGAGCATATATACAACGAAATGCAATGTAGGTAAATACATGTACTTAGATAAGAGGAAGAAGCTAAATAATAACTGAGTCTTACAATAAAATGTTCATATTATTAATTAAGTTATCGTTATGTGACCTGCGTTTGATAAGAAAGATTTCGCAATCTGGCTCGATCAAATACAATTTATAGAAACTCGAAACCTTAGGCAAAACTCACTTTCTAACCGGCAGTGGACCGGGTCGATCGTAGGTAGTGCGTTCAGAGTCCGAGGTCGATTCCATAGGGAGATTGAATCGAATATAAAACTTGTGTTAAAATCAGAGGGCAAAGAGTATATGAACAAGACAAAAGATCGAAGCTTTTACTATATATTTTACGGCATAAACAAGGATCTGAATCAAGGACTCTTATCAATATCAAATTTCGTCAAACCAATGATCTACACAATCAAAACAATATTGAGAGAAAACAAATCGAAATTAGGAAACTTACAATAATGAAGATCAAAATATTGTAGATCAAGAAATCTGAATCCCAAATTATCAAAAGATACAACCTTTAATTCATACAATGATCCTAGACACGAACTCCACCAAGCTATCGATCGAATATCGTATTCTACTCTATATACAAAAATCTAAACTAAGAAATTGAAGGACTTGACAAGGAGCGTGTCTTAACCGACCTACCTATCCTATGTAGTCCAACGACATCCACGGGTGCCAACTCCTAATTCTAGTGAATAGACTGAACAACTCGATCTAATCACCCTATGTGAAGCTAACCGACTCTCTCTTTAGAAAACCGATTATCCTAACATGATTAAGTTTTAGAGCAGCTCGAACAACGATGACAAACCTCTGTATTGGAAACGGACCTAACAACTAGGCCGAATCTACGCAACGATCCCAAAACCCCTTGTCCTACATCTCACCGCAAAATACATCTATAAGTTCGATATGTGTGACAGTGAACTAGGTGATCAAACTAATTCAAAGATGTTATAATAAATTTAGGACGTGGATTAATCGTTTAAACATGATATTACGCACTACACAATTCCCAATCTCATCCCCCTTAGGGTTTTCGCTCACTTTCACATAATTCGACTACACATGCAATTAGCTACTCGTGATTATGCTAATAAACGAAATAAGAATTGAAATCATGCTAGAAATAATAAAAGAGAATAAATTCATTACCATATAATTGAGGCAAAATCTGATCTGAAAAAGTATGAAAAAATAATCCACCAAAAGTCGAATCTTTGGAACTTGAAATGTAAATCTAAGCTATAAAAAATGTTTAGAATCAAAAGATGTTATCTATGGAATCAAAGGATCAAAGGATGATCAACCTACACTAAAACCGCACCAAAATTGCCCTAAATATGTCTAAAGTCGGCAGAATACGTCAAGGGGCTGAACGAGCTGCGTATTTATAGTGTAGGTCAATTCTTTCTACTGTCGGTCGCAAACGCCCGTTTGCCTGGAAATCTGATTCTTGATTAGGGTTTCTCCTTCCATGAACAAGCGGTTGGCCTGCCTTGAATGCTAGTTTGTCTTATACGAGCTTTCTTGATTCGGGTTGAACCCATCCAAACACTAGTTTGGGGGTAATTTGAACTCTCGTCCGTCTGAAAATCTAACTTTCAGTATCATGTGCTGATTCCGTGAACGCCCGTTTGAACTCTCCAAATGCCAATTTGGCATGAGCTTGATTCAAACACCAGTTTGGGTAGAGCAAACGCTAGTTTGCATTGATTTCACTTCAAACTTGATTTTCCTTCACTTTTATGCTACCTTTGTGCCACGACCATGTTTCTCAATCCAAAACATTGTCTTCCGGGTCCTCGTGTCACTTAAGTCTGCAATAATATGTACGAACAAACACCACGCGTAATTCCGCAAGACAAAAGTGCTCGGAAAAGAGCTAAATATCATTAAAAACGGAGTTTTCTATCTATGTGACAGTTTAACTCCTCGTGCGTATAACTCTCGATATTACTCTTAAACAGGTCTAGAACTACCCAAAACATGCCAATAAAGTAATAAACGGGGGTTAAACTGCACACCAAAATACAGTAAAGTTGACTCTCATCAGTGGCCACGTGGCCAATTGTGGGAACACCTTCTTGGTTTCTTATAGATATAAGATAATATATATATATATATATATATATGTATGTGTGTGTGTGTGTGTGTGTGTGTGTGTGTGTATAAGATATAAGATTATCTCTCCCGAATATTCTATGCACAAACTACTAACGGCACACGTTTGATTAAAATAAACATAGGTATGAAGAGAGAAAAAATGTGTCACGTGTCGTAAGAGGGGTGGCCGCGTGGCCCGTTACGCGACACACCCTCTTGGCTTCTTATAGATATAGAGGGTGACCACGTCGCCAATTGTGGTTATATATATATATAAGATATAAGATTATCTCTCCTGAATATTCTACGCACAAACTACTAACGGCACACGTTTGATTAAAAAAAACATAGACATGAAGGGAAAAAAATGTGTCACGTGTCAAGTCAAGAGGGTGGCCACGTGGCCAATTGTGGGCACACTTTCTTGGCTTTCTTATAGATATAAGAAGATATATACATTACCTCCGTCCCATATTATAAGTCATTTTAGATGTTTTCTCACAGATTAAAAAAATGGTTGAATGTCATAAATTTGAAGGTTAAATGTTTAAAATGTCCATTTAGTATCATTAATACAGTAGTTGTTAAGTAATGGAAAGTTTTTAGATTGATAATAAATTAGAGATAAGATAGAGAAATGAATAATAAATATTGTATTGGTATGTAGAATGACTTTATTGTGGGACAAATCTAAGTGAGACATAATGACTTATATATATACGGAGGTAGATTATATATTATATATATATATATACACACTTTTGGAGGAAAGATATTATTACACCACTTGAGATATGTTACTTTCCCTTTTTGTTTTTATTGAACTTATTATGTGGATCAAAGGGCACGATTCGATTTCAGGGCAAATGGAGCAATCAGCTCAGTCTTATCATTCCACTTGGATGGCGCATTGGACTAAGAGAAGTTGTGGCGAAGCTGAAGGGGCATATAGCTTTAATAACCCATTTGACATGTTTGGAAAGAAGGAAAACAGCAAGGATACCGGCAGAGATCGATCAACCTGCAAATTAGAGATCGCCATGGCCAACTCTTGTGATCCAACCAAAGGAATCAAGGACATTGAAAAAGTAACTTGCAAATCAGAAATCGACGGAAAGAGGATGGCTTTGATGGTATCATCCATGGGAAACAAAGACGGCCAAGATGGAATTGCAGAGACGAGCAAGGCTCTGAAAAGCAACCAAACAGCTATTAATGTTGAATCAATCCATCCTGGGAGGAACAAACGTGATATTTTCAATTCCTTGTGTTCTGATTCTCTTTACAGTATGCACAATTGCCTCATCATAGTAATTTGAGGCATTCAAAAAGTGAAGATTTATATGGTAATATAAACCCATCATTTTTTGCTTTGGAGGAAAAAAGTGGAAAAAGATCTAAAGCCCAGGGTGAATTGCAGGCATTTACCGGAGAAAACTTTCAGAATATATGGAATTTTTCTGGTCCCAAACATGCCTCAAGGTCTTCCAAAAGCTTTCAGAAAAACGATTCAGAGAGGTTATATAATATGTTTAATACAACCGGAATGTTCCAATCCTCATTTGATGAAGTAGAAACTACAAGAATTTGTACTACTGTTGATTCTGTAGTTGGATTGAGTGGAAAGCATTCAAGATTCTCTCAAAGTTTGTTGATCACAAAGAAGAGTGATTCTAATTTGTTCAAAGAGGACCAAACTTTCATAAATTCTGGAGGAGGTACTGATTTAGGCAGACATTCATTCGGTAAGCTCAACAGTGTAACCCCACTTTTTCACCATGATGTTCGAAACTTGCATCGTTTCACCAATTCTAAACCACAAGAAAAGTCTAGGAGCATTTATAAGTTAAGTAAACTTGCAAGTGTAGAGGAGAATGATGTGGAAGATGCCACTGATGTTGAACACCTTACTGACAAAAAGGGGAAAATGGTGTTATATGATAGTGAATCCTCGGCTGAGACAGATATTATGGACCTTACCAATACCAATTCTGAGAAGACTCATGGGCATGGTATGCATTTCTTTCCACAGTGATTACTAGCATGTTATTGCACTTATTTCTATTGAGATATCCCATGGATTTATGCTTTTTGCCAGTAGTTGTCACACTAGCTAATTGATTTCTTCTCTTTAATGATGCAGGTGTAAATTCTTCCCCTCCTGTTAAGGTTAGATGACCAACTTTGTCCTTCGTTTTTTCTTAATTAGCGACTACCAGCACGTTTTGCTTATCTGCCTGCCTACACATGTGTCCTGTAGTTGAGTTGCTGCATAAAACGACCGGTTCTTTTCTTATCTACGGTTGTTAAGTTCACTTGTGTATTAGTTTTGAAGATTCATACAGTATTTGGTGTTAAAGTGCACTGTAAAACTTGTTGTGGCTCGATTTGTTGTGTCTCTATCACCACTTTCAATTGTATCACCGGTATACTGATATTTCCCTTTGTGATAATAGTTTTAAGCTGTACTTGCTTTCAGTCCATTGTTCTTTCGTTTTGCCTCTAATATGCAGTTTCCATGTAAAACAAGCCTTTGGGCTATAGTGCCATAGTAATCTAATGCATCAAGTGAGTTTTCCTGATTCCTGCCAAAAGATATACCCTGCCATCGCGGGAGAATCCGGTCCTAAACCTGTTAAGCTAGTCCAAAATGATGGTTCAGTCCATTGTTCTTTCGTTTTGCCTCTAATATGCAGTTTCCATGTAAAACAAGCCTTTGGGCTATAGTGCCATAGTAATCTAATGCATCAAGTGAGTTTTCCGTGTCCAGGTAATCAAACTGGGCTTTAGTACAACTCCTGGGCTTGTTTCTTTTGGAGGTGAAGAAGATAGACCTGGACGACATAAGATAAAGCTGCCTGATATGAACTTGGAGGCTCCCATTTCATCAGACGATGAGCAAACGTTAGAATACGAAGAACCGATCACTTCAAGAACTCAAAGCCTGGACAAAGAAACTGTACTTTCCCATGCTGAGAATGTTAATCCTTTGGAATCGGTTAACGATCTCCATGGTTCCTTGAAGCCTGAACCTGGTGGCAGATGGCTTAAGCGCCTTAAGTTGAACGATTCAGCTTCATACTTGATTGGTAAGAAAAGCTCGGATTGTATGGAAAAACCACATCATGAGAGAGGTAATTTATCATTGAAAAGATTTCTTGAAAGTAGCATGGCACTTGCAAGCAAGAATCATGGCAAAGAACCGATGGTGGTAGATGAGGCCACGACATTAAAAGCTCGTGGGGAGTCATCTTGTATTGATTCAGCTAAGAAGGATAGAGATGTATTGCTTTCAAAGTCTTGGATAAGAAGGTGGTGTCGTCATCAAGAAACTCCAAAGAAGAACCCTAATGCAGAAACTGGTGGTGGTGAGCCGCGTAATTCAAACTTACTGTTAGAGGACATAAAAAAGAAGCAGTTACCAAGCATAGGTGCTATGGCCCTTATGGCCAAGACCATGAATTGTTTGGAGTCGTATGATATCCGTAAAAGCGGAGCAGTTATGGTTTGGAGCACCAAAGGCTTCTAAGATTTCACAGATTCTGATGGAACCAAAAATAATAATAAAGCACTATCTTTTTACTCCCTGGAAATCGTTTTGCTGAATTGTTGCTTTCATCCAGTTGTTTTGATTGGGAAACAGGTCACCAGGGTGTTCATGCAACAATTGTATCACGTCAGTATGATAACTTGTATCACTAGCTAAAAACAACAGCTTTGTGTTAATGTGTAGCAATTTTATATGCAAGTGATTTCGTCTATTAAAGGAAAATTTTAAACCCCAACCCAAAAGGGTCCCCCACCACCCCGTCCCTAGGATTAGTGTAGGATGTAAACCGAGGGATCGCAGGAAATGATCTTGCACCTGACACTTCGGTTCGGTATGAACTTTCTTTCTTGACCACGAAAAAAAAAAAAGATATATGATGTTTTTATGTTCTTACTATTTTCAAGGGAATACAACTATATTTATTATAGCTGTAAGGACTTTTCTGTGTAACTAATTAGGCAGTGTGTAGTTACCAGTACATTTAACAAAAGAAAAGAGGAAAGAAGAAACACACGTAGTTACCAAAACAAACTACCTTTGAAGGATTGGATCACCTTGGCGAATACCCCGGATAGGGCAATGGGGTGCCCATTTATTTGGACTTTATACGAAACTATGGAGATACATGACATGATAATCTGAATAATAGAGTTAGGGAACTTCATTGCTTAAATGTGTACCAGTGGGTTATCATCAACAACTAGTACAATTCCTAAAACATTTGCACCAAAAAATTAGCCTGCCTTAATTGCATTCATCAACATAGCAAAATTCCAATTAGGTAAATGAAAACCGTTTTCACTCATAGCTCCATAAATCCAAACAAAGATAAATAGAATGTTTCCTTAAAATAAAGCAAGGACAGTTGTCCATCCACTGGATGAGTACAAATCCTAAGTTGAAACCAAAACATATGAAAGCAGTAGCAGCGGACTTCTCAACTTTTCAAAAGTGATAAAACTCGAGTACAAGAACACTAAAGCCCGTTGTCAAGAAAGAAAGAAAAAAAAAAAGTAGAACTCAAATGCCACATCCGGAAAGGGAAAACAACACCTAGGTATTGGTAGCCCTAGTATATATCTGTTGACTAGAATGAACAGAGACCATCCTGATCAAACCTCTTGCCATCAACTCCTTAATTGCTTTTCTTGCCAATGAACCGCTAATCTGCAGGTTTCACCATATCATACTGTAAGAAACTTGACCTAACTTTTCCATACCAAGCAAAGGAATCAAGAAATGAATATACACGACTCTAACAAAACAAAAAGCACAAAATTCAGAACAGTTAAAAAGTCCATGAATATCTAAATTACTAGTCTCCCACACACCTTAACCTATTGGGAGATACAGAATTCAACATGGTATCACATCTAAAGTTATGTGTATATAAACATCTGCCAACAACAAAGTGGAAAAGTTTAAAGTTAGACGCAACCGTTGTATGAAGGTATAATTGAACCAAGTGGCATACATTAAATGTATGCAACACCATCCATTTACTTTACAGATGACAGCAGCTCAGTGAGAAAGTTATCACTGTGTTCGGACTAGAACTAGTTCAACTCATCAGTCAGTATGCAACACACTCGGGAATGTGGCGTTCACTTGTCAACTTGTGACTAGGGATTGCAGTGGCCTCTCAAGTCTCCAGCAACACAACCCGAGTAGAAAGTGAAATAACACAATAAAGTTACGTCCGCAAGCACAGTCAGAGTATATGAATATCTAATGCCTGAATTTAGTTCAACAGAACAAACTCGTGAGGAAACGAAAAGGTGATTGGCAAATGTTCCTCGAATATTCTCACTGGGCTATAAATTAAGCAGTTACCATGTACAACAAAAGACAATCTTGCACAAGTAACTGTTTAGGAAAGAAGAAAAAAACAAACATAAAGGGAATTCAAACACCAGTAAATACTCAACGTAGACCAATATATAAACCATCTGGCAATGAATGCACGAACAGGAGCGTATGCATAAATAAATTAAAAATCTCAATAAATTAAAACTAGTAGTTGATGAAAACATGATGGTCACCAAATCAAAGGGTATGTATGAATAAATGAAATATAGTACCCTGAGACGATCTGAGAGAATGGAGGGTGTAATAAGCTTGTATTTGGGAGCCTCAGAGATAAGCTTGTCATAGGTAGCCTTGTCGAACAATACCATGTTATTCACCTTCTCCTTTTGCTTTCCCTTGCTCCACTTCTTCTTCTTCTGCTTGCCTCCGCCGGACTTTGCAGGCTTTGAGGACGGTGGCGGAGCCTTCTCTTTCTTAGGCGCCTGCCAAAAACAAAACAAAACAAAACAAAAATCATGTACCTCGGCAAAACGAATCCCGAATTAAAGTAAAAACTACGAGAAATGTGTACAAGATTAGCATAGCTGAACACACCATCGGAATAGGATTGAGAAAGGTGACCGCGGCGAGTGGGAGATCTTTAACGCCGGGGGCTATGCAGAAAATCCAAATGTTCTAAAATTGACGAGTGTTCGGTTTTTATGGTAGTAGGGTTTCATGTATTAGGCTTTTGTAGATTGAGGGTCTTAAAAAAGCCCATGTTCCTTGTCAACAAAACAACACAAAAAAAACAGCCCATGTAAAACCATACTTCTCAGACTCGGTCCATCCTGGCCCGACGGTGCGACCGTCAAACCAGTTCACTCGGTGTTGAAACATCAACTCAAACGATTGAACTAGTGATCCGATGATCCACAAACTTGGTCGAGTTGATAACCGGGCGTGTACTTATAACTATGTGTACAAAATGTTAACGAGTAGGGGTGAATATGATCCGGTTTTATCGATTTTCTTCAATTTAAAAAACCAAACCATTTTATACGGTGTCCGAAATAGTAAACGAAAACCGAACGATTTTTAAACTAAAACCATTTGTTCGGTCACCTTTGGTTTGACTTGAAAGCTACTTAGCTTTCGTGCATTTCAGGAAGGAAAAAAAAAGAGGACAGTAAAATGATATAATTTTTGTATTCATCTAGTTAAAATAGATGCATGATTTCACTTTCACATAAACACAAGCTACGATTTCGAATACTTATACAATGTTTTTGCTCAACATAACCTAAGTATACATAAATAGAAGACAAACTCACATAAATCTAATTGTAACAACCCAAACCCTATGGGTAAAATAGGAAAAAACCGCTCTGCACGTGCACAATCAGTGACAACTGCACACATCAGCCGCTTGGATATCTTTAGTGGTCAGCAAACAATCAAAAGATAAAATGTCGATCCTTTGAATCATTCTAGTAAAGGTGTGACACGGCCATCTTCATATCAAGTATTTAATAATGGTCGTAACCTAAAAGATCAAAATCAGCAGCAACAAAAGAATTTATATCCTTTTCCATGCATTTGATCTTCAAAATCTGCAATGAACCAATCACAAGGGTGGGGAGGAGAAATAAGTCATTGAAATATATATTAATGTTTTTATGTATGTACATGAGTAATTTATAAATTTAATTTTCATGTGTGTATGGAGAGAGGATTAAGAATAATAAATGACAAGCATTTCTCAGTTTGAGCAATGATACGGAAACAATCGTTGTATCACAACGGCCATCTGCATCGTAGATAATGATGATCAATTTAGACTCATCATGATCAACGTTGCAAATGAACGTTGTGTCACTCGTTGTGGCATAATGGTTTTGCCCCTATCAGTAATATTCCCGGTTTGTGTCATACTTACAGGAAAAGGTTTAGGCTGTTTCTGGATCTGGTCCTCTAGAGCTCTGATATGTGTACAATAAACATGAGCATCACCAATAACATGTACAAAATCACCAGGTACAAGATCTGTAGAAAGACATCAAGGACATAATTCTTAAGGCACAAAATACATACACACAAAACATGCATCCAAATATACTTAAACAATAGAGGATCCAAAAAACTTGTTTAGATGAAATTGGATTTCTGAGGGGACGTTTGTTAAATCTGAAGTCTGAAATCTAAAATCTGAAAACATTAAGTAACTGAATGATGTTTTTTTAGGAGGGCACGCGACCCATATAAGACACATGGTTTTCACATGTTGAAAGAGCTTTTGGTCAAAGCTTTCTCCCGAGTAAGAAGACGACTTTGCAGGCGTGACCCGAGTTGAACTCATAATTTAGTCTCGGCCCAGTTGATCCCAGATACCGAAGGCTAAAGAAAAGGTTTTAAAAAGAAGAAGAAGAGAAACTTACCACAAACATGTGCAATCATACATGTAAGTAGGGCATAATATGCAAGGTAAAATGGGACTCCAAGATACATATCAGCAGAGTGGTGATACATTTGACAAGATAATTCTCCATTAGCAACATACAACTGCAAAAATAGAGGAAAATCACAAGGATTAATCCAAGCTGCTGAAAGAATTATCGGCCGGTCATCATGATCTGGAGGAGGATTATTTTTTATTTTGTTGATTGCGTCGTCCAACAACTGATGATCCGATCCTTGTCGACTACAACGAGCCTGCTTGTCACTGTATTTGCTGTGGAAATATTAACAAGTCAAACAGATGCAATGTTGTTTTGAAATCTAAAAATTAATAAATATATTAGCTGATACAAAGAAAGAAAGAAAGAAAGAACAGCCCACCTAGCCACAAAATGCCTCCCATGAAAGCCATATATTGGCCCCAAATCTGTATCCACCTGGATGATATATACCACATGAATATCATTTTTGCATCTAATCATACGGGACCATCCCAAAGTTACGGGACCAATTTTGCTAAATTAGAATCGTAGCCATTCCATATGTGATTTAAGAGAACTGTGAGAGAGGGAGACAAAAGGTACCTTTGTACTTCTTGAACCACTAATGTAACATAAAAGTTCTTCAACAACTCCTTGCCAAAATACTTTCTACATATCCAAATGACAATAATAATAATTACAATCTATGCTTCAATATTAGCTTAAAATGTATGATTTTGTATAGTTTTGTTACAAATATATGAAGTAAAAAAAGGTAACATTTTGGAGCATGCCTTAGTAGTCAAGAGTGGAAAAGATTTACGCAGATTGAACCTCATCTGATACAAATTCATAACATAATTAGTGACACACAAAGGAAAATGAGTGCTACAATTAACACATTTTTACGTCATTGATCTTTGAGCAATGATACGGGCACAACGAAAATACACAACCAATTGATACAACAATGATTTACACATTGATTATTGTGGGACCTAAATCAATCAGTATGGATGCTATAAAATCAATAATGGTGTGAATCATTGTTGTGTCATTTCGTTGTGATTGTATCATTTCTCTTGATCTTTACGAGACTCATATGAATAGGTCCCACGTCATAATGTAAAAACGTGTTGTGTCACTTTATTTGTTGTAACCATTTTGTTGTGACTGCCTGTAACAAGAAATAATTAAGAGAGGATTGATACATAAAGTTGAGTATTAATTACCTGACAACCAAATTTGGAAAGAGTAGTACTACTTTTCCCTATGTTGTCATCTTTCAAGGTGCCATTTGAGATAATGTCTTGGACAAGTCTTAAGTACATGTACTCTTCATGTCTTTGCAAGATCATTTCAGGAAGAAAAGAGAAATTTTTTATCTCAGCACCATTGTTTTTCTGGTCCATGGCATTGGTATAATTAGCAGCTGACGATTTCTTCACACGAACGTAAGTGATGAACGAATAACGAAGTTTATTTTCAACCGTTGGAAAAGACGAATACCATGGCTGGAATACACAAGTATCAACAGCTGGGATAAATGTATCACACTCGATTTCTGCATCAATTTCCGTGAGGTGAATCGCATCACATTCCCGAGCATTGAGTGAATCCCTAAATAAAAAACACGAGTATATAAAACAAAATAAAAAGTGGGAATAAAAGATAGGAAAGAGAAAAAACAGGAATCAGAACAGTATACTCACTTCAAGATCTCGCCGCCTCCAATAAGAAAGACTTTTTCGATTGATTCACAGTAAGGAGATGCAGCTAATAGTTCCAAAGCAGATATCAAGCTTTTACATATTACAACATTTTGTGATGTTGGAATATTGAGATTCTCCGAAGAACGAGTAAGAACCACATTAAGAACACCGACGTGAGGACGATGCTCCAAAGGGCGTCGCGTCCCAGGTCTTACGACCCATTATCACAGCATTTCTTTTCGCAGGATCATTTGTAATACGCGTGATAGTTAGGAAGAACTTGTATTCTAAAGGCAGATCCCAAGCCATTTTTCGGTCCTTACCAAGGCCTAAATTCCTGCTTGCAGCTACAACAACTTGGTATGTCCTTAATTTGTAGGGGTTTATGCCATCACTCTTAATACAAAAGCTTGTTGTGGAGTCACTAGCCATCACCAAATACAAGGCTAAGTAATTGGGAAAGTACCAAATTAATGGAAATGTGTATAGAAACACAGCAAACAGGCACAATTCTTGGCACATGGTAATAAAACCTATATCAATAAAATAATAACAATCAGTATAAGGAATCTGACATCACACATGCACATTCAAATTTTTAAAGTTTGAATCCAAAGAAAAATGGGTGATTTTATAAAGTTAAAATATTTATCATATAATTGACTTTTGAAAGAAATGTGCACGGCAGTAATTTTGTGGTAGGATGGAAAAATCAGTTTAGAAACTTTTTTGGGACGACAGCGTGCAACCGTGGATTCCATGTCGCCCAAATGTTTAAAGGGACGACAAATGTCGTCCCATTAAATCCTTTTCAAAAAAATTATAAATTATATAACATACTAAAACATAAAATAAATCTTTTTTGGCTGTTTTAAGGGACGACATTGTCGTCCCGTTAAAGAACATTAATTTTTAATTCCATATTTTAATATAAAACGTTGTGTTACTATATAAAACCAATTTTTTTTATTAAATTTATATTTGAAGGGACGACATTGTCGTCCCTTTAAATAAATTTATTTTTCATACATATTTTAATGTAATTTCACATTACGTTAAAATATAAAATAAATTTTTGTTTATGAAAATGCCATTATATATATCATTACCAAAAAAACGTCATAAAGTTTGTTATAAAAACTCTATTATATTTTCATTTTGTCTACAATATCATATGAAATTAATATTATTAAACGATATCCAACGAATCTCTTTCTTTACAGGATTACTATCTACTATGGCTCGTCAGTTCGTTATTGAGTGATTGAGTTAAGAATCGGGGTTCGTTATCGAGCGATTGATCTCAATCCCGAGATTCATTATCGGTTAGCGATTTCAAACCGATCTCATTCTTTACAAATCATTCTGATAGTACTTGGTCTCGATGGATCGTTATCGAGCGAATGAGTTCAAAGTCGGTGTTCGTTATGGAGAGATAGATTTGGATATCATGGTTCGTTATCGAGCGAATGAGTTAGTTCGTTATCGGTCATTGTGATAGTACTATCCACCATGTCTCGATGGATCATAATCGAGCGAATGAGTTAAGAGTCGGGGGATCGTTATGGAGAGATCGATTTGAATCTCGGGGTTCGTTATCGAGCAAATGAGTTAGATCGCTATCGATCATCATGATAGTACTATCTACTATGGCTCGATGGATCGTTATCGAGCGAATGAGTTAAAAGTCGGGGTTCGTTGTGGAGAGACCGATTTGGATCTCGGGGTTCATTATCGAGCGAATGAGTTAGGTCGCTATCGATCATTGTGAAAGTACTAAATACTATGGCTCGATGGATCGTAATCAAGCAATTGAGTTAAGAGATCGATTTGAATCTCGGGGTTCGTTATCGAGCGAATGAGTTAGATCGTTATCGATCATTGTGATAGTACTATCCACTATGGCTCGATCGATTGTTATCGAGCGAATGAGTTAGATCGTTATCGGTAAGGAGAGATCGATTTGAATCTCAGGGTTCGTTATCGAGCGAATGAGTTACATTGTTATCGATCATTGTGATAGTACTATCTACTATGTCTCGATGGATCGTTATCGAGGGAAGGAGTTTAGAGTCGGGGATCGTTATTAAGAGATCGATTTGAATCTCAGGATCCGTTATCGAGCGAATGAGTTAGATCGTTATCGATCATTGTGATAGTACTATCTACTATGGCTCGATCGATTGTTATTGAGCGAATGAGTTAGATCGTTATCGGTAAGGAGAGATCGATTTGAATCTCAGGGTTCGTTATCGAGCGCATGAGTTACATCGTTATCGATCATTGTGATAGTACTATCTACTATGTCTCGATGGATCGTTATCGAGGGAAGGAGTTTAGAGTCGGGGATCGTTATTAAGAGATCGATTTGAATCTCGGGGTTCGTTATCGAGCGAATGAGTTAGATCGTAATCGATCATTGTGATAGTACTATCTACTATGGCTCGATCGATCGTTATCGAACGAATGAGTTAACAGTCATGGTTCGTTATCGAGCGATCGATTTGAATCTAAGGGTTTGTTATCGAGCGAATGAGTTAGATCGTTATCGTTATCGATCATTGTGATAGTAGTATCTATTATGGCTCGATCGATCGTTATCGAGCGAATGAGTTAGATCGTTATCGTTATCGATCATTGTGATAGTAATATCTATTATGGCTCGGTCAATCGTTATCGAGCGAATGAGTTAGATCGTTATCGATATCGATCATTGTGATAGTAATATCTACTATGGCTCGATCGATCGTTATCGAGCGAATGAGTTAGATCGTTATCGATCATTGTGATAGTACTATCTACTATGGCTCGATCGATCATTATCGAACGAATGGGTTAACATTCGTGGTTCTTCATCGAGCGATCGAATTGAATTTCAAGGTTCGTTATCGAGCAATCGATTTGAATCTAAAGGTTCATTATCGAGCGAATGAGTTAGATCGTTATCGTTATCGATCATTGTGATAGTAAAAGATTTGGATGTTATGGTATGTAAAAGCTATGTTTTTCTGCTGTTTTCCTGTGTTAATTGATGTTGATCTTGTTGGGAACGAGTTAGAAATCGTTTAAGAATGAAAAAGCATGTTTTGGGGCTGTTGCTGAGTGAATGCGTGCACATTCCTAAGCAATGCGTACGCATTGCCCAAACAGCAACATCCTAAATCTGTCAGAACGTCGAATGCGTGTGCATTCCAGAGCAATGCGTACGCATTGCCCCTGGAAGAAGCTCAATGTGTGCGCATTGTGCTACCATTCTGCCAGCATTGGGCCAGTTTTGTGATATGTTGTGTTTTAAGCACTGAGTCCAGTTTTAATTGTTATTTCATGATCTAATAACATTAAATGAACATCAACAAGCCTTGATTAAGCTTCTGATGCGTTTAGTTCCGGCACCGAATGTACTCTTCCTAAGAGTTGAAGTTCAGGACTGTAGGAAGAGTATAATCCGCTTGTGCTTTGATGAATTAGCATTCATCAATGTCTGTGTAATTGCTAGGCTTTGTCCGTGTCTAGTGGTCTAAGTAAGAGAGTAGGAGTCGGGAGGGAGCTTATCTGAAAACATTTAGGTGGCTAGTTAATAATTAATAAAATAACATGCTTGCGTAGTTAAAAGAATAAACAACATGTCATTCTTGGTAAGGCACAAGGCCATATCGCGATGTGTGGGTGGTCAGTAAAAGTGAATAACTCTGCTAGTCTATAAACGGCTAAATGGCAGAGGAACTTCGTCGAACGCGTGCACTATTGGAGTCTACCAGAATAGATCTCCGTGGCTATCGGTGTGATCCACTGATAGGTTGCAAACGATATCTCGAGGTGGATATACACCATGCGTAGTGCCCTTGAATGCGGTTGTAACAAAGATAAGCTAAGCTAGAAACCATTAGTCACGACATGTTGATGAGCATGGAGTGAACTCCATAATTGAGTATGTCTTACAAAGATAACTTAATAATAATAAAGTAAACATTTCCGTTGTAGAACTTAATTATTCATTAGCTTCTCACTCTTGCTAAGTACTTTGTACTACCTCCTTTGCATTTTGTTTTGTATGAATTGTGGGGTGAGAAGATGAACAGGTTGATTTTGAGCTCGTTGAGGAGTTTGATGATGTTTGATGACGTTGATGCCATGATGATGCTTTCGTATTCTTTTTACTTATTAAATGTTGTTCTAAACTTGTTGTTTAGCTTTTCGAGAGAGTTGTTGTACCTCTTTATAAGACTTTTGTAAGACAAGTTTGTACTTTCAAGACATCGTACGTTGTAACTTTGGAGAATCGTCGTTGTAATTTAAACAATTCAGCTATAGTCGGTTCGTATTCGATTCTAGTAGCATTTATGATTTTTACCCGAGCCTTTTTAGCTTCCGTTTGCTTTATTTTAATACGACGACGTTGAGGCTGACGTATAATATTAGATTTATTTAATTTTACACACGCCAAGCATTTTCTTCCGGATAAGGGCTCGGTATCCGGGAGCGAGGCGTTACAGTCATTGCCTAGGGGTTCAAATTGATATTTTTAGAGTCTTATTTTTAATCTTTGTGTATATAAATTTAAAAAACTTTAGTAAAACTCAACCAATACACACATTTAGTCACATAAAAAAAAAACCGTTAAATCAACTCATATATATCATTTTCTATCCTTATTCACGTAGTATAGTCCAAAAGTAACCGCTACACCGTATCATCTTATACGATCAATGGCCCGAAAACAAAAATTAGGTTTAGGATCTCCGATTACACATGACACTCGTGTTGTTATCATCTATGTTTAGGTACTTATTTTGGAAGTGGATTGCTCTTATGTCAAATATATTATTCATTCATGTTCGATGGAATCCATTAGCAGGAAACAATGAAATCAAGTGGGTCAAGTAGTAAGATACAGTTTCTTCCCATTTTCATATGTCTCTGTCAACAAAGCTTTTATCAATAATGCTTCATGGTGAAGTAAACAACGGGAGAAATAAATTGTTTTACGATACAACCGTCGTACAAAGTGACAACATTACAACATTTCTTTTTTAACCTTTCATATACGATAAAAAAAAAAAAATAAAAGACTATAATATATGTTATTTGATACAATATTTTTACAACCGTTGCATCGTAAAATATTTTGAATAAAAGGATATTTGGAACTAATTAGTAGGTGAAATTAAAGCATATATGTAGAAGCAGCCTAGGCAGCTTCTCGCATATTTCCGTTTTACATGCTATTGGAAAAGTGCACGTGAAAAGGATGGGCTCATGTCAAGTAGTACTTTATAACACTATTATATCTTCATCTAGAAGTGGCGAAAAGAAACACTACAAATGCAATTTTTGTTTCAATAATTACAATAATGATAGGCTTATTATTGTTGTTGTTGTTTCGGAAGATTTGAATCATGACATTGTCAATTGAGTTTGTTGGTCAATAATTACAATAAAATTGATCATTTTGTCGCGAGGGTATTGCTTTTGTATGTGTTTGTTACTTAACGGATTACAAGTGAAACCCCATAATTTTACGAAAGGTTATTTCGTCTATAATAAATTGTTAGTTTTTATGAAAAATGATTCAGGAGAATATTTTTGGTATAATTGATATTCACACTTGAGTCGATGATTTACAATGTATATATACATGGTAGTGGAAGATTCTAGGCTACTCTAGTAATTACAATAAATAATTACAATAAATAATTTTGTTACAATAGTTACATGCTATTACCACCCCTCAAGTTGGTCGAGGGAGGAGGCCTAACTTGCTACGTTGGTGTTGAAAGGCCGGACGAGGAAGTGACTTGGTTAAACAATCGGCTAGCTGATCTTGAGCATTAACATGAGAAATTCGAAACTTTCCATTTTGGACTTGGTTACGAATAAAGTGATAATCAATAGCAATGTGTTTCATGCGTGAGTGCAAAACTGGGTTGGAGCAAAACTGAGTTGTGCCTAGATTATCACAGTATATAACTGGAGGAGAACAAGGTAATCCAAGGTCACGAAGCAAAAATGTGATCCAATTGAGTTCAGCAGTTGTTGCAGCAACTGAGCGATATTCTGCTTCTGTTGAGGAACGAGCAATAGTGGTTTGCTTCTTAGAGCTCCAAGATATAGCATTATGACCAAGATAAATAACATAGGCGCTTGTAGACGAGTAATCATCCCTATTACCACCTCAGTCGGCATCTGAAAAAGCATGGAGCGTGAGGGGGGATTGGTGGTGAAGTTTAATGCCATAGGAAACGGTGCCAGCTAAATAACGGAGTAGACGTTTAACAAGCGCCCAATGAGTATCGGTGGGACAGTGCATAAATTGAGATAGTTTATTGACTGCAAACGCAATATCTGGGCGAGTGAACGTGAGATATTAGAGACTTCCCAAAACCATGCGGTAATGAGAGGGGTCCTCTAAGGGGGAGCCCGACTTGGATGTGAGAGTCGATATATCAGCAGGCAATGGCGTGGAAACAGGATTAGCACGATCCAAATGTAATTTGGCAAGAAGTTCAGAAGTGCAATGACGCAGTGAGAGAATGTAACCTGTAGAGTTAGGAACAACTTCGATCCCCAAAAAATAGGATAACGAGCCAAGATCCTTGAGAGCGAAGCGAGTCCCGAGTTTAGCAATAAACGATTCCAATGCATCTGACTGATTACATGTAACAATTAAATCATCGACATACACAAGTAGATATAAAATAATGCCACCATAATTGTAAATAAAGAGGGACGCATTAGCTTGAGATTAGGTAAAGTAACATGACAAAAGAAATCCTTTGAGCTCGTCATACCAAGCCCTAAGGGCCTGTTTTAGCATATTCATTGCCCGTTACCAAATTGCTCATAGCTTTGACCAAATTGCTCTTAGAGAGCTATGCAGTGAGACATGTCTAGGATCTTCATTATTCAAAGCATTTATCAGAATGGTCATAGATTTTGCATTCACAGAGACCTTTTTATCAGCATTCCCCCCATTCTTGTCTAGTCTTTGGTATATACTCAACCACATCTAATGTAATATTGGTTTTCATCGGGATGAAATGGTCATACTCAATGAAATACGTACAATGATCGGTGTCAGGAGATTCAATTTGTAATCTCTTTTCCGGCGTGCATAGTGAACTCTAGAAATTATGGTGATCTCATAATAGACACGTCTTCTTGAGGCTTTGTGAAATCCATTGAAGCCATTCTCATTAATCATGATGTATCAAACATATAGCACAAATAACCAATTGATAGAAGTTTCAGGTCCAATTCAGTAATCAGTGAAGGTGAAAGGATTTGACCCAATATTTACATTTAAAATTTTCCCTTAAACTTTATCTTGGATAGATAAGTATGCAAGTGTTCTAATCCACAAATTATGTAGTTAGATCAAAGATCAAGTGGTTAGGTGCGGGTAAGATGTAGGTTTAACATTTGTTAGGTCTTGAAATAACACAATACAAATCTTAGAATAATTTAGATCAACTCAAACACATCAGATAACACAATGCGGTGACAGTTGACCCGATGTAGTAACACTTGCAAGTTCTGGTGAACATCTGAGACTGAAATACTTGAATGTGATGGATCAATCAAGATACCATAATGTAAACATTCAAGGCATTTAGATTGACAATATAAAAGTGTAGAAGTAAAGAACTCAAGTGTTCAGACATGTTCCAACAAGATGGTATGAAAAACCAAACTTGTTGCCAATTATGTATCAATTTTTGACATTGGATTTGTAAACCTACCTTTGGTAGGAATTTTTTTATATCCAGACTAAGAGTTACAACTCAAAGCAATCAAAAATCATGAGCTTGATCACTAAGAAAATTCCTGAATCCACCCAAACAACATAACAATTATTAGGACTAAAACTACACAGTCTTTCAAATTCTGAGCACCTTGAGTTGGATTATGCACTTCTCAGATGATGAAAACTATTCTTATGATCCTTAGAAAATTTCTCTAATAACTAAAATCGTTCAAGTTTAAAACCGAGTCTCAAACCAACTTAGTAGCAAACTATAACAGACAACTTGACAGAAAATATTATGTATGCTGATTTCAATTAAAACTCAAATAGATTTGAATGAAAGCCTAATTCAATAGTTCATAGAAGCAGTGGCGGATCCAGAAAAAAATTTCAGTGGAGTCACCCGTCACACAAGTGTAGTAACCCTAAAAAATTTCCGGGCTGGAAAGTGGATGATTATACTTTGTCCTTGCAAGTACCAAATGAAGATTTTTGCATCTTTGTAGCCATTGGATCATGTGTTAATCTTGTGGCTCTCTACGTCTTCATTAAGTTGATTAATCAAGCCATTTGTATCACAATGAATGATACAAACTTGTATCTTATAACATCCTAATTATACAATGTATCAAATTGGTTCTTGATGTCGTCATGATTTGTGTTGATTTGCAAAGTAGCTTGGATAAATATATGTTAAGGCACTTGTATATTGCCTTCAATAAATCAATATAGCTTTGTGCCTTGTACTATAAGTGTTACACTTTAGTTGGCATTAATACATGTGCAATTATACATATACATACACAATAATGACGGGAATTTGATCTTTAATGACAGGAAAACAAGCAATAAGAAAATGATGTAGTATACATTATAAGATCAACCCGAAGTGACATAATATGAGCTAAAAATAGTCTATCCTACGGCATCAATATTCTATCCATTATAGTATACATTATATTTATAGGTCGAAACAACTATTTTTAGCTCAAAATGTTAAATATAATAATTACTCATACTTTGGATGATACTTTGCCAATACTTCGGATTGATTTTCATTTTGGACTTGCATGTCCAAAGTATATTCGTGGTTCGGACACGCCCTCAAAAGCATCTTGAAACGGTCCCAAGCATTGTCCAAAGATTCACTTAAATTTTGCTTGAAAGCAGTAACTCTTACCTTCAACTCCAAATATCTACCCGGTGGAAAGTATTGCTTCAAAAACTCGGTTTGTATATCCTCCCATGATTGCAAGTGATGGTGGGGAAGTGACATGAGCCATTCCTTTGCTTGACCCTTCAATGAAAAAGGAAATAATGCAAGACGGGTAAATCTTTGACAAGCACTATTTTGGAATCCCGTATTGCATATTTCTTCAAAGTTATAAAGATGTGAATGCGGGTCATCATGGGCCTTTCCATGGAATTGAGCTCTACTCTCCACTAGACTGAACATATGAGACTTGATTGAAAATTTTTTAGCATCAATGTGAGGTAGCCGAATAGGATTATGAACTTGATTTTTTCTTTGAGTGGCTTGCTCACAAAGAGGTCTATTTTGGTAGGGTGGATTTTGGGGTGGGTCATAAGGATATGGTTCATGGGGTGGTGGAGGAATTGGTGGTGGTGGTTCATGTGGAGGTGGTGGAATTTGAGGATATGGTTCTTGTGGTGGTGGTGGAGGATAGTCATTTGAATTTAAGGGATTTTGTTCAAAAAGGGCATTTTCGTGGTTATGCCATCCTTGTGCATTTCCTTGCACCTCGTCCATTTCCTCTTCTTGGTGTGATGTCTCTTGTGAAGATGCTTCACCAAGATCCAATTCACTACGAGCTTGGCCAACCTTTATCTCAAACAAACCATCCCTAATATAAGTGTTAATATCCGGGATATAAAGAGTATCGGGGACCTTACAACGTAGAGAATGGTTCATCAACTACAAGATAGAAAACAACAAGAACACAATTAATAGCACTTGGTGACTTACCAAAGAGGTAAGCACCAAAAAAATAAAATAGAAACGAGATTAGAAAAGGATTGACTTATTCTCAAGAATTTTGAGCTACTATAAGTATCAACCGTTACACAATCCCCGGCAACGGCGCCAAAAACTTGATCGAGACTTTCTAGGTGTCCAATCTTACCGGCAGTGTACCGGGTCAATTGTAGTCTAGTAAGTGGTCAAGGTCGTATCCCACAGGGATTGTGAGGTTGAACACCAAAAAGCTATTATTATCTTGATCTAAGTCGCAATAATTCAATAAGGTAAATTTATCTAAAATCTACTACTACAAAGGGTAATAAAATTATAAAAAGCCTAGCCAAGACAATGCATTGATCAAATATATCTCTACTAGTATCATGGGAATGAACTACCTACCAACCTTCCGTTAGTGTTCATGTGTGTGTTACCGGTGCACTCCTAATGCTAACAATTTCCCCTCATACGAGTGCACGAAATTGTTCTATGCCTCCTCCTTGGTAAAACCTCAATTAAACCTAATGATTTGACATAATAATCTCTCGAGTACAAATAATCTTTCCCCGGATAAGAAAGAGGGTTCCGTCAGACGGCCAATTTTACCTTCCGGTTTTCCTATTCCTTCTCCCACACCTAATATCTCCGTTCGGTCTCAACCAAGTGTGTGTGTGCTAGTGTTAAGGTGATCAATCCAACACCAACAAGCAATACAGTGAAAATAGGAAAAGATAACAACAACACAAAAAGCTATGAAATACATGAATTAACATTCCCAATCAACATAATAGAGATTAATAATTATCACAACAACATCATCTTGGCTAGTTACAAATTTAGCTACTCATTACTACAATTACTAACATGTTAAAATTAGTATTCATAGCAATAAGATTATCAAAACAAAAATAAAACTAGAATATTACCGATTACAACCGTTGAATTTCAAAGGAAAAGCTTCAATCATCTTCGTAGAGCATTCATGGAGCCGACTGATCTTGGTGTTGAGCTTCATCCAATTAACTACCCCAACCGGTTGAGTTAACATTCAAAGAATTAATTTTGAGATGAAAATAGCTAAATATTGTAACTAATTTTCGGCTCTAATAGCCTTAAAGAAAATGTTGTCTGCAAGAAGAAAATAATGAAGATGAAGGCCCAGCTCCCCTTTTTTGTTTCCTTCGTTCATATATATATATAGGGAAATATTGAACTCTCTGCATATGAATAGTGCCAATAATGTTGAGTGAAGGGGCCCATTTCCCGGTTTAGGCCGGAAATTCCCGGTCTGGGCCGGATCTTGCCATGTGCAATTGCCATGTGCATCATTAATGCAAATATTCTCCCAATCTTTGACAAATCTGTGATATATTCCGGCGTGCGCCGGTTTCTTCCGGTCTGCGCCGGATCTTGTCAAATCTAAGGAGATGTAACGGAATTTTTATAAAATTTGTTCCGATAATTATTTTTCCGTATCCATCGAGCTTTATGTCACGAACCCAAGGCGTCACCACGTGGTATCTGTAACAAAACAAAACGAGAAAAACCACGGGTAATTCTGATAATAAAAATAGGCCAATAAGCCTATAAATATGTCAAAATAGTGAGATTTTATTATATTTACTATATATAAAAACAAACCGTATTATCACGATATTTATTATATTTAATATAAAACTATCACTAAAAACTTAGGAAATGGGATTAAAAATGCATTAAAATACATCATCTGGTTGACATACATCACCGTCATCAACTGGTTTAGTGAAAATATCAGCAGGATTCACATCAGTGTTGATCTTTTCCACTTTAACCCTCCTCTCATTTCTTAGAAAATGGTACCTAACATCAATATGTTTGGTTCTCTCATGATGAACCTGATCCTTAGCCAAACATATTGCACTAAGACTGTCACAGTACAATCTAGTTTGATCTTGATGCAGACTCAGATCATTGACTAGCCCTTTCAACCAGATTGCCTCATTTGCTGTTTCTGTCAGTGCCATATACTCTGCTTCAGTAGTAGATAATGTCACTGTTGTTGGGATATTGTTGTACCCACAATGATCCGTATGTGGTTTGATTAAATTTACAGTACCTAAATTTATATGCTCATATATATTTTTCTTGTCACTAACCCTGCCACGAAGTCGTATGACCTACAAAGGCATTTTTCCTTTATTTTTGCAGGTACCATGAAATACACCATAAATGATTAAAACAAATTATGTGTATGATATAAATTTTTATCGTCACTTTTTATATGATATGGTGTTAGACTATGTGATAAAGAAAACGATAAACTGATTATGGACTCAACATAAATAAAACTACGGCCCAGTATCTTTTTCTAACCATTGGACATACACTCTTCAACCCATTAGAATTATTTGGGTTAAATATTTATCAAAAACAATACTACATAATCCGGCCCTTGTTCCCGTCCTGTCCATTTATCACTCCCTTAACCCATTACCGGAACTACCCCTCACCTTATAAGCCCCAACCCTAATAACCAAACCCTCTCAGACAGACTTCAGCCGCCTCCTCCTTCCTCTTTCTAAATTCTCTCCTCTTGTCTAAAACCTCTCTGTCCCAATCTCTTCTCCAAATTTCGATCATGATTCAAACTTCAACAGCTCGATTACTTCTCTAAAACCCTGCTGCAATATCAAAATCGAGCTGCTTTGTGACTCAAATGAGAAGATCAATCGCCCATAAAAGGTCTGAAAAACATCAAAGACCCAACCTTTGATGATTAATCACTTCGATTATGATTAAACAATGGCTGTCTTTTAACAAATCAAACCTCATATCGGCTATGTGACAAATAAAATGCAATTTTGTTACGATCTACACTCAGGTAAGGCTCAAAATCGTTTCTTTGGCTCAGATTCTTTGAACTAAAACTTTCTCTTCATCTGTATGCTTTTCGAGTCAAGTCCATGGTGAAATCATGTTTCAATTGTTGAGTCAAGATGAATATTATGCCGATTTGAGTTTGTAATCAAAGATGACATTTAATTAAGGCATTTTATGACAAAATCAAACTTTCTCTGGTTAACCAGCTCTGATTAATGAGTCATTAACTGCACTTGAACTTGATTATCACTAGTTTCATGTCAAAGTTCTTAGAGTGATATATGTGGGTTAGTTTTACTTTGCTTCACGAGTTTGTTTATCATCTTGTTAAAATAGTGTCAGTTCGTCTTCTGTTGATTGTTCAATCTGAATATGATATGTGTATGACAGTTTAAAATGAATCAATAAGTTTACTTGATCACTCTAGGTCATTAGTTTGATGAAATCAGGTTATGTGATATGATTGTACTTTTGTGAAAATCCTGATTGATGATTCACTAGCTTTTGCATCACCTGCATGCCCCACTCGGTTAAAGATTTGATGAAATCTTGAGATGTATGAGTCAAATCTAGAGTATTGATCCAAAGAAATGATATACTCCATGCTCATCTGCTATGAATTAAGAGTATATTCAATATAGCCGAGATGAAGCATTTCGAGTTACTTGTGCCTTCAGTTTCAGTGTGTTATGAACCTACATCTATATTCATGACACACTCATACTCTCCTTACTGCCACACTGAGAATTCTCTGCTTCTATATATATTTTTTTTATATACTTAGTGTCTATACTTGCTCTGGAATGTACACACACCTTATGTCTATATATATATATACTGTTAAGATAAAACAAATATGTTGCTGTATTTTTATTAACTCGAAATACTAAGAAAATAAGTCAAGAAAACTGTCTGTGTTCCCAATACAGTGCATTTACTACTTGTGTTGTTTCAATGTTGCAACTGAAAGGTTTCTCTAAATATTTTCAATAGTCTTTTTCGAACACAACAACACTTATTATTATTTTTAAAACCAATGGCAGAACTTTGAAAAATCGCATTCATTACATATCATATTTTCAAAGTGGTTTAGTAAATGCTCTACCATTTACTTGCCTATAAATTCTCAGTGACACCAAACTGATCTGCAACCAAGCTGATCGAATATTTTCATATTTACTAAAAAATTCCTTGTATCTACGAAAATTGTTTACTATTCTTACTCCTCAATTTACATCTATTCTGAGTTGTAAGATTGTGTCTTGATTCAGATTTATCTGAGTAATCTGGGTTGAGACTGGGTTGTGGTGATATTTTTTGGGGATCCAGCTTGAGCTTTAGGATTGCACTAAAGCTTGTTTCTGGCACCAGTCATCTCACAGCCTGAACTGTGTGTTCATATCAGTAAGTTCTCGTCTTGCTTTTTGCTTTCAAGTTGCTAATTTTCTCTGTGTGTTTTGATTCTTAGAACTTGGTTAGAAAAAGAAAACGAAGGTTGTATCTGTTCTAATGTATTGAATTTTTCAGAAACAGAACTGTGTCTGAATCCTAGTGATTATATCACTGTGGAAAACAGGATTCACACACTACAGTGTGATCTGAAAAAGCTCAATAAGTTAGAACAAGTTTATCCATCTTGTATTTTATTTTTAGTATTGAAAATCTGCTGTAATCTGTAAACCGCAAAATCATAGTGAAATCGGTGGATGTGTGTTTGATATTGACACATAGGACTGACTCCCAGGCCTTTCTTGGTCGGACCAACCCAACCGGCGATTTCTGACAAGTCTTTCTTTTTTTTAGAGGTGCGAAGCCACTCGACCTACGGGAGAGGTTCTCGAGGTCGTCCTTCTCTAGGTAGAAAAAAAGGAAATACAAATAATTCGATGTACTTCTGCAAATGCTTTTTTGTTATTTCGTAATCCCCAGGGTATGATACCTTATAGCTTCACAGTTACAAGTCATTTTCTCATTACTTTAGGTCTCTCATTTTCTATTTTTATTAGCATTACTATAGTGGGATTTCAAAGAAATGGGCTTCATTTTTTAAGCTTTTTATTACCCGCGGGAGTCCCAATTGCCGTTAGCACCTTTTTAGTACTCCTTGAGCTAATCCCTCATTGTTTTCGCGCATTAAGCTCAGGAATACGTTTGTATGATAGTTTAATCAACTATTAAAATCAGCATAAGTGTTTTCTGGAAACTGAATTAGAAACACACTTATATAATTGCATGTTAAAACTGATTAGGAATCAATTCGTTAAATTCGTAAGATTCTGAATTCACAAGAACCTTAATCTATAAACGTTGATTTTAGCTAGATCTTCCGCCTAGTTTATTTTCAATAATCTGTTAAGTATTTTGAAACTCCAAAAAGGCTAATTAAAATTTAAAAAGTCGTAATATCCTATTCACCCCCCCCCCCCCCTCCAGGATATATATTGCGCATATACTATCCAACAATTGTACCCTGTAAAGTTGCCTTCCAACTTACCACAAAATCACCCAAAGTAAACACATACCCAGTCATAGACCTCCTGCTGTCCACATCAGTAGCATAATCAGAATCACAGTACCTTGTGACAAAACATTGAGTACCATCTCCATAAATGAGTCTAATATCTGATGTACCCCTAAGGTACCTGAATATCCTCTTTACTCCAATGTTCCTTTCCAGGTTGAGTCATAAACCTGCTGAAAACACTGACTGCCTGAGCCAAATCAGGCCTAGTGCAAACCATGGCATACATTAAGCTACCCACTGCACTAGCATATGGAACCTTAGACATGTATTCTTCCTCTTCAGCTGACTGTGGAGCAAACACAGCAGACAGATATAGATTTGGTGTCATTGGAGTATCTATAGGTTTGGCTGCTGACATGCCAAACTTGGATAAAAACATTTTCAATATACCTCGGCTGAGACAAGAACAGCTTCCCCTGCTTCCTATCTCTATAGATCTCCATCCTTAGAATTTTCTTTGCATTCCCTAAATCCTTCATCTCAAATTCAGCCTTGAGCAGATTCTTCAGATCTTGAATGTCAGACTTGTTTGCAGCATCTATCAGCATGTCATCTACATACAACACCAGATAGATGATTGATCCATCATTTAACTTGTTGTGATAAACACAACAATCATATGGACTCCTGCTATAACCCTGCTGAATCATATAGCTGTAAAACTTCTTATACCACTGCCTTGGAGCCTGCTTAAGTCCATATAAGGACTTCTTCAACTTGCACACATATCCTTCTTTTCCAAGAACTTGGAAACCCTCTAGCTGAGTCATATAAATCTCCTTATCTACATCTCCATATAGAAAGGTTGTCTTCACATCCAATTACACAAGTTCAAGATTCTGATGTGCCACTATTGCTAACAGCACCCTGATGGAAGTATGTCTGACCACTGGAGAAAATATTTCTTCATAGTCTACCCCCTCTTTCTGACTGAACACCCTAGCACCAAACGTGCCTTATATCTAAAACCCTCAGCAGATGTCATTCCTTCCTTTTTCTTGAATATCCGTTTGCAAGTTACCACCCTTCTGTCTTGTGGTTGTCTGACCAGATCCCAAGTCTCATTCTTCTTAAGTGACTACGTTTCTTCTCCTATAGCAACAAGCCATTGGGATGCCTCAGAACACGTCACAGCTTCCCTGTAAGTGTTAGGTTCAAAACATCCACTTCTTCAGCTACCTGTAGTGCATATCCAACCATATCCTCCTCAAACCCATATCTTCTTGGAGGTCTGATATTGGTCCTCCTAGCTCTGCTAAGAGCTATACCCTGCTGACCAACATCAGCAGTTTGAGTCTCTGCTGACCCTTGTTCGGTGGGCGGCTTGGATCCTGTTCTAGATCTGCTGACTGCGGACTGTCCCCTGCTGAGTCTTTTGATTCAGTAGACTCTACTTGAAGCTCCACCTGTTTGTCAATCTTTTCAGTCTCAAATCCAATTTCAGATTCAGATGTGGCTCTCACAGATGAGTTAAGCATAGAGTTTTCATCAAAAACTACACTCCTGTTGAGTATAACCCTATTTTCAGCTGATGACCAGATTCTATACCCTTTAACTCCATCTCCATATCCAACAAACACACCCTTCTTGGCCCTAGGCTCCAATTTTCCTTCACTAACATGATAGTAGACAGTGCTTCCAAAAACCCTAAGTCCAGAGTAGTCTGCTGACTTTTCTGACCAAACTTCAAGTGGTGTTTTAAGTTTGATCCCAGTGTGAGGCCCCCTATTGATTAAGTAGCGAGGTACGTACTAACGACCTCTCCCCAAAATCTCCTTGCTAGACCTGAATTAGAGAGCATGCACCTTGCCCTCTCAGAAGAGTTTGATTCATTCTTTACGCAACACCATTCTGTTGTGGAGTATCTCTAACAGTATGGTGCCTAGCAATGCCTTCAATCTTGCAAAATTCATCAAACTCAGACCAACAGAATTCTAGTCCATTATCAGTTCCTAAGTCTCTTGATTTTCCTCCCTGTCTGATTTTCAACCAAAGCCTTCCACTACCTGAAGTTCTTGAATGCTTCACTCTTGTGCTTCATCATAATTACCCAAACCATCCTTGAATAATCACCTATAAAAGACACAAAATACCTATGACCACCCAATGACTCCACCCTTGAAGGTCCCCAACAATCAGAATGGACATAATCAAGTGTCCCTTTTGTGATGTGGATTGCTTTTGGGAACTTGCTCCTATGTAGCTTCCCAAACACACAGTGTTCACAAAATTCCAGTTCCTTGACCTTATGTCCCCCAAGTAGATCAGAATTAAACAGAATTTGCATCCCTCTTTCACCCATATGACCTAATCTCATATGCCACAAGTTAGTCAATTGTGACTAGTGAACCTCTGATGATGCAACAGCAGCAGAACCTGATACAGTGGACCCTTGTAGTATGTACAAAGTCCTCTTCCTGATACCCTTCAGAATCACACTTGAACCCTTATAGACATTCACCACTCCACCTTCACCCCTGAACTTGAACCATTTGTTGTCCAGTAGACTAAATGTTATCAATTCTTGGTCATTTGTGGAACATGCCTAACCTCCTTCAATGTGCAGAATTTACCATCATGTGTCCTAAGTTGGATTGATCCAATCCCAACTATTTTACAGACCTTGTTGTTGGCCATAGCAATATGACCTCCATCAACCTGCTGATAAGTTGAAAACAACTCCCTGTTTGGACACACATGATAAGATGCCCCAGTGTCCAGAATCCACACATCTCTGTGCCCTACTGACTCTGAAACTGCTAAGGCCAGATCTTCTTCAGAGTTGGTGTCTTGTTCGCAAAGCAAGCTGTACCTGCTTGAGTACCCCGTCGCTTCTTCCTCTTTGGACATTCATTTTTCCAATGTCCCTGCTCCTTGCAGTAATTACGAATATCCTTAGCTATAGGACACTTGGAATTCTTTTTGAATTTCTTCTTTCCAGAATTTCCTGGCCCCCTGCTGACTCCACTGGCCACCAACCCAGCAGACTGACTATATGTTCCAGATCCAGATGCCTTATGGCGTAACTCTCGGGCATGGAGTGATGACCTTACATTCTCCAATGATATTGAGTCATTTCCAACAATAAAAGACTAAACAAAGTTCTCATATGATGCTGGAAGTGACACAAGTAGAATCAATGCAGCATCCTCATCTTCAATCTTCACATCAATATTTCTTAAATCAAGCAATATTGTGTTCAGCTGATCTAGATGATCCCTCAGCTGAGTACCTTCATGCATCCTTAAACTGAACAGACGATGTTTCAACAACAACTTGTTGGTTAGGGACTTAGTCATATACAGACTCTCAAGTTTGGCCCACAACTTCTCAGCAGTGTCCTCCTCGGCAACCTCTGTGATAATATCATCTGACAAGCACAACATAATTGCTGAATGTGCTTTCTCCTCTAGACTGGCTCTCTCAGCAGCACTTCCTTCTGTTGATTTAGACAAGGGTCCCCATAATCCCTGCTGCTTCAACAAAGCACGCATCTTGATCTGCCACAGACTAAAATTGTTCCTTCCTGTAAACTTGTCAATCTTAACATTTAAAGCAGACATCTTTCTCACCAGAAAAGCTTGTGTAGATCTCAAATCCTAGTGTCAATTATGACCTTGGTGCCAATCTACCTTGCTTAAAATAGATAAACAGATTTCTTGATGAACCAGGATGCTCCGCTACCAGTTTGTTATATATTACGGATCGATCAAGAAGTGATGGTGATTATGAGTAAAGATAAAAGATAAACAAGCATGAAAACATAGAAACAAGAAGAACACAGATTTAACGTGGTTTCCGGCAATGTGCCGACTACTCCACGAACAAACGAGGATATTTTATTATCACCAGAAAGTTACATTAAGTTACAATTAATAAGACGGTATTTATAGCCTTGGGAATCCAACCCTAACCGACTAAACAGCCAACCCAGTAAATGACTGAAATACACCAGAAGTAACTTAGATAAAACCCGGATAAACATGCAGCAGGCATGTTCCCCAAGTCTGCTGAGGCTCAGCAGACTTGTCTTCAGTAGACTTGCCATCAGCAGGCTGATCAACCCTGCTGAATTTGCCTCCAGCTGAACACCAGACTTCAGCAGATGCTTTATACATTGCTGACCAAAATATGTTTCCAAAACCAGACTCAGTAGCACAGTTTAAGTCACCATTACAAATTAAAACCAATGTCAATTGGTCACATTATGAGTTGTGTTATATTTGAAACAATCAAACTTATATCATGAGTTTTGGGTGTTGAGAATCAATACTCAATAAGACAATACTTGATAACATATTGTTGTAACTAGCCGGTATCTTTGTCTTCCAGATCTTCTTAATTAATGCAAGTCAAGTGTGATGTTTTGTTGGTCTCCTTGGTTCATACTTTGATTTGTGTGCCCGGTTAGATAAGGAACTTCAACATCATAATGTATTGGTAGGCATGGTGTTAAGAGAACGGAGCCTCTCACGAATAAGTTCGTGTTTGACTCGTTAGCAGTTGTGATCGTTTGTTTGTTTAGCTTAACGAATCAAATTTGAACAAGATTATAAACTCGTTTCCTAAACGAACCAACATGAACTTACTCATGAAAGTTTGGTTATGTTCGTGAACCTTCTTATATAGATAAAACAATGTACAATCAGCCCTAACTCATAAGATGATAAGACGTCTATTAATATAATAGATATTTTATAGTAATTTTATAAAATAGAGAAATTAGGTATAAATCCATCTTTTCCCCCATTAATTAACCTTTAATCCACACTCTTTTTTTGTTGCAATAAAGACAAAATGATTTTATTTGGACTAAATTACCCCTTTAAGAAGCACTTACAGTCAGTCATCTGTTCTTCGTTCAAATTTATTTCTTTACTCTTGTATCAACATTTTCCATGGCCAGAGGAAGGAAAAGGAAGAGGCGGAACCGGAGCTCCGGTGCACTTGGTTGCCGTCCTTGAATACCTAAGCGCCCTTTCCCGCAAGCATCTCTGCTCATAGAATTTGTGACAATCGTTGGTCTAATTGATTACAAAAGGTCAATCATCTAACAGCGAAATAGTGTGAATTTGATGGCACTGGGTGGAGAGAAGATGTTTAGGAGATTAAAAAAGAAGCTAGGTGGCAATTTGAAGGAAGAACATGCGGCCATCTTGCTTATGGCTCTTTCTTGTGGATCTGTTTATGGTTAGAGCAATTAAAGGATTTAATAGCAAATGTATTATCCTAGATTTTTTCAGTGTCGCTCCCACCACCGTCTGTAAAAGCCTCACCACCACCTTCCAGTGGTGGTCATCACCTATCACCAATCATCCATTTGACCTATTGTTGTTGCTAATTTGCTTGATCTAATAATTTCACCATATGGTTTTTTGTTGTTTACAATTTTTTATGCATTATATTCTATAGTGTTGAAGCAAATTGTTAGTAGTGTTATTATCAAGATTCAGCTACTAGTTTTTTCCAAGCCCAGCAAAAATATAAAGTAAAAAAGATTGAAAATAATTAAGGCTGCCAAACAATAGCAGCCTATGTTTTTGCATAATGTCAACTGGAAGTACCACTTTAAGGAGATTGTGTTTGCGCTTGGTAGTGGAGAAACATCCAGGTTCATCATATAGATACTCCGTTGCTCACAACCAGATTCCTCGATGCATTTTGATAATTTCATTTAAGCATCTTTGAGATGGAGCTGAATTTGATTAAACGAGCTGGAGATGTGAACGAATCGAACTGAGAAAATGGGATGAGATCAATGCCATTAAATGAACAACAAATCATCTACTAAATCTAAGTACTCACGCTTAATCTGTCTTTGATTTCTTGTTATGATTCAAGCACGCTTATATGATTGATAAACGAATCAAACTGGTCTGAAAATTGATGAACTAAGATGCTTTGTGATTGAGCTGAATTGTGAGTTTATACGGCTGATTTTAATGCTATATATTGACATACTGAATTTGTGACATATGGATATAGTTGTGAGTATTTGCAAACATTTCCTGTAAGTAATATTTTTTCCATTGTGTTTGAAGGTGTTAATTGTGATTGAATGTATTATTTAAAAATACACAAGTTTTTTGGGTGTTAATGTGATTACATTATTGTCCAATGGTTTTTAGTTTACGGTTTGTTTTCTTTTTAATCCATAACGGAATAGAAGTTTTCGGTGTGGTTGTAAAGCTTGCTAAATCCATGATCTTTGGCTAATCAATGGTAATGGTAATGGTGTTAGTGTGATACTGTTACTGTGATACTGATATTGTGACACTGTTACCGTGATACTGATACTCTGATACTGTTACTGTGATACTGTTACTGTGAGGAATAAGGCAAACATAATCTGTGATACTGATACTGATACTGTGATGATGATATTGTGATATTGTTACGCTTATTGTGTTAGTGATACTGATATTGTGATATTGTTACGCTTATAAGGCAAAATGATGGTTGAAAGAACTTCCGAATGTAGTATGTTATAAAGCATCGACACTTGTAAAGCCATTTCCGTTGATGAATCTGGTGTTGGGTCCTCATACCGTGATTCAATTGGATATAGATAAGTTGTTTCATAGGACTCCGATGAAATATGTGTTTTGCTTGACATTCCGACCATCAAACCGTTTGAATTTGATTGGAGCAACAACTCTTCAATATCACAACGTGGGGTTCGACTTGAGAACCAAACAAGCCTATTTCACTGGAATGATGCATTGTGAATCTTTTGTATAGAAATGATCACCCATACAAAAAAATGTTATGTTAGCTCAATTATTAATTAATTAGAAGTATGTTGCATTTTCAAATGTTGAAATTAAGCTTGCAACTTTTATTTAGAAAGATTGCACATACTTGTGCTGATTAAGATAGAGATTGCATCGAGACAATAAGGCAAACATAATTTGTGATACTGATACTGTGATATTGATACTGTGATACCGTTACGCTTATTGTGTTATTTTAAACACTGCAATTATTCGGAATTCAGAAACTACGTCGAAAGGGTATCATATGAGATCTCAAAATGAAGAGGAAAAAATATGAACTTTGGTGAAAGAATTTTGATTATCGGTGTTTTAAATCAAAAGTTACGGTCGTTTATAAGAAAAACGCTCCGATTAATGCAAATATTTTTTTGGCTTTCGAAATTTACATCGGAAGGGTATCGTATGAGATCTCAAAATAAAGAGCAAAAAATATGAATTTTGGTGAAACAATTTCGATGATCGGAGTTATAAAAAAAAGTTATGGTTGTTAAAAAAAAACAGCAACAAAGAAGCATCATAAAAAATAAGAAGAATGTCTGAAGTTCGCTGAAAGTGAAGCGACAAACAGCGATTTGCTGAACGCTTGTCATAGGTGAGGGTATTTTTGTCCGTCTAAAATGTTTTGTCTTTTTTGGAACTAAAAAAAAGAATGTGTCGTGTTTATTCATTTTGTATTGAAAAGTGGATTTTTGTCTCATTCCCTCTATAAAATACTCATAGAGTTGTCCTAATGTTTTTGTTACCATAATTTTTTAATATTGTTTTTTACTTTGTTATTATGTATTTGGACATAATTTTTTATATCTTAACAAGCCAAACTCGAGCTAAGAGACAAAAATACGTGTAGCAAGTCAAACTCGAACACGAGCTCGAACAAATTTTCTTTATAAATGAGCTGAGTATGAACATAGTTTTTTGTTCGTTTATTAAACAAACGTTCGTGAACATGCTCGTGACCTTAATGAACCAAGTTTGAACATAGTTTTTGTTCGTTTATTAAACGAACGAACACAAACAAACTCGTGACCTAAACGAACCAAGCTTGAACAACTAATACTTGGTTCGGCTCAGCTCGTTAACAGCAGTATGTAAGGCTAGAACTGACATCCCTCGCTATTTCTAGATATGAAAAAATTAGTTTATGAAATACCATATTTCTTTAAAGAAATATATCTTTTGTGTTAAGAGCAAGAAGTATGTGATCTTTTGTGTCAAGATCTTGACCTAGATTAATGTGTGTCTTAGGTGTTGAGTTGAATTGGGCCCTATTCTTTTGCAAGGTTGAAGGAAAACACAGACAACCAAAGACTTTTAGATCTTTGTAGTTTGGCTCAATATTTTGTAAAATATAGTAAGATGCTGGTTTTTAAGAACACGTGTAGGCACCACGTTAATGAGTCGTATAGCATTTAAGGTACAGAAACTCCAATATGGTGCAGGTAATCCATATTGTATCTTTAAGGCCCTAGCCATGTTCAAATGTGTTGACGCTTTCTTTCTACCACACCATTTTAATTTGGTGTATATTTAAACTCAAGACCATTATCACTTCTGATAATTTCAATGGTTTTTCCAATTGATTAAGAGCATAGTCAAAGAAAGACATAATTAGAGGTCTAACGTCACTATTTTCCACCATAAGAAAAATTCAAGTAAATCTGCTTTTATCATCAACAATAGTAAGGAAATATTGTTATCCATGGATAGTAGGTTCCATGTATTGACATAAGGACCTTAAATATCCATGTGCACCAGATCAAAGCAATTCCGAACAGTTGAAGTACTTGTAGGAAAAAACATTTTTTTCTATTTGGCATAAGGACAAACAAAAGAAACAAAATTAGTACAAACATCAATGTAATCATGTTATTTGCTCAAATATTTAAATTTTGATGAGACAAATGCCATAGTGTCATAACAAATCTTCACTAGTATCCAGACACAATTGTTTACAACCTTATGATCATAAAGATTAACTAATTTTCTTTTCTTGACAATCTCATTATTTTCAGCTTTCAAAATGTACATGCCTCTGATTTTCCAGCTGATATATTATTGATAAACAAGATAAAACATCACTTATGTTTGTTATCTTATTCATAGATACCAAATTGGATTTGAAATCAGGCACTTATGTTTGTTATCTTTATTGACCTTCACCTCTCCAATTTAAGACATGGACCATTAGTCAAGGAATAGTAACAGTGTCGTATATATGCTTTATATTCTAATGTATCATTCTCTTTTATTAAGCGTGAGGGGAATGCCCATATGCATCAGTTAGCATAGATTGATTCCTCAATCACCTCTCAAGTACGGGAGTGGGACTCATCTATGCCTCTACATGTACTGGCTGCTTGTGCTCTTGATTGTCTGTAATAAATTATCATTTACCCCTAAAAAAAGTAACACTCGACATTAACTTTTTTATATTATTTTTGCAACCTTAATTATTATACCATTTATATTTGTACACTATTATTATTATATGTTAAATATTAAAATTATTGTTGGCCGAATATTAAAATTATTGAATTACTTAATGAATTAAATCTCAACTCTTCAATTTCAAAAATCACCCAATTTTGCAATGAAAACGTAGGGGTTTTTTTTTGAAGGGAAAAACTTCTTTATTAGGCTTTATCCATCATACAAGCTGATATTACATTCATAGGAGGGGATAATCCCCAAGTTTTGTTTACTACTAGACCTTCCTTAGCTAAAAGGTGAGCTAGAATATTACCCGACCTTTTTACGAAAGAGAATTCAAAATATGAAAAACACAAAAGCATATTGCGACAGTCTTCGATGATGCTTCCCACCTGTGATAAATCTAGAGCATCCGAATTGAGCTTTTGAATGATAGTAAGAGAACTCCCTCGAAAATAACATCAAAAAAGCCCCAAGTAATAGCTAGGAAAATCGCATGATAAATCGCAAGTGCTTCTCCCGTGTTCACGTCATAAACACCTTCCAAATTCCTTGAAAAAGCATTGAGAATATCACCACGTGAATCTCTAAGGATCCCTCCAACTGCAGCCGTTGTACCATTGAAAGAAGCATCAACATTAAATTTAACAAGTTGCGAAAATGGGGGTTTCCATGTCATACGTGCAGGTTGAGGTTCCTGTTGAGTAGAAGGGGTCATTATAGCCAATAGGTAGTCACTTGCTTCACTATGAGCACGAAGTATAAGGGACGAAATTAAACAGAAACATCCTTTTTGTCAAAGACCCATGAACATCTTGCTTTCCATATGATCCATAAAAGAGTAATGATGAATGTTATCTTGTTTTCATCTTCTTTTGCGAGTAAGACATCAATGAAGGTTATACATAATGCTCTCCCAAGGTCCTTTAGGATTCTCCAAGCTTGTTTTGCTAAAAGCGCTTTGTTGAAGCTCTCTAAATCACGAAAGCCCATACCCCCTTCATCTTTTCTCTTACAACAAACCGACTAGGATTTCCAATGAATTTTTTTAGCTCCATCCGATTCACCCCAGAAAAATCCTCTTATCATCTTCTCAATCTCGCTAATCAGAGTTTTAGGAAGTTGGAAGCATTGCATTATGTACTGGGGAAGATCCTGGACAACTGCTTTAATTAGAATCTCCTTGCCCGCTGAAGATAGGAATTTCTCTTTCCAACCCGACAATTTCTTCGCAACTCTATCTTATATATATCCAAAAATTTCTTTTTTAGATCTTCCCACGATAAATGGGAGTCCCAATAATTCCCATCCTCTTTACCAAAAGGCATACCAAGCAAACTGGAAAATTCCTATCTATCTTCTGTAGTAATGTCCTTACTAAAAAATAAGGATGATTTCTGAAGGTTTACCTTTTGGCCCGATAGATTTTCATACTCTTCAAGGATTCGAGTGATTTCATGGCATGAGTGAGTAGCCTTAACAAACAACATGCTATCGTCTACAAAAAGGAGGTGATTTAGCTCGAAAGTCCCTCTATTGAAGCTTAAGCCATTTAATAAGTGTTGATGATGTGCATGTCTTAACATAGCAGAAAATCCCTCTGCACACAAAATGAATGGTAGGGGTGAAAACGTAGGTTATTCACGGAAAATGTAAGTAGTGCTCGATTACTTATGCATTTGGAGAGTGGAGTATCCAGATGATTTTTCTTTGATAACTCCACATTTTTTGAACAGTAGAGAAATTTTAAGATCTAACAAGGTGCTAGAGTAGTGTTACAAAATTACAAAGCATAAAGAGCAATCACAAGCGCCAAGCAATTCAAATTCACTCTCAAAATATAAGGTCCACGTGATTGACGGTCAAATAAATTAATTTGGACCCCACACAATTCAAAATAACTCTCAAAATATACGGTCCTTTTTCTCTCAAAAGTATGAAAGCTTTTATTAAAAACCAAACTAAGACAACACCGGACAACGCGGACGAGACACAAAACACTAAAGATAAATACAACAAACTGAAAACGTACAACTAAAAATCCTAACAAAGAGATTATTGTCAAAGCATGAGACTCCGGAGAATAACTTTGACAAAAAGAAATCCCCATGGATTATACACAACGAACCACGCAAACTAAACAAACAAAGAAACAAAATGCCCCTAGCTCATTTTGTGCAAGAGTTGGGAGAGATTGCCCACACTTGAGAGGCGTGTTAGAATGTATAATAGATTAATTATCTACCTCCCTATATGAGCTTAAGCTTTTGGGAGAGATGGTAGTTCAACAACATCCCCTCCCGAATGAGTGAAAAACTGGACCCGAATAGCACCCAAGAGCCACCACCGGAGGTTTGAGCTCTGGTACCAACCACCAAACACAAGACAAGAAGATCCGGGGGAGACGGAGGAAAAAGGTACCCCAAGGAGTAATACGCAAGAGGTGAAGCACTACTTGAACCGGAAGTGGAGACACCGCCAAAAAGCCACTAGATCTGGGCCCAACAATTCTCCATGGCAAACCACGAAGAACAAAAACCGCAACCACCATTTAGGAGACAAGAAGCCTCACCACCTTCCGGAGACGAAAAAACACAGCATAAAACCACCGACTGTGCAGGGAAACACCAACAACCGCCAAGCATAGAACGACAAACCATCGTTCGCAACCTCCGCGACAAGTAGATCTATAACCAAATGAGCCCGATTACCAAAAGAGACCGTCGGAGAACGGAAAGAAGCCGCTAGCCGAAAACCATGGAGATCGACGACAAGAGACTAAAGAGGGAAAGCAAACCACACAGACATGAAACAAACAAACAAAAGCCACCTCCGGTGGGGCAGCGGAGGGGCGGCGGCGCAAATTAGTACTGACAAGGAAGGTTTTGTGAGAGAACTATAGAGAGAGAAAAAGAGTGAGACCCTTCACAAGAGATGTATTTCCTATCACCAAATACCGTCTATAGTTGTGCATATGTAGATGGTTCGTATGCTATATAAACTGACATGGTATATGGAGGGAGCACTCCACCCGATCTACCGCTTCATCTCACCAACTGGTGCAACTCATTGTTTTCACATAATCGACTACCCCACCTACCGATACACCACACCGTTTTCACATAATCGACCTTGTGAAAGTCGGTTTTAAACCAAAGAACCGATTTTCAAAGTTTCGATTCAATCCCTAAAAAAATTGTCGATTCAAAATCGACTCTATTGAAAGTCAGTTTAGTTCAAGAATCGATTTCCACCATGTTAATTTTATTGTGAAATCACAGATAGTATGGAAATCGTTTTTTTTTTTTTTCCCAAAAACTGACTCCACAAAGTTTGATCGTGCTGCTAAAAAAACCCCCAAAATCATTTGGACCATCCTCACCGTAGAGTTATAGAAAAAACCAATTACCTCACGTTTTGTTTTTTTTTTTGTTTTTTTTTTTTTAAGGATTCTTTTGCTTGTACCTTGTAGACTATTCTACTTTCTTTTTTCTTCAGATTTGTATTATTTTTTTTGGACTCTCCAACCTTTTCTTTTTGGTTCTATAAAGTCTCCCCTACACTCTTCATGACATCTCCCCCCTCCTTCTTCCTTTTTCTCTGAATAATTATTAGCATTAAAAATCGAAATTAGATTTCGTGCTGATAACTTTGAGTTTATCAAAGCTTTTGCAAAAATTCAGCTCCATTTTTCTCCTCAAGAACCATTTAAGTTGCTCTTTGTTAGCAAATTAATCTTAATTAATAATTAATGCTCAACCGATTGATCTTAATCTTTGAAATTCATGTCTGCAACTCCCAGTGAAAACTCGATTCTGATTTTATGATAAATTCTACTTACTTAAGCAGAGCCCATTTAGTTCAATCCTTCTCAGTTGTCTTCCTTTACTGGTTTTATTACGTCGCATGATTTTTTTTTTCCTTTTTTCTGGAAATAAAAGTATAATCTGTATTATTTTCCTTGTTTTAATTACATAAATTATTATCTTTAATATATCCTCCTTGTAAAATCTGCTTTTACTTTTCCAAAAAAAAAAAAAAAAAAAAAAAAAAAAAAAAAAATGGCATCTGGAGGATCCTCTCGTGGGACATCTTCAAGATCATCAGGTTCTGAAGAAGATGTTCAGATAATGATGGATCAAAAGAAAAGGAAGAGAATGATATCCAATCGTGAATCAGCAAGGAGATCTCGGATGAAGAAACAGAAGCATATGGATGAATTAACGACTGAAATTGCTCGATTCAAGAACGAGAGCAGTCAAATCATTACTGCCATGAACGCCACAGCACAGCTCTATGTGAAAATTGAGGCGGAGAATTCAGTTCTGAGAGCTCAGGTGGCTGAGCTCAGCCACAGATTGCAGTCGCTCAACGAGATTATAGAGATATCTAGTGCCGCTGCCGGTAGCGATGGAGGATTTTGGGGACCTCCGGCGGAGGAGCCGATTTATGATGCCTTCTTCAACGGTTCTTCTTGGAATCATGCTTTTGCCAACTGCCAGCTGCCTCTGATGGCTTCAGTTGATATGTTTGATTACTGAAATTATTCCCTATGTCTCAAAATATGAATTGGATTTTTCATTCCCGATTGCGTAGACAGAATTTCTAGAAATGACGGGTTTTCCCGAGGTTATCTATTATGTATAATGTGAATGCAAGTAATATGCCTATCCACAATTTAGTAAAAACGTTAAACCCTAACTAACCGTGATGCCTTTCGTCTCCGATCCCCGCAAGAATGCGAAGAGAGTTAATCGTGGGGACCTAAGAAATTTCGGGGATGAGGTTTTGCATTAGATATCTCTTATTGAAAGGGGCCGACCTTTTACGGGCCTCAAACCCCACCCACCGACTTTAGATATAGCAAGACATTACATCATCACACCCGCTCACTACTAGGCCATGTCCGGAGGATCCTATCCACAATTTAATAAAACATTCCTATATGTAATTAGTTGAATATTCATGAGTGCTTGTATTTGGTTAAGGAGGATTTATTTAAGAGGTGTTTCATTTAAATAAATTGCATAGTAGACTAAGTGATTGTCTTACCACTGATTGAGTAATGATAAAGATAAACATGTGATACATTGAGTGACACAACGGTGATCTGTATTGTTTATCATAATAAATGTAAATTGATTATGATGTAAATAAAACATGATCAACGATGCATATCATCGTTGTATCATTCGTTATGACACAACCTTTTTTTTTTATCAAAACTCATACTCTTTCTCTAGTATCCGATTTTAATCACCTTGATTTTTCAAACTATAGTTTTGAGGAGGTAGGATTGAACATTAACGACATCATAGGAGTAAGGAGGCCATGAATGGCAAAACTTGTAACTTTTCTTTTTATCAATAAAATTACAATAAAAAAAAAATTTACAAGTTAAAAAAAAATTAATAAATAAAAACCTTTTTTTTTTTTGTTGCACATAGCTTTCCGGCAATAATGGCGGCTACGGCAATGGAAATCCCCGAGCCCCTCTGACTAGTAATAAGCCCCAACAGGATTTCTTACTCCTATAGAATTTCCTCTTCTTTTTTTTTTCTTTCAGAACTATAATTTCCTCATATAAAAAAAATCTTTTAACAATTATTTCAAACGTTGCTCTGCACCACTAAAAGCAGCATGGTTGTGGCTCTGGCGAGTACTCCAATTTCAATAGCTATGAGTGTCAAAACTCAGTGGAAAACGCAATTGAGCTGCATAAATCAATCGAAGAATATCCATATAAACTCAATTCTAAAGAACCATGAGAGTTGTTAGTTGTGGTGAGATGCCAAGTCGGTGCGACAGTTATTAGTGACGGTTGTAGTTGGTTGCAGTTTGTAGTTAGTTTTAGTTAGTTAAACTTGTAGTGGCTGTTATAAATGTTGTTATAGGTCTATATACACTACCATGAGCTGAAAGTTAAGTTCAGAAGTTTTGATTACAAAATTATGTAATACAAAAACTCTATTCTTCTTCTCCAATGAAGTTCATGTTCTTCTTCATATTTATTGTTCTTGATTCTAGTCTGATTTCAGCTCATAACATGGTATCCGAACAATCTCGTTTCCTCATTCTTCTTGGGTGTTTGATTGTTTTCCTCAATTAGCCCTACTAGTTATTCTTCATTTTTTCTCTAAATATTCTATATTACTAGTTTCTTGATCATGGAAAACCAAGCCGGGGAAGTAGCGGTCAATCCCTATTTCATTCATCCAGGAGAAAATCCGCTTGCTGTCTTTGTACAACCAAAACTAACAGGGGTGAAGAATTTTCATTGCTGGAAGAGAGCTATTGGTATGATCATCTCCACTAATAAGAAACGTTTCATTGATGGATGATAGAAACTTTGAAGCTCGGACTCAATGTAATGATCTTGTCGCTGCTTAGATCATTAATTCTTTAGATTATGATATTATACAAAATGTAATGTGGCTTCATATTGTTAGGGAAGTTTGGCTAGATCTAAATCATCGTTTTAGCACTGGAAATGCTTACAGATTATCCAATCTGATTAAGGAAATTTTTACTACTAAGCAAGGTTCCCTTTGTGTTACTAGTTAATTCATTAAGTTGAAAGGGTTTTAAGGACCAGTATGCCATTTTAAGGCCAGCTCCATATTGTTCTTGTGATGCCATGGTTGTGTATAGAGAATATAGTGAATGACAATTTCAACAATGTTAAGTCTCAAGTACTTATGTCTAGCCCTATTCCAGATATTAGAACTGTTTTCTCCATGGCTTTGCAACATGAGAGTCAGATTTCTTATTCTTCTGCCAAGAATGGGACAGTTACACTGAATGTAGGATCCATTAGTTCTTTTAGTTCTCAAGATTTTGGTTCTTTAGCTTGGCCAGCCAGGCTCAACCTGCCTATGGTAGAGGTTTAGGTGAGGTTCTGGCACAAATCAATATAGGAAAGTGCAGTGTACCTATTGTGGTAGGGACGGCCACACTATTGACAAATGCTACAAGAAATGGGGTTTTCCTCTATATTTTAAAGGTAGAGGCAGGGGAGGTATTATAGCCAATTGTGTAGAATCTTCTCAAGGGTTCATATCAGATCAAGACCATCCAACTTATGCTGCTACTGCTGTGTCTATTGATACCACTTATTCTGTCATGTTTAGGACTCTGTATGATCATATCTTGGGCTTGTTGCAAAATGTCAAAGTTCAAGATGTTTCTGGTGCTGCTCCTTCATTTGCTATGACAGCTAATGTTCAATCAGACAATTTACTGTCATGAGGTAACTCTTATAAGTGGATAGTGGATTCAGGTGCACTGATCATATAACCTTTTGTTTATTAGCTATGATAAATGCTATACATGTGCACAATGTCACAGTTACCTTACCTAGTGGTTCTATAGTTTCTATGACACGCATAAGACAAGTTAAGATTAATAATCATTTAATTCTCAGGAATGTTCTTTGTGTGCCTTCATTTTCATATAATTTCTTTCTGTAAGAAAACTAACCATAGGTACAAGTTTTTCTTTGTCTTTTCACCCTGATTATTGTGTGATACAAGATATCATAGTACAGAAGATGACTGGTTCAGCTAGAGTTACTAATGGTCTCTACATTCTGAATGCTAACTCCACTTCATCATGTTTACAACATACTGCTACTTGTAATAGTGTGTGGCAGTCTTTACTTTGGAATTATAGGTTAGGACATTTGTCTAACCAAAGGCTTAAAGTTTTGAAGCATTCTATACCTGATGTAAAGCTTCCTTTAAACAAGAATGTTTAGTTTGTCCTCTAGCTAAACATAAGAGATTGTCTTTTCCTCATACTGAATCTGTTTCCATGCATGTTTTTGACTTGATCCATGTTGACATATGGGGTCCCAATAAGGTACCAACTCTTAATGGTGAATGCTATTTTTTTTCTCTATTATTGATGATTATAGTAGGTTTTTATGGATATTCTTGATGATGTCCAAATCTGAGACAATGACCATTTAACGGACTTTTTGTAATAGAATTCACATTCAGTTTGGTACATCTATTAAGGTGATTAGGTCAAATAATGGTTTAGAAACTGATATGAAACGGTATTATGCTGAGAAGGGTATAGTCCATGAAACTTCTTGAGTTGATACACCTCAACAAAATGGTGTAGTAGAAAGGAAGCATCATCATTTGTTAACTACAACTAGGGAATTAAGGTATCACTCACATTTACTTATGTCTTATTGGGGTTTTTGTTTGCACAGTGCTACTTTGCTTATTAATTGTACTCCAACCCCTCTTCTATAGGATAAATGTCCACTACAACCCCTTTTCTATATGATAGATGCCCTTATGTCTTGTTACATAATATGCTTCCTAACTATAGCATGTTTAAGGTTTTTGGATGTCTTGTTTTTGCTACAACTAGAGCTGTTAAACGAACAGAGCCGCTCGTGAACAAGCTCGTGTTCGGCTCGTTAGTGTTCGTGATCGTTTGTTCGTTTAGCTTAACGAGCCGAGCTCGAACATGATTGTAGGCTCGTTTGCTTAACGAGCCGAGCTCGAGCTTGGTTCGCGAACGTTCAATTATGTTCGTGAACATGCTTATTATGTTTGCGAACATGCTTATTGTTCGCGAACATACTTATATAATGTTCGCGAACATGCTTATGTGCTTATAATATATGTCTAACAAACCGAACTCGAGCCGAATTCGAGCCGAATTCGAGCCAAAGTCGAGCCAAAAGACAAAAATATGTCTAACGAGCCGAGCTCGAACAGAATTTTTTGTTCGTTTAACAAACGAACGAGCTCATGAGCTTTACGAGCTCGAGTTCGAACAGCCAATACTTGGCTCGGCTCGGCTCGTTAACAGCTCTAGCTACAACTAACAATCAAGGCATGGGGAAGTTTGATGTCGGAAGCAGGAAGTCTGTTTTCTTAGGTCTTCCTGCTCATACCAAAGGGTTTCTCTTGCTGGATGTCAATTCTCAGGAGATCTTTATTTCAAGAGATGTTATTTTCCATGTGGATAAGTTTTCTTTTGTAGATTCTTCTACTGACCATACCATTGTTCTACCAGTTTCCATTTTTGATAATGTGAAGCATCCACCAGTACCCAATCAACCTACAATGCCTTTTGAAAATTCTATAGATCCTCCTCAAATTGCTTATAAAAGACCTTCAAGAACAAGACAACTACCTGAATATCTTCAAGACTATCAGATTAATCTGGCCCTTAAAGGCACCGCTCCACACACAATTCGGAGTATGGCTTCGCATGATCACATATCAGATTCCTATGAATCTTTTGTCTATAATATTTATATTGATTAAGAACCCTTCACCTACAAACATGCATTATAAAGTGAAGATTGGCAAAAAGCATTGCAGTTAGAGCAAGATGCCTTACATAAACTAATACTTGATCTCCGGCCCCCTTACCTCCATGGAAGGTTCCCATAGGTTGTAAATGGGTGTACAAGATCAAGAGGAAATCATATGGAAGTATAAATATATACAAGGCTAGGCTTGTAGCCAAAGGTTTCACTCAAACTGGGGGTATAGATTATTTTGACACCTTCGCTCCAGTAGCCAAGATGACAACCATCAGATTATTTCTCAGTTTGGCTTCCTTACAGAACTAGCATTTACATCAATTAGATTTAAACAATGCCTTCCTACATGGTGACTTAAATGAAGAGGTTTACATGAAACCACCATTTAGGTTGCAGACCTCAGGCTCCAACATTGTTTGCAGATCGAACAAATCCATGTATGGCCTGAAACAAGCTAGTAGGTAATTGATGATGTATAAATCGTCACAGGTGTCCTTGCGGTGTACAGACGGTGGATATCTAGCTGTATTTAAGGTGTGGTGATACTCCGGTGGGTGGCGGAATGGAGGAATAAAAATGGAGAGAGCTTTGGCTTGCAAGTGTAGTGTGTATTTTTTCTATATCATCATCCTCCTTTAGTTTACAATGACCACCCCTTTTATAGAGGTGGGTAACTTAGGGAATAAGTAATCTATTAGATATTTTACTAATAGCTAGGTTTAACTTAGATACTAAGCAAGACGAAATATCTAAGATACAAGTGGGGAAAAGATCTGGATCAATCGGCGGCCATCCTCCGAGGTCGCAAGGAGCAAGCCTTTTCCGGCCTCGCCCCTTGGCGCCCCTCCTTGACTTGCCTGGATGAGATTCACGGGATATGTTGTACTTGCTCGGGACCGCAAATGCTTTGGTCGCGGCGAGGTGAGACACGGTGGCCGCCCTTTTTGCGATCTCTCTTGTCATGCCGGAGGGTGGCCGCAGTGGGTTGTCTCTCACTGTTGAGGTGGTGGAATTATTTATACCCATCAATGGCCCCCTACTCCGTGCTTTAATGATATTCCCTGAGGATATGAAGGATGAAGTAATTATCAACACCTTTTATGACCTCGTCGTCGGATGCGACTTGTACACTTAGGGCCGTGTTTTTAAAGCAAGCGACATCAAAGTAACTTTGGGTCAGTTTTTGCGACCTTGTCGTCGATGCGACTTGTTCACTAAGGGCCGTGCTTTCAGAGCATGCGACCTCAAAGTAACTTTGGGTCGAGCTTTTTGCGACCTTGTCGTCCGATGCGACTTGTTCACTAAGGGCCGTGCTTTCAGAGCATGCGACCTCAAAGTAACTTTGGGTCAGTTTTTGCGACCTTGTCGTCTGATGCGACTTGTTCACTAAGGGCCGTGCTTTCAAAGCATGCGGCCTTCGAAGTAACTCTGGGTCTGTTTTGCGGGGCGAGATCGTCAATCGTGGCCGACGTCGATCCTACGGGTATCATTCGCCGAGTAATGCGGCCGCCTGCGCAACCGCACTGGCGGTTGCACGTGAGCATTGATGGGACGCCCCTTCGAATTTCAAAAACTGATAACTGCCGCCCCAATCTGAACCGTCGGATGAAGGGTTCCCAACCGTTCGATCTTGGCCCCCTTGCCTATATAAGGTTTTCACCCCTCAACCTCCTCACACTTTTAGCATTCCTTATTTCCTTCGTAGTTTATCGACCGGAATTCTTAAGGTTTTGCGGCGGAGCTTTGAAGGTTTTAGGATTTCAAGGTGGTTCTTTTGAAGATTCCGGCCACTTTCTTGAGCATTTCCCAGTATTCACGCGGATTTCCTCTTTTCTTCAGCAAATCGGGTAAGAATTCCTCTCTTCTAACTCTTTTATTCATCCATCCCTGCGTTATTTTTCAATAGGCATCATTTTCATCTCTCTTTCTGCAACGGGGATGTAACCTTGATTTGTTTTTGATTAATAATGGGGTTTTTCCTGGGGAGAGATTATGGCTCTCCTGGGAAAACTGGGGTTTCACCCGTTGGTATAGACATGCTTTTCTAACTCGCAAGTCACCAGTTCGAAACCTGCTTTTCTCTGTAATTTTATTTGCGATCTCTTGCAAAAACGGAGGAGGCGGTATTGAAGTGGGTGCGATCACCTTCCTGGGCTAATTCATTATTATACCAGGTGATGCACGTAGATCAAGTGATAATAAAATACTTGACCACCATAAACCAATACTAGCAAGAGGACTAGGTCCATCGTAGTATAGCTATAGCGAATCAAGGTCGATCCCACAGGGAACCAATTGTGGGTCATTTATATACAAACAATTAATTATTCATGTCAAGGACAAGAAGGCGGTCTAGGGACCAACGAAGTACAAGAAAAGGTAAAGAACACGACTCGACACAACACATAAACAACGTAATTAACCTCCCCAATTATCATGTTATCGTCTGGATCTAGAGATTCTATATAATTAAGCTAGACTCGACAACTATTAATCCGATTCGTATTTCTTTTATATTGGCTACGGGAGTCATCCCCTAAACTAGATCTAGCTCCGGTTAGGCCATCCAGATCACTATGCTACATCACGTGACTTCGCTTTTTTCGGCCTCTATCTCATATGACTTGCACGCTTACAAAACTAGGGATGCCGATATTAACCGTATTCCTCACCTAGGCAACATTCCTTTGACAGGCGTACTTCCTAGACGATCGCATCAGTCTCTGTCCCATTAACACTAACTTTTTAGGTATCATGTTAATCTACGATTTACGTATAACTAGGTGACGTCAATTCCCTAATACAGAACAGGTCTAGATCTCGCTGAAAGTCCCGGAAGATCAATTCATGAGCCGACCTAGGAGCCTTATATTGGTATTTCCTAATCATACGCTAATTAAAACAGACGAGCAACGTAGCCGTAGCCATACCTACTAAGATAAGAAATTCTAGGTGGACAATCACACCATAAAGACGTGGCTAGATTGACGCGGCGAAAACCTAAATCTTAGCGTTTCTACATACGTACCGGATAAAATAGAGATTCATAAAGCAATTATATAGATCTACTAAAAACACGGTTGTCGATCATACCAAAGTCATCTATAGGTCACCGGATAACAAATGCGGGCGTGTGGATCCTTATAGACAAGGAATCCCCATCGCCTCATATCGTATCCTTAGATCTACATCGTTCGGTGAAGAACAAACAACCTCAAACGATAAACAATAATTGGGGGCTTAATTACAAAGAACTAATAACAAATAAACACAAGAACTTACATTATTGCGGATCTTGCATAAAAACTCGCTCTAAGAAAAAGCTGAAGATTTTATTATAAACTGAGAAGTGTAAAAATGTATTGTGTAAAGAAGTGTGTTTTTTTGGCGTGTGTAACATGCCTTTATTTATAGGGGTTCAAGCTAATTAAGAGATATACATCAAAATATCACAACAAATAAGAGATAACTCCCGGCCGATCTCCAAAAGATAAAATGCGCCCCCCTAGAATGCATATCCTCCATTGGCGCCATATTTGAGTGGTTTGCCATGCTTATCCGATCTTTTCGTGCTAATCCGATATTTATCTTGATTTTCCTTTGATTTATCTTGAGATTTAATTCTTCCATTTGTATTTATCCTCCATAATTATCCAAATCTGCAAAATAGATATTTATCCCAAAATAAATAATAAAATAATAAACCGGATAAATACCAAAATATAAATAAAAACAGATAAATACCAAATTATATAATAAGAATGGATAAATACCAATAAAAATGGATAAATACCAAATTATATTTTATAAATCACAAAACATTAAATAATCCATATAAACATGTGATTTATCATAAAATATATATTATTAGTCTCGATTTAAGGTCAACGTTGATGACTTTTACGGGTATAATTTGACCGTCATCACCAGGTCTGAAAGCTCCACCTTTTTCCTCCCTTGTTTTTGCAGGATGTCGGGGAATGATCATTCTGGCGATGATTCTGCGGAAAGGGAGATTTACGATTATGCTGAGGATGACCCCATATTATCTGCGGCCTCAGTTGGCGATCTACTGGACGAGGTTGAAGTGGAAAGTACTCGCGCAGATGTTGGCGAGATTACTGCTGATGAGGTCGCTACTATGGATGCCGACCCTTTTGAGTTGGAGGCCTTAATCTCTGCCAGAAATCCGCCGCGTAGAGTGAGTCTTAAAGAGAAAGCGCGGGCTCAAAAATCTCCAACTGTTCACGGGGCTGAAAAAATCGCGTCTCCGGCTGAAGGACAAACTGCGGTCCCGAGTACTAGCGGCGCTCCCGACCACGACGAAGCTTATGTTCAGGACGCCGCAGTTCATGAGTTAATGGGGTCCAGTGAGGATGAAAATGCTGAATTGCCTCGGAAGTATATCTGGGTGCCCGCAAAAAAGCAGAAGAAGAAGAAGAAGAAAATTGCGAGCCAAACCATGACAGTCGGTGAAGCCGCCGCGGCCGCCACCCAGCCGAAGAGCTCTCGACCTAACAATCCTGAGGCTATGCGGGAGTTTGGGATCATGACGGCGTATGAGAAGGATGTTGAGAAGAAATGGTCCCGACTGTGTAAGGGCAGCGATCTCAATAGGACCATTAATAGTATATTTGGAATCGACACTAGCGTGTATCGGTTTTCTTTTTTCGATTATGAGAAGGAGTCCGACAAATTTAAGCCCGGGGACCACAAGGATTACATAAGTGCGCGCCGCTCCGAGGACACCCTTATCCTCCACTTCCATCATTTGCATGCGGGTCTGAGACCGCCTTTCGATCCTTTCTTTGTGAAGATCTGCAAGGAGATGCAGGCGTTTCCCTCTGATTTTGCCGTCGGGGCTATTATCCAGCTGATGGCTTTCACAGTTATGTGCCGGATTCTGAAGATCGAGCCGACGTTAACTTTACTGAGGCAATTTTATTCCTTCTGTGGGACGTCTATTCCTGGACAAATCTCCCTGAGGGCGAAGACTCCCCGCCTACTATTCCCGCTTCCCAATAAGTTTCACAAATGGGGGCAGCGGGTACTGAAAGTCGAGTCGAAGGTAGGTTGGCCTTTTCCTAGGGCAGAAGTCCGCGGATGCAAATCCACGCTTTTAATTCTTGACCCCCCCGTGAGTGAGCGGCGCTATGTAAAGCGGGGCGATGACGTTAATTCGGCCGGACGGGGCGGCGCCCTCTCGGAGAAATGTTTCCGGGTTGAACTTCTTGATCCGGCCGAGCCTTTTGTATGTATGGCGGGCCTAGTAGGCGGGGGAATGCCGCGCCCTTGGTACGAATGGGTCCCGAGAGCCGCGATCCGGTTTGGATTGGGGATTGTCATATCAACAAATGTTTTCCTCCGAGTGTCCGGAATGTGGGGGCGATCCTATACTTAGCCGCTTTGTAACTTTCTTTATCCACTTGTATTTATTTGTATATGTTCATTTTGTTTTGTTGGGTTCTAAACCGCTTTCCTTTTGTAGGTATGGATCCAAATGCTCGCAGGCTCACCGAAACAAGCTTAATGCGGAGCGGACAAGGCAGCCAATGCTCGACGGGAGGCTCGAAGAAAGCTCAGGGAGAGTGCCTCGAAGCGTGGATGCCTCGATTGTCGCCGAGACACATAACCCGGAAGCTGCGACCTCTTCTGCCCTTGTTGCGACTTCCTCTGCCCTTGTTGCGAGCCTAGGTCAGGCTGGTGCCTCGAAAGAGACTCATCCCCCTGCTAAAGAGTCGCACGGCGTAAAGCGACCTCAACCAGAGAAGGCGAAGGATGATCGCCCACCCAAACGGTCCGCTCCCAGTCCGGTGCATCTTGAAGAGGCTGAAATTCCGGTGGAGAAGAGCGCGCCCACTGAGACACTGCCACAAAATACTTTGCCTCGAGGTCACTCTGGGAAAGAGGCCCTATGGTTGGATCCGAGCTTTACCCAGGATCTTGACCTATCCAAAGCTCGCCGGGTTGGTGAAGCAATTGCTGATGTGATTCCTCTTGGGCCGATACCTTTTGACTATCCTGATCATGTTCAAGTGGAGATTGGTCGGGGTATACTAGCCCGCTTTGCGGCTCAAGATAATACTCCTCCTCGAGATGAGATCGCCGAAATCAGAGATTTGAGCGGCCAGTTTGGGATCGCAGCTTCTATGGTAAGATCACCTCTTTATTCTCTTCAATTTTTCTCTCTCTTTTTTTTCTTTTCTTTTTGGCTCACTCCCCCTCGCTTTTCCCAGATCGGCGCTCTCTTGAATAGGGTGCTCGAGGCCGCTGAGAGGCGCGAGGCAGAGGTGATAAAGGTGACGGCGCAGCTAGGGGCGACTGACCAGGCAAGAATTACTGCCGAAAAGAAAGTTAGGCACGCGGCTGGCGAGGTGGAAAAGATGAGATCAATCCTGGAGGAGCACTCTAAATTGGATGCTGAAATCAATGAGAAAGTTTCCACCTTGACCAAGGATTTTGCGGGGGCGCAGGAGGAGATCGCTAAGTTGAGGGATAAGCTCGCTGAGGCGGATACAGTTGCTAAAGAGGTTGCTAAGAAAGCTGCTGAAGAGGCTGCAAGGAGAGCTACAGAGGAAGCTGCGAAGAGAACTGCCGAGGCCGTTGAGGAGGCCAAGTCTGGGGCTGTCGCCGCTTACAAGAATTCAGATGACTTCCTTGACCTCATGGAGCATAGCTTCGATCGGGGCTTTAGTCACTTAGCTCGCCGCATCCGGGGCGACCGAGGCGGGGAGCACATTACTACGGCGCAGATATGGTGCGGTGGGTAAACATGCACCAAGGTCATCCTAATTTGGTGGTTTTTCACCCGGAGATTCCCTATGCCGGTGAGCTTATTACCTCGATTCGACCGAACGCCTCGCCGTGGCGAGCCTGTTTGGGATCCTGCTCCTGTTAATCCTGTGAACTTCGAGGCGTTGAAGAAGCCGCCGTCCTCTGAGCAATTCGATAAGTTCATCAGCACCCCACCTACCCCTCATAATCTCTAGATTTTGGATTTTCCTGCGAGCCCTTTGAAAATTTGACTTGTAACCTTGACTATTTATCTTTGTGATTTGCTTGAATTTTGTGTTGTAATATCTTGACAATTTACTCTCTGCATTTTCTGTTTATAAGATTTGATTTTTTCCCGTCCCCGATTTGTGTTGACTATCTGGCGGTCTTTAGCGAGGCTGTGATAGGTATTGCTTTATCCTCTGTATGCGGTCCTTTTGATTTCTGCGAGGTCTTTTACATAATTTGTTGGAGTACGCGGTCACGAAACGTCGTCGTCTTGTCCTGACCATGGTCGCCGTGCGGTGTCAATTGTCAAGATTTCCGCGGCCCTACGAGTAGTGTTGTCAGGAATTTAGACTCTCGAGCGGCCTTTGACCGTGTCATTAATGTAGAGTTATGACCCCTAGTAGATAGGTGTCAGGTGTAACTGTAGTCATGAATTTTGGTCTCTTTATGGTTTGGCGTTCCTGCTGCCTTGGTTATATCCCCCTTTTAGTATAAAAAAGGGGAGTACCTTGGAACTCATTCTGCCTCTTGCCTTATACTGAATTTGCTTTCTTTCTTCTGTGATTTGTTCATTATCCTCCTTGTTATTTTATCCCCCTTTTGCTTTGCGCTATGTCTCACCCAGGGGAAAGCAGCCGGGTTCGGATATATAAAGCTCGTCCTACTCGTGATGTATCCCCTTTCTTCTTTACTGGCTCTGACGTTGCTAAAGATCATTTCTGGCGCTATTTTGAGTGGGTTGAGCCTGCGAAGGAGAGGGGTTTAAATCAGAGCAAAGTCGAGGGTGACGGTTCTCTTCTGCGCGTACGTCTTTCTGGGTGGACAGATTTTGTTGCACCACCTTCGTCAATATTTCCCAATCTTTCAATAGTGAGGGAGTTCTATTCCATCTTGTCCGAAGTTGCTTCTGAGGGGACTGCCAGCTGCATTACCCTTCGTGGCGTCGCGGTCACTTTTACTCCGGAATCTATCAATGGTGCCCTGGGTATACCCGCTATCGACCCTCATCCCATTATGAGCTCGCTTGGAACCTTGCCGATGAGTCAAGTAGACAATCTTGCTTGCGACGATCCCTTCGCGAGCTCTTTCCCCGATTACGAGCGACCTCGTGTACTGGGACCTGCGTCCGATCTTTCTCGCAGCAACCGTGAGTGGAAAAGGTTCATCAACTCACGCGCCCTCTTGTCCACGGATAACGAGGCTGTTAGTGAAGCCGAAGCTTTGCTTTTGCACGCTATTCGCGATCATCGCGTTGATATTGATTGGGGGATCTTGATTCATCGGGAGGCGGTTAATTTTGCGGTTTCTATGGACCGACATCGTCGCTTCCCTTTTGCTTCGTTAATAACGAAGCTATGCAGCCTAGCGAGGGTGCCGAAGCATTCACTGGATCGTTATAGGTACACTCATTAGATAGAGTGTAACCTCTTTTTTTTTTTTTTTTTTTTTTTTTTTTTGAGATCGCAAAGTATGGTAGGCCGCAGATTTGCTGGAAACAATTGTATCTCTTAATAAACGAAGATGGCTCTTTTATTCCGATTTCCCTTTCCATATGCCCTGTTCGTACGCGGGCATACATACGCTTTACATATAATATTTTTTCAGATTGTCCGCGTGCCAGGGTCGGTTGTACTCACGACCTTGGTTGTCACTTAGTACGTAAGTTCCTTTTTTGACTATCCGAGCGATCCTCTCTCGGTCCTTCCCGTTTTCCGATAGTTTTCCCTTCTTGGCCTCGTGGCCGGTGGCTTGTCTCTTTCGCAAAACATAATCTCCCACGGCGAAGTGATGCCCGCGAATACGTTTGTCGTGATGACGCTTCGCCGCCCTGCTTTTAATTGACTAAACGGCCGTATGCTCGGATGCGCCGCTCCTCTACTAGATCAAGCTCGAGTTTACGTGCCGCGGTATTATTGACCTCGTTATAAAAAACGACCCCGGGGCTTGGTAAGGCCATTTCCACCGGCGCCATAGCCTCGCATCCATAAGTTAAGGCAAAAGGAGTTTCCCTCGTTGTGATTTTTCGCGACGTCCCGAGTGCCCATGCAGAGCCGCCGGAAGGTGATCCGGCCGGTGACTCGCTTTCTCACCCAGGCTCTTTTTTAGTACACTTAGGACCCGTTTGTTGGCATTTTCGCCTTGCCCATTTCCTTGTGGGTAACACACGGATGATTGCCAATGTTTAACATTGTTTTCTTCACAAAATTTGTCGAATTCGTCTCTGAATTGAGGTCCGTGATCGGAAACCACAACTCTCGGAACTCCGAATCTTGTCCATATTTGATCGAGCAAAAAGTATGTTATGTCCCTGGTGTTGGTTTTTACCAAGGCCTTAGCCTCGACCCATTTAGTAAAATAATCCACTGCGACGACCACATACTCGCATCCCGAGCGACCCTTCTTCAAAGGTCCGATGAGGTCAATTGCCCACATGTCGAAGGGCCAGGCCGCTACCACTATGCTTTGTTCGACTGAGGGTAGCCTGGGGATACCGGCGAACCTCTGGCAAACATCACATGCCTAGGCATGTGCTTTGGCGTCTTCTGCTAGTTTCGGCCAATAATATCCGGCTAGGAGTACTTTCTGTGCTAGCGTTCGATTGGCGGGATGGCCGCCGCACATTCCCTCGTGTAGTTCTGTTAGAATGCCCGTTACCTCCTCAGGTCGCACGCATCGCAGAAGGGGTTTTGAGAATGAATGACGGTAAAGCACATCGTCCATAATCGTATATCTTGCAGCCCTTTTTACCAAGGCCTTAGCTTCGCACGGATCACTGGGAAGCTCCCCTAGCTCAATGTAAGATTTCATGATGTCGACCCAACAAGTATTCCCGGGTTGGAAGTCCATGACCTCGATTTGAGAAATGGCGGGCTCGTAGAGATGCTCGACCATGATGCTAGGATCGCACAACGCATCTTCATTGGTCAATTTGGATAAATAGTCCGCCTATGATTATCCTCTCGGGGGATGTTTTTGAAGCGGCAATATGCGAAGCCGCTTTCGAGTTTTTTGACGAGGTTGATATACCTTTGTAATATTTCGCAATGAATGCCGAAAGAGCCGTTGATTTGATTCACAACCAAGCGTGAGTCGCAAAATACCCGTATATTTTCGACTTTCATGGCTTTGGCGAGCTTTAAACCGGCGATGACGGCCTCATACTCGCCCGGTTATTAGAGGCGGTGAAATCGAATCTCGAGCCTGCTCGATTTCCTCTCGATGTTCCCGGCTCTAACGGGATTATCCCCGCGCCGCACCCTTTGTGACCGGCGGCCCCATCGACGTAGAGTTGCCGGCGGTGACTTGGCCCAAGAGGCTCGTCCTCTCGCGGCTACCTTATCCTGGTTGCTTTTGAGGCAAACCTCGCTCCGTTGTTTCTTCGTTGAAGCTTGTTTCTACTATGAAGTCCGGGAGGGCTCGGGCTTTTATAGCCTTCCGAGGCTCATAACGGATGTCGAACTCGTAAGTTCGATAGCCCACCGGAGCGATCGACCGGACAAGTCCGGTTTATGAAGAACCCTGTCTTAGCGATGCATTTGATAGGACTACGATGGTGTGCGATGAGAAGTAAGCCCTTAATTTGCGGGCGCTATAACAACACAATAAGCTAACTTTTCAATATTAAAATAACGACTTTCTACGGGGCTTAGAGCCTTGGAAACATAAAAAACTGGCTTCTGCGAGCCCTCCTCTTCTTTTACAAGTACTGCGGCTACGGCCCTATCTGAGGCTGCAAAATATAAAAACAAAATATCCCCTAGTTTTGGGCTGGTTAACAACGGCGGGCTTGACAAGTATTCTTTAAGGTCTTTAAAAGCCTGCGAGCATTCCGCTGTCCAAGAGAAGGTATCCGCCCCTTTCAAAATTTTGAAGAAAGGCAGACTTCTTTCTGCAGATTTTGAGACAAACCTACCCAAAGCTGTGATTCTGCCGTTTAGCCGTTGTACTTCCTTGACACTGGTGGGCTCGCTCATGTTGATTAGGGCTTCGATTTTTTCGGGATTTGCCTCGATCCCCCTCTGACTCACCATGAAGCCCAGAAATTTTCCTGCCTGGACCCCAAAAATACATTTCGCAGGGTTTAGTTTCATTGAGTGGTCTCTTGATGCGATACGATCCCAGGAGATCGACGAAAGGATCAATACAAGCCGAAAAACCCTAACCTAACTGGGCAGCAGTCTAGGAAGAGGGCCAAGAACAACTCAACGCTTTGCTCAAGAACACTGATAAGCTCTCGAAAGGGGGTGCAATCTCTACGACAAAGAGATCACTCGCTCGCAAGCGATGTTCTTGATCAATCACAGATCAAGGAAGAAGAGAAAACTCTCAATTTCATTATAAAGACTTCATCATTGATTATGCATATAAAATTACAAGGAATGCCTTTATATAGGTTACAAAATAAATGACTAACCAACTCCTAAGCAATGTGGGATAAATTACATAGTAATTTTCGCCACTTTATTTTGTAACAATCCTAACTCAACCCTAATAAGCCCAAACGGCTATTATTTGCTAAAAATAAACACCTGGCCCAATATACTAACATATGGGCAATTTTTGACACGGGTTTAAGGCCGTTTTATTCATTAAAACACTGAAAACTAAAATAAACAAAACAAATAAAATGTCTCGGGACGGATCACATCATTCCCTCCCGGTTGGAAAGGATTCGTCCTCGAATCAATAGGACGTCATAGAAGTCAGCATCCGAAACCAATCCCGAACAACCCGCAAGCAGAAGCAAAGATATACCGGGATCAAATATGAAGTGGACAGATGACATCACAACAATGGTGCGTGGAACGAACGAGTCATTCTTCATCAGTGCAACAAAAGAAAAGTCCAACGGCTTGAGATTGATGTCAAGAACACTCGGCGTAGAAGCAATGTAATCAGAACAATATGGTGTAGGGGCGTCGTCAACACGCACATCAAAAGGATCCATAAAACAATGCACCGGTTTCTCACCACAAACTACCTTCAAAGATAAACCGGGAACCTCGGATGGTGTATCAAGAACCTCAGTATGCTCATCACTACACTCAACGGGTTCTTCAACAAGCTTGTCTCATCGATGCGCACTATCTTGTCCACAACAATTTCCGCCTCATCATTAACTACTTTGGGCACACTCTCTAATTTCTCATCCACAAATTCGGGCTCATTCACAAATTCGGGTTCCGCATGGTCAACATGACTCTCCACTACTTCTTCCACAATCTCATTCTCCTCGGTGATTGCATACGCCACCATAGACTCTTGGAATACCTCCTCTCGAATGTTAACACTCTCGTCGTTGTTTGCTTCATCCAAGGCTTTTTCCCTTTCGGATTCACGTTTCAAACGAGCTTCCCATGTGCGGCCCAGTTTGAGTTGATCTTTGTGGGCATCTTCAAGGGATAAGGAACGGAGTGTAAGTCTCATCCTCTTATGGCGCAAGGTGTAGCTATTCAAATACCCATCATACGTAACCCTCCTATCATATTGCCATGGCCTCCCAAGTATGATATGACAAGCGGCATAGGGGCAACATCACATAAAACTTCATCATCGAGCCTACCAAGATTAAAAGATATTAAGGCTGTTTGGTAACTCGCACTTGACCAACATCACGAGTCCTTGCAACGTATATGGTTGAGGATGAGGTGTCGTAGGAATAGCTAAATCGGAGACAAAACCGGCACTTATGACATTGGCACGACTTCCCGCATCAATTTTCATTAAGCAAATCTTCCCACTAACCAAAACCCTCGTATGAAAACTATTTTCTCGGTGCAAATCATTCTCCACGTTCACCACACTACTCAAGGCTTTCTTTATCACAAACATCTCTCCTTTCAATGATTCATACCCTCAAGATGCCTTAGTTTCACAATTGTTTTGACAACAGAATTTCACAGGTGTGAAAATGTTTACACCCTGGGTGTGAAACCCACGTATTTAAGCACCAAACGACTACGAATTTGGGAAAACTCAAAAGACAAAAGTTGTAGAACTGAGAGTTTTCTAAAGTATGTCAAATTTTCAGATTTTTTGGAGATACGGAAGTCGCTCAAACAATCGTTTTTCGGAAACTGGTGCAATCTGTCAATGATTTTCAGATTGGTAGCAGTGTCTTACGGTGCCAATTACGACAAAACTACAGAGAATTTGGAAAAACTCAAAAGATAAAAGTTGTATATCAGAGTATTTCCTATACTATCACCAATTTTCAGGTAATTTGGAGTCGTCTAAAGCACAAAAACCTAAAACGATCGACGCTTGACGGCTGCAGTTTTTCTGGACAGATTGTTCGGAGTAATCGGCGGTTTTAGGCAAGATTTATGTTGAATCTGGATTGGGTGTAAAGAGAGAAATTGTAGAACGAGATGTGTTGTATATGTGGTAAAAATTGCAGAATTTTTCGAGTTGTTTTGGTTAGGGAACGAACTGATACAAAAAACGGGATCTGGAAAATAATTAGGGTTCTTGGGATGAAGGTTTGAAGAATCTTCAAGTTTTCCGGGTAGGATGGATGAAGATTTGAAGATTTTGGATGTTCTTGGGAGAGGGTGGACGAAATTAATGAACAAAAAACAAGGAACTATTTTTTTTTAAATTTTTTTTTTGAATAAGAAAATTAAAGAAGGAAAATAAACGGGGATATTTGATACCTTCGTCGGCGAGCTCGCTACCAAGCGATGCGATACGATCCCGGGAGATCGACGAAAGGATCAATACGAGCCGAAAAACCCTAACCTAACTGGGCAGCAGTCTAGGAAGAGGGCCAAGAACAACTCAACGCTTTGCTCAAGAACGCTGATAAGCTCTCGAAAGGGGGTGCAATCTCTACGACAAAGAGATCACTCGCTCGCAAGCGATGTTCTTGATCAATCACAGATCAAGGAAGAAGAGAAAACTCTCAATTTCATTATAAAGACTTCATCATTGATTATGCATATAAAATTACAAGGAATGCCTTTATATAGGCTACAAAATAAATGACTAACCAACTCCTAAGCAATGTGGGATAAATTACATAGTAATTTTCGCCACTTTATTTTGTAACAATCCTAACTCAACCCTAATAAGCCCAAACGGCTATTATTTGCTAAAAATAAACACCTGGCCCAATATACTAACATATGGGCAATTTTTGACACGGGTTTAAGGCCGTTTTATTCATTAAAACACGAAAACTAAAATAAACAAAACAAATAAAATCTCGGGACGGATCACATCATCTCGGGACGGATCACATGATTGATGAGCGTTTTTCACCAAACAAATTTATAATACTCAAGACAACGGTGACTAAACAAGCTCTCTAACCGGCGGTGGACCGGGTCGATTGCTAGTATAGCTACGGGAGTCCGAGGTCGATCCCACAGAGAAGATGTGCTTGTAAGTACCAAAGTGAACTTATTGCTTAGTCTAGGCAAACAAGTTGTTGGAATGTTTGTACACTTCAATTAAACTAAAGTAAATTAAACTAACAAGTCTAAAGGAGAAAGGGACATAGCCGAACCATGATCAAAATGACTAATTTCAACCCCGAGGATAGACAAAACCGGGAGTGTGCAATATAACAAACGAGCTCTTGCATTCAATTTCACGGGTGCGAACTCCTAAACCCGGTGCTAGCGTCCGAACAACTCTCTTCTAACACCTTATGCCATGTTAAGGTCGAACAACTCTCTCCTAACAAGTCATGTTTTGCACTCGAGCCGCTTAAACGTATAAACGAGTAACCTCACGATGAGCTCGGTTTAACAACTAAACCGAGACTACACCACGATCCTAAAACCCTTTTCCCACACCCCTCTCTCTGAACAACTCTCAAGAGTGATGTGTGTGATATTTGACCTAGGTAGCTAATCTAGCCCAAATCCGTTATAACAAGTTCTAAGACGTGAAACTAGCAAGATTAAACAATAAAAAGCACTACCCACTCCCAATTTCATCACCCAAAATGGTGATTTCACCAAATTTCACATGATTCGACTATGAAAAGGGATTAGCTACTCATTATACTAATCAAAACATATACAAAACAGAAAATGGAAGCCATAATAAGTAAAAGAGGAGAGAAATATACCATAAATTGAGAGAAATTCGAGTTGAGATCCAAAAGTACAATAAAAAGCTTCACACAAAAGGTGAAATCTTAGGAGAGAAAATGGAAATCTAAGCTAAGAGGGGTGAAATCTACCTATGTTTTGGTGTTTTTAAGCTAAGGGAAGTGGAAATTAACTATTACAATAATCAAAAGAAAATGGGTCAAAGAGTGCCCAAGGTTGTGAAAAAGATAGAGTGAAGTTCGTTGGAGGTTGTATTTATAGATAGGGTGAAAATTTGCGAGAAAACGGCCCCAAACGCGCGTTTGAAATGTCCCAAACGCGCGTTTTGCTTCAGCCAAACGCCAGTTTAAAGTCCCAAACGCGCGTTTGAAGAAAGGGCTTCACGAACGAGAGAGTTGGGGGCCGAAACGCGCGTTTGAAATGGTTCCAAACGCGCGTTTGAAATGCTTCTTGTTTTCTGCTGCAGTAAAACCTTCAAAACTTCTTCGTCCGAGCTCCGATTGGGGTGATTCAAGATGCGTTGGAAAGATCTTTCAATTCTCTACAACTTTCATGAAGAAGTCGTGACCAGAAAATGCCTCCATCATGGGTCAAAATGCTTCTGAATCAGAACAGTCACTCGGGCACCAACTCTTTCTCTTCCTTTTCCTATTCTTTCTTCTTTCTTGGCTCATTCTTGCACCTTGATCACACTTATCATCATAAATCTTCGCCTTCCGGGTTCTCGAGACACCAATACCCTACATCATCACAACAACAAAAAACAACCAAAACATTCCGGAGGGTAAAAGTGCTCGGAATAGGGTCAATATCAATAAAAGGAGGTAGTAAACCATCAAAGTGACGGATTTACTCCCCGTGCTATAAACTCACGATATTACCCCTAAAACGGTCTAAATTACCAAGAAACATGCTAAAAGTGTGGTAAACGGGGGTAGAAAATGCACCGGAATCACGTAAAGTTGACTCCCATCACCACCCCACACTTAGCCTTTGCTCGTCCTCGAGTAAAATAGGCGTTTTAAAACAAACCAAGGGATTCAACTTTATGATGTAGGTGCTACTACTCACACTCTCGAGTGGCCCCAAAGTAAGAAACACAAACATAAACACATTGGTACAACATTATCAAGAAAATGGAGTGTGTGTGGTGCCAAGCTAAAACCAAATGCTCAAAGTGATTGTCGGGGCTTGAATCCCAACCAAAAATCTACCAACCGTTTCATAATCACGAGCCTCTCCACTAATCTAGTTTACTAAGTTTGGACACGATCGGGCAGGACTTGAGCGGTTATAACGTTAGGCTAGGGTGATTCCGGTTAGTCGAAAGGGGTATTTTGGGAACTGGAGAAAAAGAAGTACGAGTGAACCTAATCAACAAGTGTACCACCTTATCTCTACCATACAAACCATCCAAACTCCTTTTGATTATTTTAAACACTTTGGGAACCATAGAATGCTAACATACACGAACTCATTGCCTAATTCAACTATGTTTCAAGTTTCATAAGGCGAGGTCGAATACATTAGCACCTATCTCACTATCCCAATTCCAACATCATAAAAAATCACTTTTGAGCTCATCACTTTGATTCCAACCCTTTATTTTATAAACTTCAAACTCTTATTCATTGAGAACTTTCTAATTTATTTTGAATTTTGATTGATTGAGTTCTCTTTTCTTTTTCTGTTTTTTTTTTTTTTTTATAGAAAGAAGGAATTTCACAGATTTTTCTTTTCTTTTTGAGCCAAACCCAAACATTACACCCAAATGAGCTCCTCTTCTCCTTATAGCTCCAAACCAAGAAAACACCAACCCATCACAAGACATCATTTCCCCACCCCACACTTGCCTTAGCAAGTGTGGCCTAACAAAAGACTAAGTCCACTCGTAGGGTATGAATGAAGGGAATGTGACCATAAATAAAGCTCAAGGTAGGTTTCGACTAAGTAACAAAACGGCTATAAGCGAATGGTGGTCAGACCATTCTATCAAGGCTGAGAGGGGCTACGAAGGGTAAATGTTCCGGTTAAGGCTTATTTGGCTATGGTAGGGTCAAAAGAACGCCAAAACCGTCATCCCATGTCCTACTTAGGTAAACCTATGACATTTCGTCTCGAGACTCGTGGTATGAAAGGTGGTAGTAATCAAATTGTGCACAAAGTGTAGCTTTCGTGAAATTAATAAGACTCCATTCTCAAGATAATATCAAACCACAATGTACATGTTCGGGATCCCGACTAAAGTGATCACCACTCAAATGTGAAAATAACACATACAACACGGTGTTAAGACCCTTGAAAATTTTTAAAAATTACCCAAAAATCGACTCGAGCCCGGTCATAGGCCAAGTATACCACATTTATAGCACATTTAACAACGAAAACAAGAAAACAGCTAAGTCTCCCACCCCACACTTAAACGAAACACCGTCCTCGGTGTGTGAGAGATAAAAAGAGTAAAAGACTTAGTTTGTTTGACCAAAACCCGGCAGAAAGGCGCATTTTAGCCCACGTGACATCTTCTAGTAAGCTCCATCTCGAGTATCTGAAACCATAGAAACAAAATCCAAGGCAAACACATGCACGGGAAAAGTCCACGTGCCAAAAGATGTTGATAGATACTAGATATATAAAAATAGAAGCCATGCCACAAACAAGGTATCAAAGCATATCGACCATACTAGACGGGAATTGCACCTTGGATGTAAAGATAATCAAAAGAAACACGAGCATCCACGCATAAAATAAGGCCACAGAGGCTCACATAAAAACATCCCCGTCTACGTACAAGAGCAAGAATCAAAAAGAAAATCTCACCCCAAACTCTCTTGTGAGACAAAACGCTCCCCTCTTGCACCCAAAAACCACTTCAAAAACAAAATTATTACCAAAAAGGTGGGTTGCCTCCCACAAAGCGCCTTTGTTTTACGTCGTTGGCTCGACCAAGTGGCACCAAAACGGACTCAAACCATAAAGGACTCAAACCAACTCAAGACAACATTTTTAATTCAATCAAAAATCACCAAAAACCATCAACCGAAATCCGAACTCAAGAATATCAACAATTCAAGGAGAATGAGCATAGCAAGCATAGGGGAAAACGAGTTCACTAGGAACTTACCGCACATGGCTCTTGGGAATCCCCTTTCGTTGAAATCCGCCATCATCCTCTTCTTGAAATTACCATCCCATGGTAGTTGTTCCCTTTCATAAATCTTGTGAGCTTCATCTACCGGGGAGTAAAGAGTGTAGTAGTCCGGGACCGGTATGCTAATAACCTCCAACTCTTCCGGTAGCTCAACCACGGATGTCATATCAAGCTCATGAGATTTCATCACACACTCCAAAATTGCATCATCATACACTTCAATCGGGAGTGATGGTGAAATGGGCGATCCCGTCTTCTCTTCAAACTCAGAATCCGGTTCTTCAAAAAGTGTGCTCAAATCTATCATACACTCCTCCAAGTCATCGTCTTGCATTTCTTCGGGAGGCGGTGTAATAGACAAACATTGCACCTCTTCCATCTCTTCTTCATCCCAAAACGAGCTACTTTCATCACCAAAGATTTCATGTTGAGTCTTAGCAATGGTTGGTTCCACCATACATTCCACCAAGGCATCATCAATGTTCACATCAGGAAGTGAGGGTGTAATCGGAAGAATGTGAAACTTACCACAATCAAACTCCACGAGAGGAACCTCTAGTGACATGGGCGATCCCAACTCAATCTCTAGCTCGGAAAACGCTTCATCTAGATAAAAATCATCATCCTCTCTCTCCGTTTTCCTTGAATGAGCCTCTTCTCGCTCTTTTCCCACGGCTTCTAGCTCCTTTCTTGTTTCTTCTTCTTTCTCAAACCTCCTCTTTTCATTTAGTTGCACTACTCGATCTTCAAGATTTTGTAAAGATTCCTCTTGTTGGTCCAACAATTTCTCATGGTGTGCATCTTCAATCTTTTCCCCTACCGACTTCATCTCACTCGGTTTCTTGCGTCTTGGCCCTCTTCTTGTCTCGGAAACATAAAGTCTTGAAGTTTCCGCAATCCGTTCAATTTGGTCAAACGCTTGATCAGGTTGTAACATCATTATATCACCACCTTGAAGCATGAAGTCGGTTTTGCATATCTTGATCAAGTCCCCGCAAGAAACAATGGACTTGGTCCCCAAGAGTGACTCCATGTCCGGGACATTGGCGCAACAAGGTCTTATACCGTTCCCATGCCTCGAGTAGTGACTCGTCTTCGTAAGCATCAAAGGTCATGATTGCCTCTTTCAAATCAAAAACTTTTCCCGGTGGATAGTATTTAAGCAAAAATGTGCGCACCACCTCGGTCCAAGTGTGTAGGGAGTCATGCCTTAAGGAGTCATACCACGCCCTTGCTTGGTCTTTTAGAGTGAATGGGAACAAAAGTAGCTTGATTGCCTCTTCACTAACACCTTCCATCCTTATAGTCCGACACACCTCGAGATAATGATCTAGGAAGAAATAAGGATTTTCGATTTCCGTCCCTCTAAAGGTTGAGTTGTCCCTAATCATATTGATAATATTTTGCCCAATACTCATAGTGTTGGCGGTGATCGGGGGCAACCTTATCGGACTATGCCCCACCAAGTCGGCCCGTGGCATGACCAAATCTCTACAAGTCCGCACATCTCCTTGATTCGGTGCCGGATTGGGAGTTTGCATATGAGCTTGCATTAATGCTTGAAATCGCTCTTGTACTTGATTCATGAGCCAATTCATAGCATTCGGGTCCATCGGTGGCATTGCTCCACCTTGTCCTTTCCCTTGACAGTTTGCTCCTTTTTGAACATTGTTACATAAGGATTGGTCTTGAGCTCGATTAGTAACTCCTTGACCTCCCCCGATAGAAGGGTGTTCCACAAAAACTTGGCCTCCACGACCAACTTGATTAGTGTCTTGGTCCATTTCCGTTTGTTCCGGACTCAAACCTTCAAATCTAGCAATCAAATTCCCAACTAGAAGGCCCCTTCCTCTTTGTTTAGCAAAGGTCTCCATTCTAGCAATGTAAGGTTCAAGCGGTTCCCAAAAACTCCGGGCAATGCACTACAAAACACCAAACAACAAGAAAACAATAAAATAAAACCTAGGCCCAAGCCTTCGGTTCACTTGCAAGATATCACAAATAGCACACATCTTCCCCGGCAACGGCGCCATTTTGATGAGCGTGTTTTTCACCAAACAAATTTATAATACTCAAGACAACGGTGACTAAACAAGCTCTCTAACCGGTGGACCGGGTCGTGGACCGGGTCGATTGCTAGTATAGCTACGGGAGTCCGAGGTCGATCCCACGAGAGAAGATGTGCTTGTAAGTACCAAAGTGAACTTATTGCTTAGTCTAGGCAAACAAGTTGTTGGAATGTTTGTACACTTCAATTAAACTAAAGTAAATTAAACTAACAAGTCTAAAGGGAGAAAGGGACATAGCCGAACCATGATCAAAATGACTAATTTCAACCCCGAGGATAGACAAAACCGGGAGTGTGCAATATAACAAACGAGCTCTTGCATTCAATTTCACGGGTGCGAACTCCTAAACCCGGTGCTAGCGTCGAACAACTCTCTTCTAACACCTTATGCCATGTTAAGGTCGAACAACTCTCTCCTAACAAGTCATGTTTTGCACTCGAGCCGCTTAAACGTATAAACGAGTAACCTCACGATGAGCTCGGTTTAACAACTAAACCGAGACTACACCACGATCCTAAAACCCTTTTCCCACACCCCTCTCTCGAACAACTCTCAAGAGTGATGTGTGTGATATTTGACCTAGGTAGCTAATCTAGCCCAAATCCGTTATAACAAGTTCTAAGACGTGAAACTAGCAAGATTAAACAATAAAAAGCACTACCCACTCCCAATTTCATCACCCAAAGGGTGATTTCACCAAATTTCACATGATTCGACTATGAAAAGGGATTAGCTACTCATTATACTAATCAAAACATATACAAAACAGAAAATGGAAGCCATAATAAGTAAAAGAGGAGAGAAATATACCATAAATTGAGAGAAATTCGAGTTGAGATCCAAAAGTACAATAAAAAGCTTCACACAAAAGGTGAAATCTTAGAGAGAAAATGGAAATCTAAGCTAAGAGGGGGTGAAATCTACCTATGTTTTGGTGTTTTTAAGCTAAGGGAAGTGGAAATTAACTATTACAATAATCAAAAGAAAATGGGTCAAAGAGTGCCCAAGGTTGTGAAAAAGATAGAGTGAAGTTCGTTGGAGGTTGTATTTATAGATAGGGTGAAAATTTGCGAGAAAACGGCCCCAAACGCGCGTTTGAAATGTCCCAAACGCGCGTTTTGCTTCAGCCAAACGCCAGTTTAAAGTCCCAAACGCGCGTTTGAAGAAAGGGCTTCACGAACAGAGAGTTGGGGGCCGAAACGCGCGTTTGAAATGGTTCCAAACGCGCGTTTGAAATGCTGCTGTTTTCTGCTGCAGTAAAACCTTCAAAACTTCTTCGTCCGAGCTCCGATTGGGGTGATTCAAGATGCGTTGGAAAGATCTTTCAATTCTCTACAACTTTCATGAAGAAGTCGTGACCAGAAAATGCCTCCATCATGGGTCAAAATGCTTCTGAATCAGAACAGTCACTCGGGCACCAACTCTTTCTCTTCCTTTTCCTATTCTTTCTTCTTTCTTGGCTCATTCTTGCACCTTGATCACACTTATCATCATAAATCTTCGCCTTCCGGGTTCTCGAGACACCAATACCCTACATCATCACAACAACAAAAAACAACCAAAACATTCCGGAGGGTAAAAGTGCTCGGAATAGGGTCAATATCAATAAAAGGAGGTAGTAAACCATCAAAGTGACGGATTTACTCCCCGTGCTATAAACTCACGATATTACCCCTAAAACGGTCTAAATTACCAAGAAACATGCTAAAAGTGTGGTAAACGGGGGTAGAAAATGCACCGGAATCACGTAAAGTTGACTCCCATCAAACACAAACATAAACACATTGGTACAACATTATCAAGAAAATGGAGTGTGTGTGGTGCCAAGCTAAAACCAAATGCTCAAAGTGATTGTCGGGGCTTGAATCCCAACCAAAAATCTACCAACCGTTTCATAATCACGAGCCTCTCCACTAATCTAGTTTACTAAGTTTGGACACGATCGGGCGGGACTTGAGCGGTTATAACGTTAGGCTAGGGTGATTCCGGTTAGTCGAAAGGGGTATTTTGGGAAGCTGGAGAAAAGAAGTACGAGTGAACCTAATCAAACAAGTACCAACTCGTCTTTATCATGCAAACCACCCAAAACTCCTTTTTTATCAACTTTGACATTTTGGGAACCATAGGTTACCAGTGCACCCGAACTCATTGCCAAACTCGACTATGTTTCAAGTGTCGTGAGGTGAGTTCAAGCACACTAGCACCTATCTCACTATCCCAACTCTAACATCATAAAAATTTATCATTGAGCTCCTTACTTTGACTCCACGCCTTTATTTCTATGTACATCCTCTCTTTTTTTTCTTTTTTTTCTTTTTTTTTTTTTTTTTTTTTTTTTAAGGAAGAGATAGAAGAAGAGATTTTCTTTTCTTTTGGCCCAAGAGCCGAACACCAAGCCCAAACGAGCTCCTCAACACTTTATAGCTCAAAACGAGAAACAACAACCCAATCAAAAACATCATCTCCCCCCCACCCCACACTTGCCTTAGCAAGTGTGGTCTAACGAAGACTAAGTCCACTCGTAGGGTATAAAATGAAGGAAATGTGACCATAATAAGGCTCAAGGGTAGGTTTCGACTAAGTAACAAAACGGCTATAAGCGAATGGTGGTCGGACCATTCTATCAAGGCGAGAGGGGCTACGAAGGGTAAATGTTCCGGTTAAGGCTTATTTGGCTATGGTAGGGTCAAGAGAACGCCAAAACCGTCATCCCGTGTCCTACTTAGGTAAACCTATGACATTTCGTCTCAAGGCTAGTGATATGAAAGGTGGTAGCAATCAAATTGTGCACAAAGTGTAGCTTTCGTGAAATTAATAAGACTCCATTCTCAAGATAATATCAAACCACAATGTACATGTTCGGGATCCCGACTAAGGTGATCACCACTCAAATGTGAAAATAACACATACAACACGGTGTTAAGACCCTTGAAAAATTTTAAAAATTACCTAAAAATCGACTCGAGCCCGATCATAGGCTAAGCATACCACATTTATAGCACATTTAACAACGAAAACAAGAAAACGACTAAGTCTCCCACCCCACACTTAAACGAAACACGTCCTCGGTGTGTGAGAGATAAAAAGAGTAAAAGACTTAGTTTGTTTGACCAAAACCCGGCGAAAGGCGCACTTTCGCTCACGTGACATCTTCTAGTAAGCTCCATCTCGAGTACCCGAACACCATGTAGACGAGAAAACAAGGCAAACACATGCACGGGAAAAAATCCACGTGCCAAAAGATGGTGATAGATACGAGATATATAAAAATAGAAGCCATGCCACAATCAAGGTATCAAAGCATATCAACCATACTAGACGGGAAGTGCACTTGGATGTAAAGATAATCAAAAGAAAACAGAGCATCCACGCATAAAATAAGGCCACGAGAGGCTCACATAAAAACATCCCCGTCTACGTACAGGAGCAAGAATCAAAAAGAAAATCTCACCCCAAACTCTCTTGTGAGACAAAACTCTCCCCTCTTGCACCCAAAAAACACTTCAAAAACAAAATTATTACCAAAAAGGTGGGTTGCCTCCCACAAAGCGCCTTTGTTTTACGTCGTTGGCTCGACCAAGTGGCACCAAAACGGACTCAAACCATAAAGGACTCAAACCAACTCAAGACAACATTTTTAATTCAATCAAAAATCACCAAAAACCATCAACCGAAATCCGAACTCAAGAATATCAACAATTCAAGGAGAATGAGCATAGCAAGCATAGGGGAAAACGAGTTCACTAGGAACTTACCGCACATGGCTCTTGGGAATCCCCTTTCGTTGAAATCCGCCATCATCCTCTTCTTGAAATTACCATCCCATGGTAGTTGTTCCCTTTCATAAATCTTGTGAGCTTCATCTACCGGGGAGTAAAGAGTGTAGTAGTCCGGGACCGGTATGCTAATCACCTCCAACTCTTCCGGTAGCTCTACCACGGATGTCATATCAAGCTCATGAGATTTCATCACACACTCCAAAATTGCATCATCATACACTTCAATCGGGAGTGGTAGTGAAATGGGCGATCCCGTCTTCTCTTCAAACTCAGAATCCGGTTCTTCAAAAAATGTGCTCAAATCTATCATACACTCCTCCAAGTCATCGTCTTGCATTTCTTCGGGAGGCGGTGTAATAGACAAACATTGCACCTCTTCCATCTCTTCTTCATCCCAAAACGAGCTACTTTCATCACCAAAGATTTCATGTTGAGTCTTAGCAATGGTTGGTTCCACCATACATTCCACCAAGGCATCATCAATGTTCACATCAGGAAGTGAGGGTGTAATCGGAAGAATGTGAAACTTACCACAGTCAAACTCCACGAGAGGAACCTCTAGTGACATGGGCGATCCCAACTCAATCTCTAGCTCGGAAAACGCTTCATCTAGATAAAAATCATCATCCTCTCTCTCCGTTTTCCTTGAATGAGCCTCTTCTCGCTCTTTTCCCACGGCTTCTAGCTCCTTTCTTGTTTCTTCTTCTTTCTCAAACATCCTCTTTTCATTTAGTTGCACTACTCGATCTTCAAGATTTTGCAAAGATTCCTCTTGTTGGTCCAACAATTTCTCATGGTGTGCATCTTCAATCTTTTCCCTACCGACTTCGTCTCACTCGGTTTCTTGCGTCTTGGCCCTCTTCTCGTCTCGGAAACATAAAGTCTTGAAGTTTCCGCAATCCGTTCAATTTGGTCAAACGCTTGATCAGGTTGTAACATCATTATATCACCACCGCTTGAAGCATGAAGTCGGTTTTGCATATCTTGATCAAGTCCCCGCAAGAAACAATGGACTTGGTCCCCAAGAGTGACTCCATGTATGGGACATTGGCGCAACAAGGCCTTATACCGTTCCCATGCCTCGAGTAGTGACTCGTCTTCATAAGCATCAAAGGTCATGATTGCCTCTTTCAAATCAAAAACTTTTCCCGGTGGATAGTATTTAAGCAAAAATGTGCGCACCACCTCGGTCCAAGTGTGTAGGGAGTCATGCCTTAAGGAGTCATACCACGCCCTTGCTTGGTCTTTTAGAGTGAATGGGAACAAAAGTAGCTTGATTGCCTCTTCACTAACACCGTCCATCCTTATAGTCCGACACACCTCGAGATAATGATCCAAGAAGAAATAAGGATTTTCGATTTCCGTCCCTCTAAAGGTTGAGTTGTCCCTAATCATATTGATAATATTTTGCCCAATACTCATAGTGTTGGCGGTGATCGGGGGCAACCTTATCGGACTATGCCCCACCAAATCGGCCCGTGGCATGACCAAATCTCTACAAGTCCGCACATCTCCTTGATTCGGTGCCGGATTGGGAGTTTGCATATGAGCTTGCATTAATGCTTGAAATCGCTCTTGTACTTGATTCATGAGCCAATTCATAGCATTCGGGTCCATCGGTGGCATTGCTCCACCTTGTCCTTTCCATTGACAAGGTTGCTCCTTTTTGAACATTGTTACATAATGATTGGTCTTGAGCTCGATTAGTAACTCCTTGACCTCCCCCGATAGAAGGGTGTTCCACAAAAACTTGGCCTCCACGACCAACTTGATTAGTGTCTTGGTCCATTTCCGTTTGTTCCGGACTCAAACCTTCAAATCTAGCAATCAAATTCCCAACTAGAAGGCCCCTTCCTCTTTGTTTAGCAAAGGTCTCCATTCTAGCAATGTAAGGTTCAAGCAGTTCCCAAAAACTCCGGGCAATGCACTACAAAACACCAAACAACAAGAAAACAATAAAATAAAACCTAGGCCCAAGCCTTCGGTTCACTTGCAAGATATCACAAATAGCACACATCTTCCCCGGCAACGGCGCCATTTTGATGAGCGTTATTTTCACCAAACAAATTTATAATACTCAAGACAACGGTGACTAAACAAGCTCTCTAACCGGCAGTGGACCGGGTCGATTGCTAGTATAGCTACAGGAGTCCGAGGTCGATCCCACAGAGAAGATGTGCTTGTAAGTACCAAAGTGAACTTATTGCTTAGTCTAGGCAAACAAGTTGTTGGAATGTTTGTACACTTCAATTAAACCAAAGTAAATTAAACTAACAAGTCTAAAGGGAGAAAGGGACATAGCCGAACCATGATCAAAATGACTAATTTCAACCCCGAGGATAGACAAAACCGGGAGTGTGCAATATAACAAACGAGCTCTTGCATTCAATTTCACGGGTGCGAACTCCAAACCCGGTGCTAGCGTACGAACAACTCTCTTCTAACACCTTATGCCATGTTAAGGTCGAACAACTCTCTCCTAACAAGTCATGTTTTGCACTCGAGCCGCTTAAACGTATAAACGAGTAACCTCACGATGAGCTCGGTTTAACAACTAAACCGAGACTACACCACGATCCTAAAACCCTTTTCCCACACACCCCTCTCTCTACGAACAACTCTCAAGAGTGATGTGTGTGATATTTGACCTAGGTAGCTAATCTAGCCCAAATCCGTTATAACAAGTTCTAAGACGTGAAACTAGCAAGATTAAACAATAAAAAGCACTACCCACTCCCAATTTCATCACCCAAAGGGTGATTTCACCAAATTTCACATTATTCGACTATGAAAAGGGATTAGCTACTCATTATACTAATCAAAACATATACAAAACAGAAAATGGAAGCCATAATAAGTAAAAGAGGAGAGAAATATACCATAAATTGAGAGAAATTCGAGTTGAGATCCAAAAGTACAATAAAAAGCTTCACACAAAAGGTGAAATCTTAGGAGAGAAAATGGAAATCTAAGCTAAGAGGGGGTGAAATCTACCTATGTTTTGGTGTTTTTAAGCTAAGGGAAGTGGAAATTAACTATTACAATAATCAAAAGAAAATGGGTCAAAGAGTGCCCAAGGTTGTGAAAAAGATAGAGTGAAGTTCGTTGGAGGTTGTATTTATAGATAGGGTGAAAATTTGCGAAAACGGCCCCAAACGCGCGTTTGAAATGTCCCAAACGCGCGTTTTGCTTCAGCCAAACGCCAGTTTAAAGTCCCAAACGCGCGTTTGAAGAAAGGGCTTCACGAACAGAGAGTTGGGGGCCGAAACGCGCGTTTGAAATGGTTCCAAACGCGCGTTTGAAATGCTGCTGTTTTCTGCTGCAGTAAAACCTTCAAAACTTCTTCGTCCGAGCTCCGATTGGGGTGATTCAAGATGCGTTGGAAAGCTCTTTCAATTCTCTACAACTTGCATGAAGAAGTCGTGACCAGAAAATGCCTCCATCATGGGTCAAAATGCTTCTGAATCAGAACAGTCACTCGGGCACCAACTCTTTCTCTTCCTTTTCCTATTCTTTCTTCTTTCTTGGCTCATTCTTGCACCTTGATCACACTTATCATCATAAATCTTCGCCTTCCGGGTTCTCGAGACACCAATACCCTACATCATCACAACAACAAAAAACAACCAAAACATTCCGGAGGGTAAAAGTGCTCGGAATAGGGTCAATATCAATAAAAGGAGGTAGTAAACCATCAAAGTGACGGATTTACTCCCCGTGCTATAAACTCACGATATTACCCCTAAAACGGTCTAAATTACCAAGAAACATGCTAAAAGTGTGGTAAACGGGGGTAGAAAATGCACCGGAATCACGTAAAGTTGACTCCCATCATTTATTATGACCTCGACCAACTCGTCCTCAGCAGTGAAGTCGGGCTCGTCTCGAACTTGCAATGTCTCAACCTCCAGCGCTCCTTCCGGTATTGCACTCAACGTGGCGACCTGATCCCGAACCAGGCAAAAACCCTCCACTCTGAGTCGCTTGGAGTTGACCCTGTTTTTTGTCATATAATCGAGGAAAGATCCGGGTCGGCTGATGGCGACCCCAATCTCTTCCCCTATGTGAAATTTGACCCTTTGATGGGGAACGGACGCCACCATTTGAAATTTTTTCATGGCCGGGATCCCCAAGATAATGTTGTAGTATGAGGGGAGATCAATGACTAGAAAGGTGATCATCTCGGTTCTGCATGGCTCGTAGTCACCCAAAGTGATGCTGAGGTCGACCGTTCCTTTAACCCGCACAGTGTCGTTGGTAAAACCCTCGAGCACCCCAAAGTAGGGTTTCAACTTAGCCTCTCCAAATCCGATCTGTTTTAAACAGTCGAAATAGATGACGTCGCGACCAGCCCCTGTGTCGATCATTAATCTGTTGACGCCATGCTTGTCGTTTATTCCGACTTTGAGAATAAGAGGTACTTCCATGGGGCCCTCGCTTGTGGCCAATTCGCTTTTAGTGAACATGATTCCCTTCTCGTTCTCCCCAATACCACCCGTTTTTCAAAGCCGCGCGTATTAATCCGGTGCATCCGAGATTTCGTTGATTGTTGCGGGGATATCCCCATGGATAACCTGGACCTCCTTCTGATAGACGCGGGGGTGGCGACCTTGTCCGGTACCAGTGTTCCCGTCTCGCTTATACTTGGTCGCTGGTCCTTCGCGGATTAGCCTTTCTATCTCTCGCCTTAGCGTGAAACATTCGTCTGTGATGTGGCCGTGGTCCTTGTGATAGTCGCAGTATTTGGATTTATCGCGACTATCGGGATCACCCCTCATAGGTTTGGGCTTGTCAAAATGTTCGCGGATTTCGAACAATATTTGAGATGCTTTAGTGTTGAGCGGGGTAAAATTGTCTTCGCTGAATTTATAAGGCTTTTTGTTTCGCGGTCGTGGTTAGCATCTCGCCCTTTTTCCTTCTTACGCTCCTCTCGCGCGATCCTCTTCCGTGAAGGTCGTTCGCTTTGGGCTTCGCCCTCCCCGAGGACGGCGCTTCGCCGACTCCCATCATTCGAGCCCTTTCCAACATTTCCCGAGACCCGCTTTAGGGGCCGCGAGTTGAACTCGATTTTCATTGGACCCTTGGCGATCCCCGCGAGGAAACATGTGACAACCGCATCATCCGGAATGTTTCTTGTTTGATCGTATATTCTGATGAAACGTTCGTAATATTCTTTTCCGGATTCATGTCCTCCCATGCGAACTTCGTATAGGTCCTCTATAGTTTTCTTTGGTCTACTCGCCGATTCAAACTCTCTCGACGAATTTCTCGGAGAGATCCTCCCGGCCTTTTTTACCGAGCCACGGGGAAGTCCACGTATCCAAGAGGCGGCCCACATCCCGCATGCTTCCGACTAAGGCGAGGCACCAGGCAGATTTATTTTGGGTCGCCAGGGTGATGCGACCTTGGAAAGCGGTGAGCCAGTCGTTTGGGCAAGAATTTCCATTGTAGTAATTATAGCTGGGATAGGCAATGTTTCTGTAATTCTCTTGGCGAGCACGTCGATTCCTGAGATCGGAGCGGCTCTCTCGGCTGGCCTTGACTTTTTCAAGTCGGCGAGCTCGTTTTTCAGTATCTCCATTTGTTCTGCCCAAACAGGGTCGAAACTGGGCCGCAACAGCGCCTGTGTATTAGCCTTCTCTGGCCTGCGCTCTGACTCCCCGCAGTCTTCCGACTCCTCCCGACGAGCTCTTTTTTCACGGATAATTATGCGGGCGTCCGGTGCGTCCCTGTCTTGTCGGGGAAGAGATCCTCCCTCGGGAAGGCTGAGACGACTTGGGGCCGAGGCCTTGTCCTTCTCACCCAACCTCTTGAGAGCCGAACCTTTTGCGTGCGATTTTTCTTCCTGATGATCGCGATCTGGGAGAACCGAAGTCTGAACAACGTTTTTCCTGGGTCCTTTGCGGCCTGAGGAGCGCACACTTTCTTCTATCTCGATCCCGTGAGTCTCGCTCTGCCGACCCTTATTCACCGCCGCGGGAGCGATCTCATCTCTGGGGGGATTTGGGGGTCGTATCGACATTGGAGCTTGGCCCTTTGCTACCAGACGGGAATTGGTTAGGTACATAGTTTCCGCATACCTCGCGTATTCCCTTATTTCCGCAATCTCCAGATCCTCTCGAAGATCTGGCTCTTTCCTAGGGGTTGATCTCTGGCTTTGCTGCGATCGAGATGATCCTCTGATTTTCCCATCCAGTGCCGCTACGACCTCTCTTGACTTAGCCTTCTGATTTATCAAATTTCGGGCATCGCTAGGGGCCAAAACTCCCCTTTGTGATTCTTCCCCACCCGCTTGCGTAATCTCTTGTGTCTCTATCGCGACATCAGTTTGTATATGTGTTTGTACAACGCCTCTCGCAGGAGTTTGGGGGTTCAGTTGCCCTTTGCTTCCGGTCATAGGTTATGACTATGTTTGTGATCGGGACTTGCCTTGAGTCGGACTTCCGGCAATCGATATGCAATTTCTATATGATGGAGCCGGTCGGGTGAAGCGCCGTTTTTTGATTTTGTGTGGAGCTATGATGCGATGAAGCTTTCGTTTCCCGGTAACGGAGCCAACTGATGATGTATAAATCGTCACAGGTGTCCTTGCGGTGTATAGACGGTGGATATCTAGCTGTATTTAAGGTGTGGTGATACTCCGGCGGGTGGCGGAATGGGGGAATAAAAATGGAGAGAGCTTTGGCTTGCAAGTGTAGTGTGTATTTTTTCTATATCATCATCCTCCTTTAGTTTACAATGACCACCCCTTTTATAGAGGTGGGTAACTTAGGGAATAAGTAATCTATTAGATATTTTACTAATAGCTAGGTTTAACTTAGATACTAAGCAAGACGAAATATCTAAGATACAAGTGGGGAAAAGATGCGGATCAATCGGCGGCCATCCCTCCGAGGTCGCAAGGAGCAAGCCTTTTCCGGCCTCGCCCCTTGGCGCCCCTCCTTGACTTGCCGGATGAGATTCACGGGATATGTTGTACTTGCACGGGACCGCAAATGCTTTGGTCGCGGCGAGGTGAGACACGGTGGCCGCCCTTTTTGCGATCTCTCTTGTCATGCCGGAGGGTGGCCGCAGTGGGTTGTCTCTCACTGTTGAGGTGGTGGAATTATTTATACCCATCAGTAATGGAATGCTACACTCACATAGTGCTTAATTCAATTTGGATACTCTTAGTCCCCTAATGATCACAGCCTTTTACCAAGGGACAAGGGTCTTTTTTCATTGCATTGCTAGTTTAATTATGTGGATGACATCATTGTAGGGAGTCCTTCTTTACAACATGTTCAGGATTTGAAAGATCTCTTGCACAAAGCCTTTACAATCAAATATCATGGAACACTAAAGTACTTTTTAGGCTTTGAAGTTGCTAGATCTAAGCAGGAATAGGCATTAATCAAAGGAAATATTGCATGGACCTACTACATCATTTTGGTTATCTATGAGCTAAACCATCTAAGACACCTATGAATCCTCAATTCAAGTTAGAACGATTATGAATTATTATCAGACAATGCCTATTACAGAAGCTTAGTAAGAAAGCTTTTGTACTTAGGCAACACAAAACTAGGCATTGGCTATGTAGTTCAGCAACTGAGCTAATTCTTAGACAAGCCAACAAAAAATTACCTTGATGTTGCATACAAAGTTCTGAGATTTCTTAAAGCAGCTTTTGGTCAAGGCCTTTTGTTTCCCTCATCAGGCACATTGCAGCTCAAAGCTTTCACATACTCTGACTGGGCCAGATGCTCCATTACTAGAAAGTATGTTACTGACTTGAATAATTTTCTAGGAGGATCTCTCATTTCATGGAAAAGCAAGAAACAAGACACTGTAAGCAGGAGTTCTTCTGAGGCGGAGTATGGAGCTATGGCCATTACAACTTGTGAGATTCAATGGATTTTATACCTCTTGAAGGATTTTCAGTTGCCTTATGATCAGTATGTTCCTCTTTTTTGTAATATCAAGAGTGCTTTGTACATTGTGGAAAACCCCGCTTTCCATGAAAAAACAAAGCACATAGAGGTAGATTTCCATTTTGTCCGGGAAAATATACAAAAAAGAGTCCTAAACGTATGCATTTCAGTACTTTTGATAATTTGGCAGGGTTTTTTCATGTGCTTTGTACTCACGGCTTACCAGGCTGATGTGGCAATGTGAGCCTGCTGGGGCCTTGGGCCGAGAATACCAGGCTGACGAGCTGCGGATCTTTGCCAAGGAGAAGGAGATGTCGGATATGGGCATGGAGGGATTGCCCATGGCTGCCACTGCCCAGCCCAAGGTGGAAGATACCAAGGTTGACCAGCCCATGGTTGCTGCAGATTGGGTGCGGGCTGAGCCTGAGTTTGCTGCCCTTGGCTGCTTCGACCATTGCCTCGCCCTCTGCCCCGACCATTGCGTCCTCTGCCACGGGTGTTGGAGGACCTGTTATTACCTGGGGACTGATGGGTAGGAGAACGATTTGCAGCCAAGTGATCATTGTGGGTAGCCGCAAATGCTGAATTTGGTGTTGAAAGAGCTGCCTTCTTGGCTCGGGCCGTTTCTTCAAGAACTAGCATAGATCGAGCTTTATAGAACGGTCGGAGAGTGTCTCCATGGCGTATTTGAGATCCGACAGTGGTGTATGCGTCGGTGAGACCGGAGACAAGCTGGAGCACCAATCGTTCGTTGGAGACGGGAGCACCAACGTTGGATAACTGATCCGCAAGAGATTTCAGATGTTGACAATAAGAGGAAGCGTCAGCGAAATCCTCCATTTGGACTTTTGAAAATTCTTGCTCAAGGTAAAGAGCTCGTGAATTTTTGTTGTCGGAAAATATATCCTTCAAACGATTCCACGCTAAGGCTGCAGTGGTGTCAGGTTCAAGAATTGTATGAAGCAAATCTTCAGATATAGTGCCGTAAATCCATTGGAGAACGACAGCATCGACACGAGACCAAAGGTCTGGTTTCGTGTCTTTTAGAGTGCCTTTGTCGGATTTTGGTGGGAAAATGTGATCAATCGCTTGGTAGGCTCGAGCATGGATTTTGAACAATTCTGACCAAGTAATATATTGTCCTTTTTCAATATCAAGAGTGACCTTGATGAAGGCTGTTTCCCTGCTAGGCTAATTGCTAGAATCAAGCTATCTAATTTGCCGAGATTGTGCTGTCAATATTTTACAATAATTGTAGTAATGCAGAATATTTACATTCCAAAAATAATATATTTCTAATATTCTAATATTGATTCTAGCTAGTCTCATTTCAGTTCATAACAAAGAGCTTTAAAGAAGAAAAAGCAAAAGGCTTTTGTGGACATGAGAAGACACAATTCCATGCTATTGAAGAATAAGTTTAGCTTCGAAAATATTATTTTAATTGCTAGCGGAGAAAAGTATTTTCTTAGAAAAACATAATGGCACAATGATACGTATACACCACCTAAAACTGATCAAATGCTGCACGTATCGTTTGATGTAAGCGGGCAGGCCAGCCCTTTTAATCATGAATTAATCTTTTGAAAACCAATATCACTCCATCTAGATAGAAATACGTAGGGAAATTTTTTGGGTAGACATTCTCCATTGTGCATATCCTGCAAAATACAAGTGTGTGTTTTTTTTTTTTTTTTTTTTTTTAGGGGTTCTTTCACATTATTATAGAAGGGGACCACAGTTCACCAACGCCTCACGAGTCAGAAGATTTATCACATTTGGTAAGTATCTTGGAAGACTGTCGAAAACTGACATCGCTTTTATTTCTATTTCCTTATCTTTTGTAAAAAGACAAGACAACATATCAACCCATTTTCTTGTTAAGGAAACCCTAAATCTTGTACGTTGGAGGTAAAGATTGGGGCTATTTTTTTCCATCCTCTCATGTAATTTATGCTTGCATTACTGACTGCGATTAATAAAATATTTGTGTTTTTTTAAATAATTTATTACACTGAAACTCGTAAATGATTTTCAACAAAAATAATCATAATATATATTGATATTGTCACAACTTAGAACTATGTATTTAATTTAATTACATTTGTCAGTAATTTTCTTCGTTGAGAAATTAGTCGGTGTGTGATCAAAAACAAAAGAGAGAAATTAGTTAGTGTATTTTAATAGATTTGAGTTAGATGTCCGTCTCCTTAATTGAACTTTTTAATTATCAGAATAGGTGAACACTTCCTCAATAAGAAAATAAACTCTTTTTTTTTTTTTTTGGAAAAGTTATTCACCATTATTATTATCTACTTAAACACTGAAATTATAACCAATATAAAATAAATATATTTTTTTCCAGAAGGACAAAATTATAAAAAAAATCGGGAAAGAAAGAAACTGTAATTTAATAAGGACAAAAGTAACAATTATGAAGTAACAAATGTGGAATAGATAAATATGAAATAACAAACACAAAGTCACGAATAGTGAAATAAAATTTTAAATTAACAATTGTGATTTTTGTCCTTTATAATCATGAAAATGTTATTTTTGTCCTTCCAGACCCATTTATTAATTTTTTTGTCCTTGTGGCCCATTCCCCCTAAAATAAAAACCGACATGAAGTGGACTAAAACCTCACCGTTTGTTTTTGGCTAGCGGTATTGCAAAGGCGATTTTCGTAAAATACAGGACAAATATGTCGCTAAAAATTATGTTTTGTTGAAAGTTTGTTGAATTAATAATATAAATAATAAAATTTGAATAATATTTCAAAAAAAAAAGAATATTTATAGAAATATGCAACATGCATTTTTCATGAGGATTTTATTTTATTAAAAAAATAAATTATAACTAACAAAATGTTGATTTAAAACATCTAGTCATGGCAGTGGTTTTATGGTGGTCAGGATCACCATGTCATACTATTCAATTCACCAACGATGAAAATCCTTATAAGAAGGATAAAAATGTAAATTAATGGCATTTATATTTTACACGGTGGGCCCTTGTGTGTTTTGTTGCTTTCCTATTTGGTCCCCCGATCGAAAGTCATACTTGGTCCAGGACCATAATAAAATTTCCGCTAGTCATGGTTTAACTTTATAAACGTGAGCGTGACCCTCCTTTTCGCACTTTTCATGTGAAGAAAGTTTCTCAAGGGGAAGTTTTTGCGTAGTGTGTACCTACGTAGGTACACATTACGTCGCACACTTCTGTCCACACGATTTCATTCTGCACTTAAACTGTGTGGTTCTGATCGTGTCATCTCACATGTACCTACGTAGGTACGTACTACCCAAAAATTTCCCTTTCTCAAGAGCATCAGCAATGGGTCTACAACTACATTTTAAACCTAAATAAAGGGTTTTTTTTTTTTATTCCAACAATTTTTGTTGCTCCAACTCAATTAAAAAAATCTGTCTTCCCAAAAAAAAAAAAAAAATAAATTAATCCCAATTGCACTGAAAAGCCTTCAATTTGTTTTTATGGAAAAAGGCTATTGCTCCTTTTTATCATCTTTAATATCTTACTATCTCCGTCCCAAAATGTAAATTCATTTGGGTGTTTTCACACATGTTAAGAAAGTTAGTTAAATTGGTTATTTATCATTAATTTTGAAAAAAAAAACTAAAATGCCCTTTGACCATTAATAATTATTAATGCAGAGTAGTGAAAAGTGGGTGGATAGATAATAAATTAGGGGTAAAAGAAGAAAAATACAATAAATGCTTTATTGGTTATTTAAATGGATTTATATTATGGGTTAAAATAAAAAAACTAAATGGATTTACATTTTGAGACGAAGGTAGTATTAAACAATAAATGGATTTCAAAATGACCACGTACGTAACACTCTACATAATTTCCTAAAGCATCCCACCCCTACTTTTTGACTGCTTTTCTTTCATGTGTGTATGTATATATATATATATATATATATATATATATATATATATATATATATATATATAAATGCCACGAGTTTAGCGCGCTCGACAAATGATCAAATTTTAGGGATCTAGTTTTTCTTTTTTGTTTAAATAAATTTATTAATCTAAACATATGACATATCTTTTAAAACCTATTCGCATCATTCGAAAGACCCCGTTTTGATTATATTTAGTCTAAAAAAAGCTCAGGGACGGCCCTGAATCCAGCTTTGCTAGAAAAATAAAGGATATCTTGCTTTAGTCAAGATCTGATGCCTCAAAGCAACGGTTCCGTAAAAGCACATTGACAACTAGAGAAAGACTAAGTGGATATCAAACTACTTTGATGGCTTCTATTGTGCACATGTCAGGCCAAGTGGCAAAAACTATTGGCTATATAAAAATTATAGAAGGATTTGAGGGCGACGACTATTGTTTGATTGATAACATGGTGTCTATCTATTATCTATTATATAAGAAGACGAGGGTTAATTTTGTTTTGACAAGTGTTTTTTTTATGATTGGTCTCTTTTTTTTACTGTTTATTTCGTGATTCAATTCATTGGAAAAATTTTTTTTTACGGCGGACGGCCTAAATTTTTAAAAGATTTTTTTTTTTTTTCTTACTAATGTTTATCGGCTTCAAATTCACCCATAATTTTTTTTTTTTGTTCTTTTTTTTTTTTTTCCTTAATGTTTATAGAAGGATTTGAGGGCGACCACTATTGTTTTTTTTTTTTATATTCTTTAAGTGTGTTTTTTTTTTTAGGCCCGGTCCAGTAAATATTTTTTAAATTTTTTTTTAATTGTTTTATTGGTTCTTTTATTTATTTTTTTTAACTTTTCATTGGCTCAGTCCAGAAAAAAAAATTAAAATGGTTTTTATCTAATTTACACTTGTACATATATATATATATATATATATATAGAAATGGGTTCATATACATACCTACTATATCATGTAATGCACTTTACCGTACTTACTAGTAATTAAAACCCTCAATCCTCGATTTCCTCATCTCAAACAGAACCCACCACGCAATTTCCTCTTCCTTCCTTCGGTTACGCAACTTCCGAAGTCTACAATTTCCTCCGGTTCGCAACTTCCGAAGTCTACATCGCTCCAACACCCTTCCTCCTTCCTCCTTGCACTCCGGCGACGACGAGTTCGGAACAACGACATTGCGATTGTTGTCTCATCAAATTCTCTCGAGACGTTTTCCTTTCTCCTCGTTGATCTAAAGTACCGATTCGACCGTTATTTCAAGCTACTTACTTGTGTTTTTATTCATTTCTTTTTCAATTTTGAAGATAGTCGATGGATTGCGATGTTTTGATGGCTTAATTTTACGATTTTTATACTCTGGTTTGATCTTTGTCTAAGCTTGTTGCTTCTCTTGGTCTTGGGGATAAAATGTACGGTATTGTTCATGTTCTTCTTGGTTTGTTTGTTTTAATTGTTGGTTTACTTTGCTTGTTGAGGACACATTTGCTTTGGGTTATCTTTTGTGATTACGTATGTAAATTGAGGCCTTTTACGGGCTTTAAATGATTTCATTAGCGTTTCTTAAAGGGGCAAGGTAATTATATCTTGAACTCGCTTGATTTGGGCGAAATTCTCGTGAATAATCGATGAAATGGTTTAAATTTCTCAACTTGGACTGAATTTCATGGGTTCTTGTATCTTTTAAAAAAATTGGGTTAGTTTTCTTTGCAAATTAAATGAAGAAATGAAGGTAATTAATGGAGAATCTTTCCCTCACTTGTATCCTTGGATGTTTGTTAATCGGATACACTTCTTTGGTACAAATTTGCTCGTGTCTACTTGTTCTTTTTGGTTAATCATTGATTTTCCTTGGTTAATGGTTTAATCTCTCGAATGTCACATAAACGTTGTGAAACGTCTTTGTAGTGTTTTGTTTATAGGGATTATTAGTATAAGTTTGGATGGTGGTGCTTGATTCGACCGAGTTATTTCAAGCTACTTAATGTGTTTTTATTCATTTCTTTTTCAATTGTGAAGATAGTCTAAAGTGGTAGGGTTTTGTATTCTTACTTATCAATCCGCAAGTTTCCTGCCGATTCGGTAGCTCATAGGCAAAGTGGTATGTGATGCAAAAAGGGAATTAGGCTTGGACTTTTCTAGATGTGTAATGGAGCCTATTTTGTGTTAGATGTTGAATGCATTACCTCTTTTATGTTCTAGTTTGTTGAGAATCATTGCCCCTAGCCTTCCCCGCATTAGATGCTAGACACATACTATCTTTACGTATAACAAAAGCTTACTTTGCCATGAGCTATAATAATCATAAGGTGTTGTCTAAAATTTAGATAGTGTTGGTGTACTTTTGCATGATTGTGTAGGGAAATTGCAGCCTGTATTGCTCGCTATTAATGAAATTCTTGAAACTTGAAGTAATACTGGCAGTTTTGTTTGTTTACATGTTTTTTCCTTATTGGGGTCAGTCCTAGGTCACGTGTTACATGTTTTATTGCGATGTTTTGATGGCTTAATTTTATGATTTTTATACTCTGGTTTGATTGTTTGAATCCGATTTTAAATCTTGATTTTTGGGGGTTTTTGTTTGAATGCAGCTTGTGACAAATGAAGAGGAAGGAGATTGTGAAGTTAGCTAATGACAATCAGGAGAGTGTGAAGTTCGGTAATGCCAAACAAATTTCGAAGAAGATGAAGCAGCATAACAACGATTCACCTTCGACAAGCAAAGCCATTACTTTAAAAACCAGGATGTCTCCTTGTGCCATCACAAAATTTATTGAAAGTTGTCCAAGTGATGAGCAAATACGGGACATTGAGGCCATTGGTTTTGGTGGTCTGTTGAAGTTGAAAACGGACACAGTTCCTACTGCCTTAGTACGTTGGTTGTTGTCAGACTTTAACACTAGTGCATGTTCACTGATGAACAATCAACTTCAAATAAAAGACACGGACATTCATATTGCGACTGGGCTACCAATGGGTTCCATTGAGTTGTATGAAGCCACGACGAGTGAAAAATCAGAAGATTTTTTAGAGGAAAAAAAGAAATGGTTGCTACAGTTTGGTTGTATTCCTAAAGTTTTGAAGAGATCATTGTTGGACAAATTAATTTCACAGCGAGCGGGAGGTGTGGAATTCAAGAGAAATTTTATAGTTTATATCGCATCTACACTTTTGATGGGCGTTAAGGGGGACACGGTATTGCTTCTTGTTTTGAAATTCTTAGGCGGAGATACGGCAAATGCATCGAATTTCAATTGGTGTTCATTTACTAGAAGCGGTGGTTACCTCTATTTGTAATTGGCAAAAGATGGTTGGCAAAGGTAATCTCGAAGCTAGTTCTACGTTTGTGTATAAGGGTCCGATAATGGTTTTGGTCTTTATATATCTTGACAGAGTTGTTTTTAGATGGAGGACTGTTGAACGTATCTTCCCAACGCTTGCAAATTGGGGCAATGATGAAATTAGAAGGAGGGTGAAGGAAGAAAAAGATGTTGGTTTTGGAAAGGGCTGTGTAGAAGGTCCTATAGTTATGGACGAGATGGATAAAAAGCAAGAGACAATGGAGGATAAGGAGGATAAAAAAGATGAGCGGAGGAGGAGAAGAACGATGCTAAAGAAGATCGAACGATAATTCTTCGGTTAAGTTGTTGGCTCAGGCGGCATTGGAGTTTGCCAAGGCGTATGATAACTTTTCTTTCCGGTTGAGGAAAGCAATTGTGAAAAACTCGATTCGATTTTGTTAAGCGAGATGGCTTCTGCGGCGAAGCGGTTTGTGATGGGTATATTGCTACCGGACGGGAAGGCAATGTGGCGGCTAGCCAAAAGGAGGAAATGTTAGATAGACAGGAAGTTGAAAGAGATGAGAAAAATGATGAAAAGGCATATTGCTATTCTCTATCTTCTTATTTATCATTATTGTCATCATCTTTCTTATTCTAAGCTATGTTATCAAATTTTTACTCCCTTTTCGGGTTGAAAATGCGATCTTCTTGGCGAAATAAGCGACGAAGCCATACTTGGAGGTGTTCCTCAAGCTTGAAAAAACTTTAGGAAAGCGTGCAATGGAAGAGAGGAGAGGTAAAGAAGAAGAAGGTTCATTTTGTCGACCCTACGGTGCCATCTTTCGATCTTTTGGGTTCGATTTTGGCTCCACCCAAGAGACCACCCAAGGGAGCCGGCGGTGTCCCCCGAAACTTGACCACTCCTTTGAGTTGTGTTAGGCGTTCATCACGAATTGCATTTGCAAGTGGAAGTGGTACACATAGTGGAAATGGTGCATATAACGCATCACCTGTAGCCTTTGAGACCACCCAAGAGACCACCCAAGGGAGCCGGCGGTGTCCCCCGAAACGGACCACTCCTTTGAGTTGTGTTAGGCGTTCATCACGAATTGCATTTGCAAGTGGAAGTGGTACACATAGTGGAAATGGTGCATATAACGCATCACCTGTAGCCTTTGATGTTGCTCTCAATGAAGAAGACTCATTTTCTAGTCAGCCATCACCAGCACCATTTGCAAGTGGAAGTGGTACAAAGGACACCTCCCCTCAGGAAGTTGAGCATGAGGAAAATTTGAAAACGAAACGGAACGTTGTTCGTTCTAATGTTTATCGATCACCGTTTTTGCAGAGGAACATTGACATCTTCTCTCATTTGACTAAGCTTGAGAAGTATGTGATTGATTATGCTCTCTTAGACAACTCTGATGAGAGGTTTGTTTTTTGTTATATCACTGTCATATGCTCTTAGTGTTATTATTTAGCCAAAGGTACCATAATTCAAATTGAGTACGTGTTCGATAATTCAAATTGATGTAGTTGAGTATGTGTTCGATAATTCAAATTGACCTCTTAAAAAGGTGATGTTTAGAGTCGTAATGTGGAGGTTGGTCTTCTAATTTTACAATTATTTTTATTCTAACATATCGGGTTCACATTTTGAACTACTATATGTATTTTCTTCGTGATATGTGCACTTTTCGGAGTGCTAATGTTTTATTACTGTTAAGTAGTTTGGTGCACACTGGTAACTAGTTTGGTGCACCTGGTTATTGTTTTAGATGTCTCTTGGTGAGTTTGAGAAACATGTGCTAGTAGATGGATGCACTTTTTCAAGTACTAGATGCATTGTTTATTATATTAGATGCATTAGAATATTTTCTTTTTTACGCTTTATGCATTATCTACCATGTTGTTTTTGTGTAGGGAAATTCTATTCGGCGGTGGCAAACATGAATTGACCCGCTCGATTTGAAATCTTTAGTTGTTGGAGATAATGTTTCTCCTTGATTATATATGTACGGTGTGACATTTTAAACAAGGGAGAGTATAACAAGTCTAGTGATTCCCCCTACGTTTGTTTCTCTACTTGTCATCATCCGTTGATGTAAGCTCTTATATGCTATGTTTTTTTAAATTTAAAAACGTCTATTTTATGCTTATATTTTCTAACAAACATTGTATTTTTTCAGCCCTTGATGGTGTGGAGATCAATTTCAATGATGTAGACCTGGTAAAGAGATTGTAAAGTATATGATTTTTATTTAAAATTTATTTTCGTTTTTTGAAGTCATGTCCACTTTTGTACCTACGATTTTTGTGCCCCACCTTACACACGTCGATCCCAATCCTATTCTCTTGTGCAAACTTGTCAAAATCAAAGCTTGAAGTTATTCATGCTATGAAACCAAAGTCGGTCAAATATGGTACCTATGTAAAACATGTGGTATGTGTTTCAACTTTTTTGTACCCATTATCTAATAAGTTTTTTTTATTATAATATGTTCTTTTTCATTCGTATTTGACACAGTTGGCTTTCATGGGTGAGATATTGAAAGGGAAAGCAAAAGCTTGTGAAAACCTCTTTAGGTTTGATGTTCAGGAGTTCGTGCCGAAACCTTATATTGTTGATGGTGTAGATTCGGGTGTTTACATGATGCGGTTCATGGACACCTACAAAGGCATGAAGCAAGGATACACTCCATGCTTTAAAGATGTAAGAACTAGTTTTAAAATTACTTTGTTTTACAATATTCATTTCAATCAAAAAAATTCACTAGGAAGGAACTGTTATATTGTTCGAGTGCTCAATTGAAGAAGTTTAGGTTTGTAGAGCATGCTTTCGGATCGACTTCGACCAAAACATCTGAATTTTAAAATCAAACAATTTGCTCACTCTATGACTTGCGGATTACGGTAATTTGAACCATTTTCATAACATGTGTTCTTATACTTTTATGTACTAGCTTACTCCGTCTTTTCTAATATAAGACACTTGTTTCCATGTAATAGTCGACGACACCCTCAAATCGTATAGAATACACGGATGCACATCTTCTTGAATTTGTTCGTAAAGGCGACCATGCATCAATGTAAGAAATTTTTTATTTATGTGTTTATGTTGCTTATTAGGTTATTTGTCAATATGTAATCATCTTACTTATATTTTTAGTCTTGTCGATACCGAATGGATGCAAGTCACTCGAAAAGGGATGATGAGTTTAAAGCCACGCCAGTGGATAATGTATAATGTAAGTTTACTTGCATTTACAAACTTTTTTTAGTTTAATTCTAAAGCTTTACTATGTTTATTCTCATTATATATTCTGACATCCTTTAATCAATACATTATAAGCATCAAAAAAACTAGTAATCAGCTGCACTCAAACAATAACCGAGTGCGGTCAAACAACTCTTCATTTCATTCTCATTATATATTCTAACACTTATCGTATTTTAGGTGATTGATATTGTTGGAATTAAATGTTCTTTTACGAATCCGAGTTTCTCTTTATGCCTACAATTGTTAAGGTAAAATTTTAAACACAAACAGATTTGTATAGTTTCGAGAATGTTTTATTCTCAGAATTTAACTTGCATTTTCTACCATTCAGGATTTGAAGCCAGATGGAAGAAAAACACTTGACAATGCATATATAAAGTTGCATTACATGCCTAATGATGGAAAAGACATCAAAAAAGTAAAAAAAAAAAAAAAAAAACTATGTATAATGTTTATGCATCAAACAAGAGTTTGTAACGTTATACCGTACCATTTTGTTCATTTGTTTTCTTTTTCTTCACCCTTTGCACGGTGTTTATTCCTCTATTAAACGATGACCATTGGTTTTCTTTGTGTTTGTGATTTGGAGAAGAAAACAACATTCATCTTAGACTCACTAATGCATAAAAAGAAAATGGTTGCAAAGAATCAGTTTGCCAGTGAAGTGGTAAGTTTTTTTTCTTGTGTAAAACATACATATAAGTTTTAAGTATTACGCTAATGATTTACTCATGCTGTGATTATTTTCAAAAGAGTAATTGTTGATGCACTAGTAGATGCATTGTTAGGTGGGCTAGATGTATTGTTAGTTGTGTTAGATGCACTTATTGTTAACCTTGACATATCATGCTATTGTATTAAGGTAAATATGAGAATGTTGGTTGGAGTGTATGTCTTGAAGAATATGAACTTTTGACTTACGATCATCATGAATTGAATCATAATCAAAGCTTTAGTCGGTTACAAATATCGGTAATTGACGATTTTTGACCTTGTTTTCTTGCTAGTAGAAGCGACTTACACGGGATCACCTTGTCGGATCCTTCTTTCAATACCTTGTAATATCATAATTTGTTGATTGTTTAGGTAGGCGAGTGTTCGGGCCATTCCCTTGTTAATCTGTTGTAATTGACTATTCTCTCTGCGATACCTTGATCTGCTATTGTTCTTGAACTTTGTACTCATTTGTAATTTCTTTGTACTTATTGATCCAGTTACTCTTTACGTAATATATTAGTCTTGCTTTGTGTTTGACCCTTATATGTGCTAGTATATGTATTTATTCGGTTAGTAATTTGACCTTGAATTGTTGATATTCTATAGTACCTGGATCTGTAATCTAAAGCTGTGATATAGTTGTACACTTGTCTTGTTTCATTCATTTTATCATCGGTTTATACATTGCACTGCTTGTTTCAATTACGCACTTATATCGGTATTATATACTCTTTCAAAAGCGAATCTGCATGCTTATATTACTCACACCTAAATTATGTGAGTTATGTGTATGTGGCCGTGGTTGTAGTAAATATAGGTGTTTCTTTGTGTGTGCACCATGTGCGAATTAGATTGTATATATATGTGAAAGATGGAAATGAGGTTTTGTTTTTGATTTGGTTGAGTTTATCGTGTTACTTTTGCAAGGTTTATAATGTTGAGCTGGCTATCGACGAAAACTTTGTTGGTTATGATAAGTTAAAAGGGATGAACAAGTTTGAAGTGGTGAATGTTAAGGTGCCCCAGCAAAAGAATGGGTACTTCAGTTTATATATAATTTCCTATGTTTCTTATTCTACATAGGCATGAAACAAGTTTGTTAAAAAAAAAATTGCCTGCTTGTTTTCTATGCTCAATTTGTAAGGTATGATTGTGGAGTGTATGTACTAAAATTTTTGGAAGCTACAATGATGAAACGTTATGGACCAACACAAATTATTTCAAGGTATGCATAGTCAACTTGATTTAATGATTTATTTAATTATGATAATTTTGTATCATAATATTATCTATGATTCTTTGTGCAGAAGTTGGATGAATACCGTTCTCGCACAATGCTCGATCTACTCAGATGGGATATGAATTTTCGAAAGGTAACAAATTTTATGTCTTTTAATAATATACATCTAAATCCCGAGAGCAATATTTTAAAAGACCTTTTTAAATTTTTTTAACATTTTAATAAACACTTTTCTTTATGAATTTAGTAGTTACATTAAAAAATGCATTAGGTACATTAAAATTTCTATCAGATGCACTCGGGTTGCACTTTGTAGGATTTATGATTTTTTTTGTTTTTTGTTTTTTTGCGGGTGTTTGATTTTAGTCGGTGTTATTAAAAGGGTTTTTAGTCGAATTAGTTGGAACAAGGTCTTCGGTATTTGAACAAAGTGAATGGTAAATGTATGCATGTATGTATTTGGAAACAAAATTGTATGCACAATTTGGATGTCAATGTTTTTATGAGATTGCGTTAGGGATCATATTCTAGTTTATATTTACGCACTTGTTCAATAAATTGGACTAATATTTACTCTTTTCGATCATTTAAAAAGATACCAACATTTGGTGCACTAAAATAGTAAGGAGACGCATTAAAACACCTATCGGGTGCACTCAAACAATAACCGGGTGCACTAAAATAGTGATCGGATGCACTAAAGTCATTAAAAGTGAAATGAGTCTAAATTGAATCTACATATGCACACATTCGACCAACCCATTAAATAATTCATGCAATTAGGATTTATTCCATGATTATTCTTTTTCTTTCTTTCCTTTCGAGACGGTTATCCATAGAGATTATAAGATTAAAGGTAAAAGAAAATCGGACCAAAAGTAATCGGTTACCTTTGAAACAATAACTAGGTGTACTCAAACAATAACCGGGTGCACTAAAATAGTGATCGGATGCACTAAAATCATTAAAAGTGAAATGAGTCTAAATTGAATCTACATATGCACACATTCAACCAACCCGTCAAATAATTCATGCAATTAGGATTTATTCCATGATTATTTTTTTCTTTCTTTCCTTTCGAGACGGTTATCCATAGAGATTAGAAGATTAAAGGTAAAAGAAAATCGAACCAAAAGTAATCAGGTGCACTGAAACAATAAGTAGGTGCACTCAAACAATAACCAGGTGCACTAAAATAGTGATCAAATGCACTAAAATCATTAAAAGTGAAATGAGTCTAAATTGAATCTACATTTGCACACATTCATCCAACCCATCAAATAATTCATGCAATTAGGATTTATTCCATGATTATTCTTTTTTCTTTCTTTCCTTTCGAGACGGTTATCCATAGAGATTAGAAGATTAAAGGTAAAAGAAAATCGAACCAAAAGTAATCAGGTGCCTTTGAAACAATAACTAGGTGCACTCAAACAATAACCGGGTGCACTAAAATAGTGATCGGATGCACTAAAATCATTAAAAGTGAAATGAGTCTAAATTGAATCTACATATGCACACATTCATCAAACCCATCAAATAATTCATGCAATTACGATTTATTCCATGATTATTCTTTTTTCTTTCTTTGCTTTCGAATTTGTTATCCATAGAGATTAGAAGATTAAAGGTAAAAGAAAATCGAACCAAAAGTAATCGGGTGCCTTTGAAACAATAAGTAGGTGCACTCAAACAATAACCGGGTGCACTAAAATAGTGATCGGATGCACTAAAATCATTAAAAGCGACGAGAATCGGAAATATAAAAAAACGCATACGAGGCAAAACATCGTTACCTTACAAAGGTACGGTTGCTTGCAACCCCCTTGCAATGACGAGAATCGGAAAACAACACACGCAAAGCAAAAGTTAACAATAAACGAGAATCAAAAGCAAAAGATCATGAGCTAATAGGGGATCCAAATTCATACATAGTAAGAAGGCAAACATAACAAAGTTACAAGCGCATCAAAATCAACTATAGAAACCAAATAGATAACCGGTACTAGGTTGAAACCCAAAAGAAACAGTCACCATACAAAATATTGTATCTTAGGAAAAGTAACTTGACTACTTGACAACTAGGACATATATAATCATGACGGTAAACACCCCCGTAGCTACGGAACTACTCTAGTTGCTTGATAGAGCGATATCGATCATCTCGTATATCTTCCCACCAATGTCGTGTTTTACTGCAAAATAAATATACTATTATAACCACTTTAAATATAATGACCCTCTAATTTCTTATGTTCAAATAACCTAATACAAATGCAAATGTGGAATGTTCAACAACAACTTTTATGTACTGTTTGCTTCGTTGTGGCATCTTTTACGTAGGAGACGTGTGGGGCAATTTACGTAGTCATGGTATGACATTTTACCACAATAGTTGCACTTTCTTGGGTCCCTCTTACGCTCTTCGATAGCTTTTTCCTTTTCCGAAATAATCCTTCTTCCCGATCTTGAGACCCCTTGGTTTTTGATTTGTTTTGGAGGAAGTATAGTAACTTCTTTTGGAAGTTTTGTTCTAGCAATTTCTCAATCTCATCATCTTTGTTGACTTTTTTCTTCTTTTGATTTTCACAACAATCTTTAACGTACGTGACATTCTCTCTAAAGTTACGAAGTAGTTTCAACAACTCATCTGCCTTTTCTTCATTGTCTTCAACCATAGATACACAAGCAAATGCTTCAGTGTACAACTCTCCAATCTTTTTGTTTTTAGTGTCTAATGTTGAACAATCAACAAGTAACGTTCCATCTACACTAAAAACCGGTCGACAAGTTGCGTTTTTCATCCACCTATCCAACAAGTACTCTTTCGGAACTTCATCGAAACCCTTATCTTTCAACACACAAATCGCGTGGCGACACAAGAGACCTTCTCGGTGAACTTCTTGCAAGAGCATACCAATTTATATTCGAGATAACAAATTGGACTATGTAATCCTTATTCTGTCCCGGTCCGTGATGATAATAGTATCTACCACACCATACGTAGTGCTATTTTTAAACCCACATCTAAAACAAGCGACCTTTACCTCCTATTTGAAACTCGTAAAATATAACGGGGGTGTATATTTTAGAAGCATGCTCCTCCATTTCAAGCGGGGTAATAAGTTGAGGCGATGAATTTTTGGAATCTGCTACCAACTTGGAGTGTTTCCATCGTTGAGAATCCATTGCGCTCTCGTATCTCATGTAAAATTCAACCAAGGATAAATTGGGGTTAGTGAAGTTTCCAAAGCTGTTTTCGATTCCGATCTTGAGGTCGTCCTCATAAGCCCTCTAAGAACAAATCCCTTGAATATGCAGGGATCCAATAGGCACATAATTTCTTCATGCTATCCAACCATTCATTATCATGCAATTTGTAAGTCGAAATCATCGATGCCCATTTTTGCTCAAACTCCTGTACCTCAATGTCATCGCCCCACACACAAGCATTAATGTCTTTTAGAAAGTTGGTTTCTTTACATGTAGCCGACCCTACTTTCTCTGTCACTTTTTTCATTATATGCCACACACAAAACTTGTGTTGCGTTTTATCTCCAAAGACCCTTTCTATTGCTGCCTTGATCGCCGGATCTTGATCCGTTATTATGAAGTTTGGATAACGCCCACCCATGGCCTTCAAAAAGTTTTCAAAAAGCCAAACAAATGACTCTGTGGTCTCATTTGATAACAGACCAGCTCCAAAGACCACACATCTCTTATGGTTATCCACACCCGTAAATGGACCAAACACCATTTTATATTGGTTCTTATTAAAAGTTGTATCAAACGAAAGCGGATCACCAAAGAGCATGTAGTTTTTTATAGCAATAGGATCAGCCCAGAATACTCTGCTCAAATTCCCATCCTTGTCCACATCAAAATCAAAGTAGAATGCAGTACACATTGCTTTTTTTTGCATAAACTTTTCAATTAACATATGTGCATCATACTCTTTGATAAATTTCTTGACATCTCTGGAGAAGTTCTTAAAATCTTCTAATGACGCACCAATATTACGGAAACCGCTTACATGTTCCTTGAACATCTTAAATGACTTGGTCGCCCCAAAATTTACCTTTGCATTGTCAATTATCATTTTCTTATGCACGATGTTTATATCTACAGCTTGCTTCAAATGGACCATGGTATTTGGAGTATTCGGATGGTGTGAGTGGCCTTATAAAAGTAGCAACCATGTATTTCTTGTTTTCTCTTCCTCTACACCATCTTCTATTATTTTGAAAACTATTTTAGCGACAACCAACCCTAGTTATTGGAACCCTTCTTTGTTTCCCTGTCGGCTTACTTATCCCCGCCTTATTACATACGCAACGCTTGTATATAATATTTACGTTAGGTCCTTTACCATGTTTTTCTATATCCAACTTTGATGTTAAACCCGGCGACTTCACTATACTTCCTATAAAACCGTATTCCCTTGTTTAGGTCATCAAACAACATCCCTACAACCGGCTTTAAATTCTACAGAACATAGGGTATTTGATTGATAGGGTCTCTAGTGACGACGGGAGTAGCTTCATAAAAACATTAAAATTTAATATCGGATGCACATTAAAAGTGACTAGATGCACTAAAATACTAATAAGATGCAATTGAACGTAAAAAGAGAGCATAAATAACTATTACCTATAGTACCATATTGTTCGACTACCTCTTACTGCTAAAGGTGACTCATAGTTGATTCCTTCCACACTATACGCATTATTTGAATGATAAATTAAACACACCCGTTCATTTATTTTACATGATATTCTATCAAAAATATGGAAGAAGAAGTAAAATTATAAGAAAATTCACCTAGTGTACTTATGTCAGGTACAACGTCAGCTACTACCATACTTGTCAAACTAGAAGTGTTGATTTCTTCACTTAATTCTGTAGTTTACGTAACGAGTGAAAAGGTTATGATAACGAAAATTAAAAAATAACAACCGGATGCCTTAAATCAACAACTAGTAATTCCTGGTATGTCAGAGTTCGATTCCCGCCACCCCGTTCCCTTGATAAAACCATCTTTCCCATTCGGATAACCAAAGCGAGCGGCGTGATTTTTGGGTCTCAATAAACGACGGGACTTTCCCCAATCCCAACGAGTGCATTAAGCCATTCTCGATTCTTTGTTCAAATCTTAGAAAAGCGAACTTCTAGTATATTTAATGTGCAACGGTTGGTTCATTGGACATTCCGAGAGGTTAATTGTGAGGATTTACGGAAGCAAGGGAGCGGGGACATATCTAACAAGATGTTTGTGGGATAAACACCCCCCCTCCCCTCTCCTCCTCACACCAATTTTTTGGGGAAAAAATAAGGTACGGTTATGGATTTACGAGAATAAGGTACAACATGTCCCCAACTAGATGACTTTTCCTTTTTTTTTTTTTTGCCCTTAAGAAAACTAGACCCCAATACTAATCCTGGATAAGTCAACGCAAGGGAGGTTCGTTCTACAAGGTTCAACATTTTTGTCGGTTAGTATCAATGCAAATAGTGATAACTTAACTATGAAGACATTACTAATGAAATCGGCCCACGGACCATGCAACCCTCAAAGAAGTCACAGTTGCATCGCACATTGTTATTATGAAGAAAATAAAGTCTTCCTCAGTTTCATCATGAAATCTATTTAGTTGTTATGAGTGAATCCAGTGATTCACCAGCACAATCATTAATTATTCTGCGAATCTGCGGTACCGGCAACTAATCCATAGCGGCGGCGGCAATGTCAATGATCTCAATAAAGGTGAAAAGAGGAGAGTTTCAAGGTACGTACATGATCAACATTCAAATCAAGCCATTTTTTCGATTATTAATTTAATACTTGCATTAGGGTCATTCCTTAAACTATAATAAGTACGGAAAGTGTCGGCGACCCACACGACGAGATATAAACCACCTACATGTGACCTTGCCAAGCCTTTCGCCCACCCATCATATACGCTTGGCTTCATCCTATATTTCCGATTTGCGGAAATACTTGGAAGACAACAAGAAGGTACGAGTTTTCTCCCTTTCTCAATTTGTTATATTTTAAGGGTCTTTAAGCGTGAAATCGGGGTCGGGTCGGCTCGGCTCGTTTACACTGCCTACCTCTATTTATATTCGGAATCCCACGAGTACAAGGCTACAATCAACTTAAGGATCACTAAACAATAATAAGAAAATTAACGAGTGTTGTTGCATGCATAACAACATCATCATGATGCGGACATACTCCAAATCCAAATGCTTACTATTTTTCATAAGCGAGTATTTTTGTGTTGCTAGCCCTTGTCAAGGGGTCCGGGGAAGATGAAAGAAAGGTACCATTACCATAATACCATCCCTTGTTTGTTTCACATATTTGCCTATCAAAAAACAGAGCATTTTTGCTTTATTTCTATTCTTTAAACAACAAGCTGTGAACCTGAATTCTATCTACAACAAGATTCAAAATTTCTTGACTTTCAGACAGGAGATTGTAACAATAGGAAAAAATGCACAAATCGAAAAATTACCTGCTTGATAAGGTGTATTTTGTACTCTTTCATCCAAAATTGAAGTTGTGTACAAAACAATTTGAGTATTCTCCATCGCGATTTCCATCATCATATTCCGATTCCGAATCCATTGCTATGGTACGCAAAAAAACAATAATCAAAAATAGTTATTGTTCGCCATCACCAAAGTCGATTCAGGAAAAGAAAGGCGCGTGTTACAATGCGTAGAGAATCGAAGCATTTATGTTCGATTAACACCAGAAAAGGAAATAGATGTGCAAGAAGGCAACAATAGAGAAGGGAAGAAGGAAGGTGTGGCGAGAATCGAAGGAGGAAGAAGGCGAATAGAAGGAGGAAGGGTAGGAAGGGTAATTCAAATTGGTTTGGGTTATTAATTTAAGTGGTATGGAGGTATGTATGGATAGTATGGTATGTAGGGGAACCCAACCATATATATATATATATATATATATATATATATATATATATATATATATATATATATACACCCTTTTAAATTCTCTATCACGTTGATAGATAAGTCTTCTACTAAAAGACTATTATGGTACAAAATTTAAAATAAAAATACATACATGTGTACATTTGAATAAAATACAAAGTAGAATCTTGAATATATAAGATATTGTTCTTACATGTGCAGGTAAAGAACATGAAGAAGAGGACCACCGCTGTAATGATAGCCAAAACTCTAAGACGTGATGACATGAAAATCGAGAGAGACATTCTTCACAAGCATGGAAAGTGAGGAGCGTTTGGACATCCAAGAAAAAAAATGTGACTTGATTATAATGAATGACCATGTGTATTTATAAGGACTTCAAGCAAGTCTTAAGATTTTTTTTTTTGGTTTTTTTTTTTATTAAAGGGTGTTAAAAGAGTTGGGCCAGACTTAGTTGAAACATGGCCTCACAAAAAAAAATGGCGGATCAGATTTAATCAAACATTCATTGCTCGAAATCATTGGAATAAGGAAGGAAATGGACAAGCCGCCGGATTTTACTGAGAATCGAAAGAATTGGCATTGAATGTGGGGAAAAACCGGATGAAGCGGCAATGAGATGGAAGAACAGGGTTTTAGAAAATTCGGCTAAGAAATGAGTAATCGAATCAAGTTTAGGGGATTTTGATAAATAAAAAAAAACCTCGGGTCAAAGGGTGTTAAGAGGGTTGGGCCAGACTTTTGTGAAACATGGCCTCACAAAAAAAAATGGCAGATCAGATTTTTATTTCATTCAATCCAACAGCCAATAAAAAGTGTAATGAATAATTAAATTAATTAATTAGATTATTAACCAAACAAATTGGTAAAATAACTAATTAAAAATCTAATTAATTATTTAAATTTCTGCCAAAATGATATTGATAAAATGAATATATTGTATTTATAATTTTTATTATAATAATAAAGCGTCTATTCTATTTTTTGTTCCTCGCGATGCTCCCTTTCAATTTCAATAGCAGATAGTTGCATAAGATGACTGTAAGAAACATCACAAAAATATAGCCAAAAAAGCAACCCTTAATTAAAATAGGCATCATTCATTTTTTGAATCTATTTTAGAGCTATTACAACATCATACGAATTCTAACCCCTTTTAAAATCATTGACTTTTATATATATGACTTCTATTTTGAAGTCATTACAATTGCTCTTACACAAGGAAAATATTTTCTTCTACTCTAGATCTAAAACTAGGTGGGGTGTCATTTTTGCCTATAAAAGGCAAAATAATTGTTTTTCTCTCATAACATAACATAAGAGAGAAAACTTGGGGTTTTCTTCTAAATGATGGCACCCAGGGACGGACCCAATGTACAAAAAGGGGGTGCACGGCCCCCACTCAACTTTTCGTGCGAAGTTACTAAAATACCCCTCTAATAGTATTAAAGATCATGTATGTATATTATTTCAGACAAATTCTAGTGTAATTTCTTATTTAGCTCAACTGGTTTAGAAGAATTACTACTATACTGGAGAAAAGATAGTCTAGCAACCGCACTCTTTGAGTGGCGCTCCGATACAGATTCCGGGGTTTGTTCATGTGGATCACCGTTAAGGACCGGACACTTAGATATTTCCAAAGACAGTCAACCGGGAGTTAAAACTTCGAAATTTTTTCCTCTCGTTCGTTAGAATAAATCAAAGTCGTCTTGTCGAAAGCAAATAAAATTTTGAATTTCGTTATGTTTAACTCGTTATTTCCCTACAATAACTCTTGGGCTCCCTTTTTGCTGACAACTTAGCATACCTTAATGTATAACTATAACATACATATATGGACTACCAATTCTTTCCTCCCTTTTGTATTAAGTCAACCCTTGATACACAACATATACACACAACACAATGGTATGTATAATATGAGTAGGGACGGCCTTACCGAGGTGGTCACGTGACCCCACTGAGATCTGTGGATTTTTTTAGTATTAAAACAATGTAAATTTATTGTTAAAAATATAGTTTTACTATTAAAATGTAGTTTTGGGATCTGATAACCCCACTGAAACAAATTATTGGATCCGCCACCGAGTATGAGTAACCATTTTCACAAGTAATGTCTTTATTACTTGTTTCAATCTAATTCCAATCGAAATCCTAATTTTAGGTAATTAACCTTAATTAGAAAATCCTATAAGATCTCTTCATGATTACCTCTTTAAATTAGAAGAATCGTAACCCCAAGCAAACAAGTGTTCTCTAGTGATTTACTAATCCGTAAAAATATAATTTTATTGTTTTAAAATGCAGGTTGTGAGCTCGAAATTATGTTCAGACCTATGTATGAGTCTTCTTTTATTTCAATCACCACAGATTGGAGCTCTTTTCTTGAAATAAACCGTCACAAAAACTATCAATTTGCTAAAAGTTCTCGTGATAAAAAACTGTCGCGACGTTTGTTGCTTATGCAGCGACGCTAAAGGTTTATGTCGCGACGTTAGTATATTTGTCACCAAAACTCATATGACTGACATCAACTTTATTTGTCACGGAATTTGTACGCGTTAAATATTAAACTACATGTGAGTCGCTTTGGCACAAACCGTCGAACACCTGGTAAGTCACTTCTAAATTTCCCGAACTGAGCTAAAAGATGAAGTCGTTTCGCGTATGAACATGAAAGTGTACAATTCAGGCAAAAGTCCGGAAATTTAGGAGATTGAATCTTTTTATTGAATTTCCAACATTTGAATACTTCAAGCCTTCAACGAAAATAGCTTGAAAGATTTTTTCCAATATATTGGGCTAGGAGATTGTTTCGTTTTACCGTGACGGAATTAATCAAGTGAAAAACCAAGAAAAATGAAGAGATTGGAAGAAAAATCAATCAAAGAAGAAGAGGATTTTGGTGCTTGAAGGAGAAGAATCTTCAAATTTGGCGAGAGAAAACCTACCTTCCTAGCTCGGAGATTTCTATTAGAAACGACGTCAACGAAAAAGATTTTTTCATTTAACCTTCAGAACTGCTGTATGGTTGTCACCGAAGCGTATTAAAATTAAATTTGAAAAAAAAAAAAGGAGCTAACGAGCCGAATCGAATTATATCTAATACTTAGTGAGTCAAATTCGATCTTTTCTTTTTATAGCTCGATCGAGCTCAAGTTGTGTTTTGAGCCAGAGTTTTTAAATCAAGTCGAGCTCGAGCTCGAGCTCGGAAAAGTATCTACTTGATTCAGCTCGATTACACCCTTGCTTGTCACAAAAGGCTCATGCATAGCTCATGCATCACAAATTCATTGACAACAAGGTCATGATATTCGCCCCTGAGTTCACTATTTGTGTAATTGCAAAATTTTGACACAATAATATGAATCTGGACATTTTTCCTGTGATTTCAATTTTACCCCCTCATCCAATCCAAGAAAGTAAATTACAGAATGCAGAAAGTATATAGCAAAAAGGGTCGACCACAAATTTTGCTCAAGGCCTTACATGCAAGAGGAGAAAAAATCGGAAAGCCAAAGCTTCCATGTTTTCAAACTATCCCTTTGACTCCATTCCACCAAAAAACAACATGCTTTTCTCCCAAAATTACAGACAAAAATCAAACTTATCATGCTGCAGCTCTGTAATAAACCAAATCACCCTTCTCATAATCTCTTTCAATTCTTCCTCCTAACCAAACGAGGTTAGAGATGGAAGAGAAACCTAGAGGAAGAAGAAGAAGAAAACCCACCATTTTTCCTTCCTCTCCCCCTCCCACCACCACCATGAAAATCCTTCTGGTTCTTTTTTGCCTCTTCCCATTTTTCATTCTCAATACCTCTGCTCAGTTAACAGCTCCATCTAAAAAACCTGATTTTTTTATCCCACAAGACAATTACCTTCTTGATTGTGGTTCCTCCTCGAAAACTACCGTTTCTAACAACAGGGTCTTTTTACCTGATCAAGATACCGCGAATTACTTATCAACCAGCGGTCGTGATATTCATGTCTCTGTTCCATCAGCCAATGTGCCTTTGCCTATATATTTATCAGCAAAAGTGTTTGTAGAGAATGCGGTTTATACTTTCCATGTCGTTCGGGTCGGTTGGCATTGGATTAGGCTGCATTTCTTTGCCTTGCCCAACAAAGAATTTGATTTGCAACAAGCTAAATTCACGGTGACAGCGAATAATTTCGTTCTTTTGCATGAATACCAGGTCGAAAATGGCAGCAATTGGATGGTTAAAGAGTTTCTTGTCAATGCAACTACAGAGCGTTTACAAATGGTGTTCCTTCCAGCTAAAGGATCTTATGCATTTATCAATGCCATTGAGTTTGTTTCCGCCCCTGATATCTTGGTTACAGATGACGGTTCGAATCTTCTACCGGTTCAACCGTATTCCGGTTTGTTCTACAATGCTTATCAGACCGTTTACCGGCTTAATGTTGGTGGACCATTGATTAGTCCTGGTAATGACACCCTTGGACGTATCTGGGATTCTGATAAACCTTATCTTAAACCTGAATTAGCCGGTAACAATGTCTCTGTTGCACCTAGTATTGTTAATTACCCGGACGGTGGGTCTCCGTTGATCGCCCCGCCATCTGTTTATGCAACTGCTGTTGAAATGGCTAATGCCAATGTGGGTACACCAAATTTCAATGTTACATGGAGTTTGGATATCGATACCTCGTACTCATACCTAGTACGGTTGCATTTCTGTGACATAATAAGTAAATCCCTTAATGATTTGTATTTCAATGTGTATGTCAATGGAAAGATGGGGATTTCTGGGTTGGATTTGTCATCCATGTTTAATGAGTTGGCAACAGCTTATTTCAAAGATTTTGTTGTTAATTCAACTATATTATCATCTCCACTTACTATTCAAATCGGGCCGATGAATGAGCCGACGGGGACCAAGAATGCTATACTCAATGGGATTGAGATTTTGAAGATGAACAACTCAGTTGGCAGCTTGAATGGAGAATATGGTGCTGATGGAAGCAAATTGGAAGGTCCCGGGCCGAGCCGTCAAGCCGTTGCTACAGTTGGATTTGCAATGATGTTTGGAGCATTTGTAGGTTTAGGTGCAATGGCTGTCAAATGGCAAAAAAGGCCTCAAGATTGGCAAAGAAGGAATAGTTTTTCTTCTTGGTTGCTTCCTATCCATGCTGCAGATACTAGCTTTATGTCAAACTCGAAGACCTCTACGGGATCCCGTAAAAGTCAATTCTATTCATCTACAACGGGTTTAGGCCGATATTTCTATTTCGCTGAACTGCAAGAAGCCACCAATAATTGGGATCCAAGCGCGATTATCGGTGTTGGTGGTTTTGGTAACGTTTATATAGGAGAGATTGATAACGGCACGAAAGTGGCTGTAAAGAGAGGGAATCCCCAATCAGAACAAGGGATCAATGAATTTCAAACCGAAATCCAGATGTTGTCTAAGCTTAGACATCGTCATCTGGTGTCGTTGATAGGATACTGTGATGAAAACTCGGAAATGATATTGGTTTACGAGTACATGGCCAATGGACCGTTAAGGGACCATCTTTATGGAAAGGATTTGCCAATCCTTTCATGGAAACAGAGGTTAGAAGTATGCATCGGGGCGGCTCGTGGTCTTCATTACCTACATACAGGTACAGCATCCGGGATTATACACCGTGATGTCAAAACCACAAACATCTTGCTTGATGAGAATTTCGTCGCAAAAATGGCTGATTTCGGATTGTCTAAAGATGCACCGACTACAGGACAAGGTCATGTAAGCACTGCTGTTAAAGGAAGTTTTGGATATTTGGATCCTGAGTATTTTAGGAAACAGCAACTCACTGATAAATCAGATGTTTACTCGTTCGGGGTTGTTTTGCTCGAGGCGTTGTGTGCACGTCCGGCTTTAAATCCGGCATTGCCACGAGAACAAGTGAACTTGGCTGAGTGGGCGATGCAATGGAAACGAAAGGGCTTACTCGAAAAGATCATAGACCCGAATCTCATCGGCAATATCAATCCAGAGTCCATGAAGAAATTTGCAGAAGCCGCAGAGAAATGCTTGGCGGAATACGGGGTTGATAGGCCTACAATGGGTGATGTGTTGTGGAATTTGGAATATGCATTGCAGCTTCAAGAGGCTTCAGGAAAGACTGCTGAGAATGAAGAGAACAAGGCGATCCCCGCTGCCTCACCGGCTGTGGTTGTTCCGACGACGACAACGACAACGACAACATCCTCTGACGGCGACGATGAACGGCGTTTCGCTTCACGACAAGAGAGTAATAATCATGGTGAAGTTGAAGTGCTTGATGATCATTCTAAAACAGTAATGTTTGCTCAATTTGATGCTCTTAGTGGAAGATAAAAATAAAATAAAAAATCAGCCTTTTCTATTGTTGAGTTGAGAAGCAGCAGTGTGTGTGTGGATTGGTTCTCTTAAATTTGAATTTTGATGTGTCCTGTATTGGCAACAAAAGAGAGTGGTCATGTAATTTTATTTTGATTATTTGCTATTTTTTATTACTCTATTTTTCTCTACCTATCATTTCATTTTTTATTTTTTTGTTACTCTATGACGAATGTGTTTTATTACATTGTTTTTTTTTCCCCCCTCGCTTATCCAAGCCCCCTCTCCGGCTAATTCAAAGCCATGGATGACATGGCGATCAATCAAACTCCTGAAGAAGATGATCTTCTAATGCGGAGTGTAGAGAAGCCGAAGCAGCCAGATCCAACCCTTCCTACTCCGGCCTAGGCAGGACGAGCTGGTGTCGACGTCGTCATGGGTGGATATGCGGATACAAGCATCTACATTAGGGAAGTTGATGATGACGTGTTCAACGAATTCAGGGATGATATTAGCAATCTAATGGGACTGGAGCAGGATGATCGATCGTGTATCAATACCACTTGATCAATGCCTAGGTCTGTGGCGCCTTTGAAGGAAAGCTCTAATTGTCAAGTGTCATGAACCTAGAGTGTACGGAAAGAAGTTAGTTGATGACATCATTTTGAAATTAGTTATGTTAGTTAGTAGTTGAGTCGGCTCCTATATAAGCCGAGCTCTTTGCTTGTAATCCTGACCTTTGGACATTAATAGAATCTCTGTTTTCTCTCCTACTGTCTTCCTCTCCTCAATCCCCTATTTCCTTAAATCAAACCCTAGTTAAGCTAAGTGCTTAACATCTGGTATCAGAGAACATATAATCTTGCTCGGTATCCATGGCTGCTAAATCCATTGAAGAATTGCGGAATGTCCAGTAGAAGATGAGTGATGAGTTCCATCAGCGATTGGACGAATTCAGCGTGAATCTGAACCTTCGATTTGGGGAGATTCAAGGCTCATTTGATAAGAAGATTGAGAATCAGTATGAATCTCTCATGCAAGTGATGAAAGCAGTGTTGAAGAATGTTATAAGAGGCAGGATACATCTTTCGAAGCTCCTGCTGTTGTATTAGGTGAGGACTGGTGCCTACACCGCATAGATCAGAGGATATTAGTTGCTATGATGACATTGTACAGAGTAACGATGATGATGTAGGTTGATCCTGGAAAAATTGTCACACCAATGCAGAGCGCAAGGTGTTTGACAAAATGACTGAGCCAATTTTGACAGATTCGAATTCATTTCCTGAAATTCAGTTGATGAAGAAGGCTGAGGAGATATTTCCATCAAAGATAGAAGTTGTGAAGGTTGCCTACCAAGTGCTCGATGAGATGACCGGTCCAGTTCCGGTTGTTCTACACTTGTTTTCTACGGGTTCCTTGTTTGGAGATGAAGGGAAGGATGATTCATCTCCCATTAAGGCTGATAATCAGTTGGTTGTCGAATTGGAGCAGCTTCCTTCATTGAAAATGATAAGTTTAAAAGCTGGCTACCCCCCGTTTGACAAAATGCCGAACAAACTTCGGTTGAGCGGAATAATGAGAAGTGTCGACCGAATATTTCACATCTCATGTTAGTTCCCAGACTTGACACTGAACTCTGGTAGGGTGAGATTTTGAGGTTCATATTCGACCCAGGAGGTAGCTTTATGTACCATATGAGCTGCTATTCGATCCAAGAGCTGCCTTATGTTGCTTCTTCTATATGGTGTAGGTTGCGTAATTTCGCTAGAAATATTAAGCTGAATGGTGTGCTTGATTTTGTGGGGTATGTCCCTGTTGAAGCACTTGTCGTTTATGTGAAAATGGAAGGCCAAGACAAAGTCATGAATTTTATATTTTATAGTTGCATCTATTGGGTCCAAGACAAGAACAGTGAGACATTAGTGGTTTCCACGTATGTTGAACCAATTGATGCAGCAGCACTTGTCATCCCTGTCATCCCTTTTGCTCGGCAAAATCAATTTTTTGCTTGGGATAGGACTACAACTGCTAGACTCACATACACTGATGGGATTAAAGGTAGTGTTGCTGCCGAGCCTATGGTTTTCGTTTTAGGCAAAAGGAAGGAAATCCGTGGGTGTAATTTTCATGAGCATATTTTGAGTCATGGTTATGAAAATCATCAAAAAGTGATTAAGAGAGGATCTATACCCAAATCAGCCATCACGGACGGTCTTGTTGAGCTATTGAACTTACAGCAATACTCTGTTGGTGATGAAAGTGGTAAAATGATTAACGTCAGAGTCTTTTCCTTTGTGGTTTTGAGTGGCAAAAGTAATACGAGGATAGGTGTTGTTTTGGCACATGATGTTGTTGCTGTGGCCATTTCGGGGCTTATTGCATGTGTAATTCATGGGCATAAAATGAGGGTAGTGGCAATCGGATTCAAAGGGTTGCAGAGTGCAACTAATTTTTTTCCCCGGACAAGTTGGGAGGAGGAGGTCCTAGATCAGTTTTCCAAGGGACTTGGCCAGATTCAAGTGTCGTAACTGTGAAGAAACTTGGGGGCATCAGTCCAGAAGTTGCTAGCATATTTTCACAACTAAAAGTTGTATCCGGCCATTGTTTTATTACAGCAAAATATGGGTTCACATTTGATGACAGCTGGACCATTTCTAATGCCAATAAAGATAATCTTGAACCCGTTTCGGTTATTGGAGAGAACAGTTGTGAGTTCAAAGGGAATTTTAGTGTATGGATGCCTTATAGCTCATTTCATGTCCATGAAGAAATACTTTCAAGTGGTCACAAAATTGTTGTTTTAGTAGGGGTTACTAACCTAGAAAATTTTGTTTGGGATCCGGGTCTATGTGCCATTTTTTTTTCTTTTTCGTTTACATCCTTGGGGACAAGGATGGTTTTGAGAGGGTGGGAAAGAGGATACTAGCAATAGTGATAACGAGAATGTTGATAATTGGTGACAATGGGATGTGGGATAATGGGATGTTTGATTTTGTATGTTTGGTTCTTGTGGGAAATAGTATATTTGCCTATTTGGGGTTTGGTTTAGAATTTTTTCTATATCCTTGAGGACAAGGATGTTTAAAAGGGGAGGGTGATGTCAGGAACCTAGAGTGTACGGAAAGAAGTTAGTTGATGACATCATTTTGAAATTAGTTCTGTTAGTTAGTTGCTGAGTCGGCTCCTATATAAGCCAAGCTCTTTGCTTGTAATCCTGACCTTTGGACATTAATAGAATCTCTGTTTTCTCTCCTACTAGCTTCCTCTCCTCAATCCTCAATTTCCTCTCCTCAATCCCTTATTTCCCTAAATCAAACCTTAGTTAAGCTAAGTGCTTAACATCAAGCTGCTCAGTAGATTAATTTCTTACAAATTTTATTGGTCCCACGTCGATTGGAGCTCTGGAAATTGACAGGTAGGCTTGAAGTTACAGATTTGGAAGATGGAGATGCTACATTGTTCATTTTACTAAACATGAGGACTATGAAAATGCATTTAAAAAAATGGTCCATGGATCATCCAAGGTCACTATCTACATGTCACAAAATGAAAGCCATTTTTCGAGCCCTCTAACGAAGCTATCCTAACAACCCTGGCATGGGTTAGATTTCCCATACTTGGTGTTTCAAGAAAGATATAATGACATTGTTGGGAAATTTAATAGGGAAAATGATTAAAATTGATATGTTTACTACTCAACCTATCAAAGTGAGATATGCTAGGGTCTGTGTATAGCGTGGATTTATAAACAATAGAGTTCAGGAGATTCTATAGACACCATACTTTTTACTTTGGGCACCATTGTTTTGATTATTATTTTGGGGCGGTGGTTTAAAATGACAAAAAAAAGGAAAATTAGAAATCAAGACAATATAAAATGGGTGATAAGGACAAATCCATTGTTCATAACCCAAAATCTAATGTTTTCTGCAGTGGGACTGACCTCAAATCTAATGTTTCACTATCACTAGTAGAATAAGGACATGTCATTTTTACCCGAAAAAAAATTCCACTGTCCTCATTGCATATTTCTATATTCGAATTGTCTTTTTTAACAATAAACCTTATTAATTTTTGCATGCCATCACAAGATTACTTTATCACCTTCCATGCCATCACATGTTACTTTATCAAACCCTATTATTGCTTTTGACGTTGACAAGAAAGTTAGTGTCACCGACGTGAAAGATTTTATGGTGCGATATTTGTAGAAAAGTTATACCAAGTGACATTACTCTATTTCACATAATACATTTTATCGTGTGTGAGAAATTACAAATGAAATGTTGTAATCAATGCTACTTGTGTTAGGTGTAGTGCCCGAAAGACAATTATATAATTGTTTTAGGACAGAATTAATAATTCATCTTATTATATGCATGTATGCTAATAATTAAGACACTACTGAAAACCCTACGTACCTCGTTTATGTAATCACATAACTCAGTATATGGCTATACACAAGAGGGTTGAGTTAGTGAGATGTACTTAAAATTAACTTAGTCCGTAGCGTTGATTAATCTGAGTACGGGTCTCATGATTAATATGCTAATAATGCGCCCAGAACACTTTACGGTGTGACAGTCTTATCCGGAATGTCGGTAATAGGGTACCTAGTGGGGCATTTATATATGATGATAATCATATAGGGCTGGACCGATTTGATTTGAGTTCTCGATATAATTCCGTGATCAAGAAGTCTTATCGAATCACAAGATGATCATATATGGATTAATCTCAATCCCGAGGTGATCACGCACAACCGCTTAGACTAGGGTAGAGTTTGATATGTTAGTAAGGATCACTTCGAAGTATGTGGTCCAACACTTCTCGTTGGCTCTATTCTGGAATGAGTGAGTAGTCTGTGCTATCACAGATATGGAATCCATTCCTTCCCTCGGGAAGTAGACAGACAGTTCCCTTATTTGTTAATCCTAGAAAATGATCGATCCGCGGAGTTCATGTTAGACTAATTAGCTACTAGTCTGGTATGTGAACTAATTGATCACTAGGGGTTAATGGTAAATAAGGATAATATGTTTCGAGAAGGGTTTACGGAAATATCCCGACTCGAAATGAACAACATGGAGGATTTATCCGTATGTAATGATTATATCGTTGGACACCTTATCAACTCATGGTTGAGTGTAAGTTATCTATATTCGGCGAGTTCGGTTTCGGGTTTATGGTGGTGTAATCCCGGAATTAATAGATTGAATATTATTGTTCGGTCGACGGATAATATTATTTAATTTATTGTAGCTACCGAATATGGGTCCGTGGTCCCCGACGGCTCCTAACATAGCATATGTTTTCTCGTCGTTTCACTCAATTATAATTAAATAGTTGGATTGGACTATTTAATTGATATGTGGATTAATTGTTTAGTTGGACTAGATGATTAAATACATGGAAAAGAAATTTTTCGTGGACTCGGCCCAATGTGTGGAAAAATGCGTGTGGCCTTATTTAATTAAAAAAAAAGGGGGCGCATTTTTGGTGATTATATAATTAGAAAGAAATTAGTTTTCTTGGATAATTATTTAATGTATGATTTAATCATTTATTTGTTAAATGATAATTCATGGAATATTAAATAATATATTTATTTATCCTAATTTGTTTGGGATATATATTATATTTATCTTTTATTGGAATAATGATTATTATAATTGATTTTGTATTAATTATTAAATCCTTGTGGAACAAGGATCTCTCTCCTATATAAGAAGAGTTCTCCATTGTACCAAAAAATCACTATTCATGTCACTATTCACAAGAGAAATTGGTTGAAAATTTCGGCCTCTATTCTTAGGGTTCGAGTTGAAAAAATCTTCGGGATTTTTCTGGTAGCATATCGAGGAGGTCCGGCGGCTTGAAACACCATCCACCTGGTGGTGCTTGGAGACACACGTTGGAAGACTTTGGCTTCTCAACTTGTTCTTGACGTTTTTCACCATAAAAAGGTTGGTGATCTAACCCCCTCATAGGTTAGATCTATTTGTTTATGTATTTTGGTTGACTAGATCTAGATCTTGTAGTTTCCGCTGCGTAATCGGGTGGATCTTTGATCCATCTAGAGATATTACATCCTACAAGTGGTATCAGAGCCTTTGATCTATCAATCAAAGTATGCGAATTTTAGATCTAGGAGTGGAAATTGCATGTTTAGATTGCATTGTTTTTTTTTCGAAAATCATGATGATGAATGCTTTGATATGTTGTGGTTGAAGAGATGGATTGGGGTTGGTATTGTTTACTCATTAGATCTATTGTAAACTCATATAAATTCGTTTATATGAGTATAGGAAATTTTGTAATTTTAATTTCCTAGAAGTAGATCTGTTTTGTTGCTGTTCCGTTTTTATTTTATTCTCGGATATTGAGCCGTTGAAACGACAATCCCTCCGGTCAGAATGAAGAATAAAAGTTGAAGAACATGTCCTCAAAATTTCGTGACGATCGGAGTCGATCTCGATGTCCGATTGCTGCTATAAAGTTGCTACTGTAACAGAAAAGCACGGCGCAGGCATTAAAACCCTAGCTGTGAGTTCGTCGATTTTCTGGAAGAGATTGAACCGTCAAAACGAAGATCCGACCATTCATATTGACTAACATGGAGATATGATCAATCCCTAAAAATTTCAGGTCGATCGGGTTTTGTCTCGATGCCCGATCGGCCCCGGGAAGACACTGCTGAGCCGCAGTTATAAACAGATGCAGCAGTTGAATCGGCGGATTTCTGGAGAAAATTGGACCGTTGAAACGAAGATCCAACCGTTCAGATTGAATCAGGAGGAGTGCAGAACAGGTCCATAAAGTTTCGTGACGATCAAGGTTCGTTTGGATGTCCGATCATTGATAAAACGCAGCAGCAGCAGATTAGAACCTTGTTAGGGTTTGTGTTTTTTTTTAATAGGTTAGATACGGGGGTACCAAAGATCCATCTCGGTGTTTAATTTTTCCGTTTATTTTTTCTTTTCGTGTATGATCGAAATTATGTGATAGAAACCGGAAAATTGCCATGACATGCATCATATCATGATTCCACTCCAATGCATACATGTAGCTAGTTTATTTCGAATAAATTAGGCATGTATAACTCGTATAATTAGTTTAAAGGCTTATTTAATTAATATGTGGTAGTTAATTAATTAAGTAACTAATTATTAAAACCGAGGAACCGGGTTTTTGTCAATCGTTACGATTTTAGTGATGGATTCTCGGTGAATCCCACTTGGATAAATCGTTGAGCTTTTCGGTGATGGCTTCTCAATGAACCCACCTTAAACAGAAACGATATTACGCTTTGGGTGACAATTTAGAAATCGGAGAATCTTAGTACATGGGTTCGGAAATGGTCTAACCATGGTTGGGCGAGTTCAACCGAGCTTCGGCTCAATCGACTCCCCTCCACCCGTGATGTACGTTACGCAGTTCGACAGACTTAGCATAGCCGATAAGCCTTCGGGCTAAACGGGGCTTCTCTTGCCGGATTGGCCCGAACCGTCACATATGTTCCAACGAATAAGACGGCGTAGGCTTGCCTACATAACCGACCCTGTTCGGAGTACTTTGATTTATTGTTTCCTATTGTCAAGGCCGAAACCGTAATTAGTAAACCCACCATTTTTTCAAAATATTGAGTGGGAGCGGGGAAGGCGACAGCCAACCCCACGGCCTCTACTATAGGTGCAAGCACGTGAGAGAAGGGTGACGCCTCGTGCCGCTTTGATTCCGGCCCCCTAAGGATGGTGTTCACCCCTATCAAAATTCAAGGCTTGGTCTCCGAAAGGATAGGATTTTGGGTACTCGTCGGGTCACTGACCGACCCTAAAGGCGGCATACTCGGGGCGTACTTTGAGGTCTGATATAGTAGGTCACACTCATTATGGATATTTTCGAAATATCTAGGCTAGAAAAGGAAGGTAACCAATGATTAAGGCCCGGGATGTCTGATTCCCGTGAGATGTTCGATTCTCGAAGCTTAATCATTGAGAGAGATTGTCTCAACTTAACCATCATTGTGCTGATACGACCCTAAAGGCGGCGGTACGATGCGAGGTTAAATCCTTGGAATGGTAGGATAGACTTTTTATAGTTTATTATTCCTAAAATAAAGTAGTGATAATTTATTTTTTGATTTTAATTTTTCTGTCATTTTATTTACAACTAAATCTCTAGGCTACTAAACTGTTAGTAATAGGACTTCATTAAAAATGTGGAGAGTAACAAGTACGTTGTAATTATCAACAAATGCAGTTAATTTTTCGGAAGAGATTTTTCTTTTGAGCCTTTAAAAACGTAAGTGACATAGTACAGGTATGTCACGGGTGTCACTCGTGTTGAACGAGAGATGACCATACTTAGTCTACAAAAGACGACATAGGACTATCAGATAAAATTCATTTAGTGAATTTTAAAAGTGTAATTACACATCAAATTTCTAATTGAAAAATTGGAAAATCATATACATAAGGCGTTGCTAGTTAGACGGTATTTGGAACCGATAAACTAGTGGGAGCCTTAGTCTTATGATTTTTTGTTTTTCTGAATAATTAGAAATGTGTAATGGAATGCACAAGAGTTTCTCCATTCATTGGAAAAACAAGAATAAGCGTTACTAGTTAGACAGTATTTGGAACTGATAAACTAGTGGGAGCTTAGTTCTGGAGATTTTATAATCTTAGAAACATCATGAACACAGCATTGCTAGTTAGACAGTATTTGGAGCTGTTAAACTAGTGGGAGCTTAGTTCTAGGTGATGTTCTAATCTTTGAAAAATCATAAAAACAAAGTATTGCTAGTTAGACGGTATATGGAACCGATAAACTAGTGGGAGCTTTGGTCTTATGATTTGACGATTAGAAAAATCGATAGTCCAAGCAAGTAACACTGAACATCCCACAGTTCAAGAGTAGTGTCTACTCAGATGAACTGCTAGTTCAAGACTGTTTCCATCTAAGGAAAGTCGAGAATGGGAAAGAACGTTTATACGTGTTAGTCGTCTAAACTAAGTAGTTTTAAGGCTAAACCGGAAAATTAATAAATTGGAAATCAGAGGATAAGGAAAGTGATTTCGGATCACTGAACATGCATCCTTAGCAATTTTCTCGAAAGCTAAAGTTCTTTGGAAGAACTAGGTAGCTTTGCATTAAACGATAAATAAAATAGACAACGGGCAGTTATTTCAGATAGACTAGTGGGAGTGATATAAGGAAATGAATCTCGGATTCACTTCTTGAGTATCACAGAAAATTCATTTTCTGGTTTCGGATTCATTGGAACGAACGTATTCATTTTCAATAGGATAATTTGTTTGTCTTATTGACGATAAATATAACATTCGTAGCACGAACCCAAGACTCGGACTTTTGTTTGATAAAGTCAGAACCACTAAGAAATGCTGAATAGGTATATGTAACACAATATAAACGCAAATGGTTTCCGTATTTAGATAAACGCTTCTTTCTATTTTATTAATTAGTGCATATTCCCTAACGACAAGATCTGAAGACTGGCTTAGGGTGATTCCTATCTCCCAGTCAAAGGAACCCTGTCTCAAAGGAACAATGCCTAAGTTTCCTTTCAATCGGGAAAAGGGTAATAGATTTAAAGAAGTTACATAGCTTGTTCATATCGACCTTCGGGGTCATATTAAAGATACAAGCTAGTGGGAGCTTCTGAGTAGTGACTTATTGTCTGATAACTACTCAAAACTCCGGTAAGTTTATCCAAAATATTTGGAGGAAATCTCTGATTTCACCAGAGATAGAGTATTCCATACTCAGAAATAGGTTCTTGCGTAGTCTTCGGGACTGATGCCCGGCCTGCCTCCCAGTGAAATGTTTTCACTAAAGATACACCATAAACTTGCCTTATATAGTCATTGGTGTGCTACGATACGCTGCTGAACTCATTTAAGATATTAGTTGCAAAATAACGGTATACGTTGTGATGAAAAACCGAGAAGTCTACCTAAAAGATGCCTATGCATTTGTGGATAAGGAGTGAATTCGGTTCACCCCACTTCCGTAAATATAGACATTTAGCATTTAGTGCTTGAAGGTAGGACTGGAAATTTTGCATACACATCCAGGTCGTGAAATATCTTAATGCATTGAGTAAAGGTTGGTTATAAAACTCATAAAACCAGAGAATGATGGTTATACTGTCAAACTCGGTCTGATAGAGTCTATAAATAACAACCTTAGATTTTGAAGTATTTGTACTCAAGATGTTACTAACTGATTTGTTCAGTCCACATCCAACACCGGCAGTTGGTGATAACACTAATAAGAACTACTAAACTAGATCAGTATATCAATCCACCCCGAACGCAGTGGGAGTATGGTTTGTCCATTACACATTGCAGGACCTTACGGTCTATAGGGTAGATTGATGACCTATAGTCCTTCGTGGACTGTATAGGATCCTGATCATAGAGGTTGGTTTAAAAGCCATAACCCTGTGAATGGAGTTTGATACTCCAGTTCTGTTGAAACTCTTGTAGAACCACCTGAGTATCTCAGGCCCAGTGGGAGTAATTGGAACTACACGGAGAAGAGTCGAATGAATCGGAAAGTTTAACTTTCAACGCAAAGCTGAGTTATTTAGGGGTGATTCCCTAAAAGGTAGAGAGTTAACTAGACCGTGATCTCTCTTACCACTCAGTCTTCATTGATTTCGTCAGAAAGCGGGAAATAGGGGTGATTCCCAAAGACTTCCTCGCCGAACAACGGAATCTGAATTCATTCAGAACAGAAGGGTTTTAGCTACGAACAAATGGCGGATTCGTTACAAAGCAGAAAATAGGGGTGATTCCCTAAGACCTTTTTGCGAGACTAACGGTATCTTAATTTATTCAGAATGAACTTTTGGCAGGATGCCTGCCATAGATTATATCCTTTGAGGATTAAAGCAAACCTCTCGGTCATTTCAAAGTCATCTATTTTAATATATAGACTTGACCAGAATATTGATAAGTCTTTCGTAGACTGGGCTTCGATATTAGTAAAGTAGTATGTAGACTAGTGTTTGTGAATGGTAACACTGAAACAGTTGGGAACACCATGGGTGTGTTATCTGAAGTCAGAGTCTGACATGCCATCGGGATTCATTCTAAAGGATTTGATTCGCTCAAATTCTCGAGAATCGATTATTGGCAATCCCATCAATTCACCTGGTTAAGATATTCTTGCATTTATGCAACATTCAACGATGTAGTCTACCCTACCTCTCAGGAATGGTTATCTAAACCTGCAGATGAATACTAAATGGGATGTTTAGTGAATCCTCAAGTCTCTTCGGGAGAATGAGGAATAATATGCTAGTATATTCGGGTGCAAACTAGAATATAAGTGATGACACTGATTCTGATTTTAGGTCAGATTAAGGATGATCGTTAAGTCGGTTTCGTCCTCAGTGTTGAATCAAAGGCATATTGAAATCGTACCACCGGATTAGATGGAAAGGCGATGTTTCGATCCCAAAGATTGACTCAAGCCGCCAACCTACCTGATCAGCGTACCAAGTCACATGGTGTTCGGATTCTAAGTACGCGCCGGGTCACTGACCTACCCTACGGCGGCACACTCCGGTCGTGCTTGGAAGGATGAATTACTAAGATGCGCTTGGAGGGTACAGATTTGAGGGATACGTCTCACTTGTTTTGAGCAAGTGGGAGAATGTTGTAGATATAGATATAAATGGGTGTGCTCTAAAACAATTAATCCACTTGCCTTTCGTGCAAGTGGGAGATTGTTAGGTGTAGTGCCCGAAAGACAATTATGTAATTGTTTTAGGACAGAATTAATAATTCATCTTATTATATGCATGTATGCTAATAATTAAGACACTACTGAAAACCCTAAGTACTTCGTTTATGTAATAACATAACTCAGTGTATGGCTATACACAAGAGGGTTGAATTAGTGAGATGTACTTAAAATTAACTTAGTCCGTAGCGTTGATTAATCTGAGTACGGGTCTCATGATTAATATGCTAATAATGCGTCCAGAACACTTTACGGTGTGACAGTCTTATCCGGAATGTCGGTAATAGGGTACCTAGTGGGGCATTTATATATGATGATAATCATATAAGGCTGGACCGATTTGATTTGAGTTCTTGATATAATTCCGTGATCAAGAAGTCTTATCGAATCACAAGATGATCATTTATGGATTAATCTCAATCCTGAGGTGATCACAGACAACTGCTTAGACTAGGGTAGAGTTTGATGTGTTAGTAAGGATCACTTCGAAGTATGTGGTCCAACACTTCTCGTTGGCTCTATTCTGGAATGAGTGAGTAGTCCGTGCTATCACGTATATGGAATCCATTCCTTCCTCGGGAAGTAGACGACGACAGTTCCCTTATTTGTTAATCCTAGAAACCGATCGATCCGCGGAGTTCATGTTAGACTAATTAGCTACTAGTCCGGTATGTGAACTAATTGATCACTAGGGGTTAATGATAAATAAGGATAATATGTTTCGAGAAGGGTTTACGGAAATATCCCGACTCGAAATGAACGATCATGGAGGATTTATCCGTATGTAATGATTATATCGGTGGACACCTTATCAACTCATGGTTGAGTGTAAGTTATCTATATTCGGCGAGTTCGGTTTCGGGTTTATGGTGGTGTAATCCCGGAATTAATAGATTGAATATTATTGTTCGGTCTGACGGATAATATTATTTAATTTATTGTAGCTACTGAATATGGGTCCATGGTCCCCGACGTGGCTCCTAACATAGCATATGTTTTCTCGTCGTTTCACTCAATTATAATTAAATAGTTGGATTGGACTATTTAATTGATATGTTGATTAATTGTTTAGTTGGACTAGATGATTAAATACATGGAAAAGAAATTTTTCGTGGACTCGGCCCAATGTGTGGAAAAATGCGTGTGGCCTTATTTAATTAAAAAAAAGGGGGCGCATTTTTGGTGATTATATAATTAGAAAGAAATTAGTTTTCTTGGATAATTATTTAATGTATGATTTAATCATTTATTTGTTAAATGATAATTCAGGGAATATTAGATAATATATTTATTTATCCTAATTTGTTTGGGATATATATTATATTTATCTTTTATTGGAATAAGGATTATTATAATTGATTTTGTATTAATTATTAAATCCTTGTGGAACAAGGATCTCTCTCCTATATAAGAAGAGTTCCCCATTGTACCAAAAAATCACTATTCACGTCACTATTCACAAGAGAAATTGGTTGAAAATTTCGGCCTCTATTCTTAGGGTTTGAGTTGGAAAAATCTTCGAAATTTTTCTGGTAGCATATCGAGGAGGTCCGGCGGCTTGAAACACCATCTACCTGGTGGTGCTTGGAGACACACATTGGAAGACTTTGGCTTCTCAACTTGTTCTTGACGTTTTTCACCATAAAAAGGTTGGTGATCTAACCCCCTCATAGGTTAGATCTATTTGTTTATGTATTTTGGTTGACTAGATCTAGATCTTGTAGTTTCCGCTGCGTAATCGGGTGGATCTTTGATCCATCCGGAGATATTATATCCTACAACTTGATACATCGTTCATACAACAGTTGTATTGTAAAATTTGTCCACCAACGTTGCTTATGTACAAGAAACGTTTTTGCCATTGATATTAGGGGGATTGAGGGAAAATGACAAAAAATCAAAATGAATAATTAGTATACACTCATTTTTTTAGTTGCAAAAAAACAAAATAATTTTAGACGGACAAAAATACCCCTTATATAAAGTCGCGCTGGGTTTGGCACTCTGGGTTGCTTGGCTTACCTGTAGTGTTTTATTTGTTTGTTTGTTTGTGTTTTTTTTTTCAAACACCCGTAAATTTTCATTTATAACTCCGATCATCGAAATTTTTTCACCAAAATTCATATAAACGACCGTAACTTTTGATTTAGAACATCGATCATCAAAATTGTTTCACCAAAGTTCATATTTTTTTATCTTCATTTTGAGACCTCATTTGATACATTTTCGACGTAGTATTTGAAAGCCGAATTTTATCGCAGCGTTTACAGTAACATGGTAACAGTAACACAGTAATAGTAAAATGTTTTATTAACAAACAAAATATCACCATTAACATTGCATAATAGAACAATTTATCAAAAAATGGTGGATATCGTAATTAAACACTATCAAAGCATTATGGAGATGCAACTCCCGGGGAATCAAGAGAATAAAAACATAATACTATTGAATATAATCAAAAAGCATATCAGGGGAACTAAAACATTCTTCAAGTTGTTGAAGACCAAAGCAATAAGTTTTACCATATATAGACCTTTATCCTTCAAATCTGCACCACATCAAACATCATGAAAGATGTATGAAGCAGAAAATGCATTAAATAGCAACAGCTCGGCCTCATCAATAGAGAATTTAGGCTCCTCCATTTTTCTAAAGACAAAAAAACACCAACATTGCCTCACCATTTGAATCAACAACCTTCAATCACCTAGGCCAAAACACACCACAACAAAATAGTGGAATGCAAGGAAAAATTAAAACCAAATAAAGATACCATATGCCAGCAATAACACCTTTTAAGAAGAATACATAGCGACAGTAACACAGTAACACAACCAATTCTGTTTTCCTCTTCAACTTCTCAAAACACTTTTCAGTACTAATAACCATAGAAAACAAATATAGATTGCATTTATTACCCATTAATGACTGAAATATCATCATTAGTATGCTTCCCAATGTAAGGGAGAGGGTTTGAATCACACTACAATCGATTATTTTTTGAAAAAAAGACATTGTAACATTGCAACTTTCTGTATATTTGAACAAAGTCGAAGAAGGCAACAAGATGAAGTCAATAATAGTATTTGAAGATTTCAAAGAAGTCACTAAATAATAAGAACAAACACACAACATACCTTAACAAGCTCAACATATTACAATGATATCAAATTTTCTACATCATACACTGGATGTAGAAAAATATTTGATGACAAGATCAAACTAACGCTTAGTGTAGTAAGATTGACATAGCAAAAGCTACTAGAATTCTTTAAGATTTACAGAAGCAACTAGAATTTTCGTTGAAGGTTTATTTCTATAAAATCATAATGATGCAAATAGAATATATGACCCAAAATCTCGGGAGGTTTTTAGGGCTTGTTCTTTTCGCTGGCTATGAAGTTCATTTTGATAATAAGGACAATCTACACAAAGCTATGATGAATGCTAAGAGGATTGACCCAGAAAGTTCTTCTGATTATGCAGAAGAATCAGATGAAATCTCGGGGCAGGAGGCGATTTCGGATGAGGAAGAATTAGATGAAATTGTTTTGGATAAAAGGGATTTAGTTTTCATGCTTAATTGTGGAAATGATGACGAATTCGCCTGAGCGGTTTTCGGATCTCATGTTTCTGATCAGAGATAACAAGATTACAGATGATAAATTAGACAGAGAAAGAATCATCTCAATTTTGGGGATTAAAAGAAAGGAATATTAGGGATTAAAAGAAAGTGTAAAATAGTCCGAAGGAAAATGTTTTGTCCTTAAATAAAAAAAATAAAAAAATACAAACTGAATTAAAATTTATATACATGACGAAAAGTGAACTAAAACCTGATATTCCCTTGATATTAACCACCATCATCCCTGTTGGACGGAAAGTCAATTGCAGTGACATTTTTTTCCATAAGAGAAAAGGGTTAGGGCATCATACTAAATCTACTCTTGCCCTTAAAGGCAGCACACTTTAGGTATATTTTTAAACCTTAGACCTCAAAATAATTTGATGTGATGCTCTTAAATGCTCAGGAAAAAAAATAATCATGATTTTTAAGCAATTGTGATCGAAAAACGATTGTCAATAAAAACTATGGGAAATTAGGGATAATGACACAATCTGGAATATTTTTAAGTAACAGGACAACTACATATTTTTTATAGGGAGAATGACAACTGCATAATTTTTATAGCGAGAAGGACAAACAGTGATTCCCCAAAATCAGTGAATCTCTCCGGTGAATCCCGAAATCAGTGAATTTCGACAGTGAATTTTGACAGTGAATTTTGAAAATCAGTGAATTTCGACAATGAATTTTGAAAATTAGTGAATTTCGATAGTGAATTTCGGCAGTGAATTTCAAATACAAGTGAATTTCGACAGTGAATAAATAGTTTTGTCCTTTATGCAAAAGTTTCAAAAGACTGTCCTCTATTCAATTGATGAAATATTTCTGTCATTCTCCCTCATCCCCCTAAAAGCTAATTTTTCTTTAGAAGAGAATGAAGTCCATTAAGTCAAAGCCCAAATTTTGTTGACAGAAAAAAAAAATCCAATCTGTCTCAGCCCAAAATTTGTTGACCGAAACTATAAAACTGGTACGACACTCAAAACCCTTGGGAAATATATCTTAATTTATTGTTTAAATCATATTAAAAAACTTTTGAAAAAATAAATAAATAAAATTTTCTTACTCAGAAAAAGGAAAGAAAATCCTTTCGCTTCAGCTGGGCAAACCCTCTGGTGAAGGCGGGGAAACAAAAACATGAAGGTCACCGGCGGCGGCAGAGATAGCCAGCATTCTTCTTCCACTGTCTTCGTCACTGGCTTGCCGTACTCGTTGACTAACACTCAGGCACTCTGTTCAGCCTTGTATTTGAATGAAACATTTTTCTCCCTGTCTCTCCCTTTTCTTTTTCCTTACTGTAATTTTCTCTCAAGTTCTGGTGTTGAATATGACAGCTGGAAGAGGCTTTCAGTGAAGTCGGACCAATAAGGAGGTGCTTCCTGGTGACTAAAAAGGGTAACATCCTATTATAAGTCCGGAATAATTTTTTTTCCGTTTCCATATTGATTTCAAATCCTATTTTCGTTTGTAGCTTTCTACAGGTTAAATATTTATTTTTGGAATTGGCAGTGACTGAAATTAGAGTAGGTTGTTACAGCTCAGATGTGATTGTTCACGTTCACGTTAAAGTTGTTAGAGCTTAGCTTGCTTTCTGAACTAATCAGTTTGGCTTGTCTAAATCTTTAACTGATTTTGGTTCAAACGAAGTTAGAATCTTGATTCCTAATACCTGTCTGTAACGTGTACAGGTTCTAACGAGCACAAAGGATTTGGTTTCGTTCAATTGTAAGTTCAAAATCTTCTTACTTTGAATGCATTTTGTGTTTTCTTTTGTTATTTATTATTTTTTTTTGTGTTTGCACTAGCATGGAGTTGGGGAAATCCTTACCCGGAGTCTTTAATTGCACAAATCTGTTAAATGTATCAATTCTTCATTTTACCCGTGTCATACATCTAACAGTTCATTATATAGCATTGGGTGCTGTTAGGACTTCCTCTTAAGTCAATATGAGGATCTATCATTTGCCTTGTGTACAAACTAATTTTCCTATTATTAGTCAGGCTTCAAGGCATGAAAATTTATTTGATTTCTGGTATTTAATCAAATTGTTTGTTGGCTCATTATAATCGCTTTTAAGTACTAGGGATAGTTCAATATGTTTTGATTTGTATTCGTACCTGCTTTGCATGCATTTCCAGTGCATCGGTTGAAGATGCAGACCGTGCTATTGAACTGAAAAACGGCTGTAGTGTTGGAAGTAGAACAATTCAAGTTAAACATGCTTTGCAGCGTACTCCTCTTGATCAACGTCGACCGAAGGAAAATCAAGGTTGCCTCAATATAAAGTTCTCTATGACGTTTTGCCTTATGTTTCTTCCTTTGGGTTAATATATACATGTATGTATAGATGCATGTGCTTTGCAATATGATAGTTATGCAGAAAACTGAAAAAATGATCTGTATTCTTGCATTTAGGAGACAGTTTTGATGATGCCGCAGCCCCGACAAAGGAGGAAAAGGTTAACTTGTCTGTTGAAACTGCTAAGCTTGTGAAGGCTCCTAAATCTCAACCGACAGGTGACCAACTTTGAGGCAGCTGGTATTTACTCTCCATCCACGTTAAATTGCATGTCTTGTTTTTAATAATCATGAGAAGCACTATAGGTGAGCATATCAAGCTGAAGAAAGGAGCTAAACATACAGTTTCCCAAAGCATTACTGAAGAACCTAAAAGTTTTGATGACGCGTCAGCCCAGAAAAAGGAGAATAAGGTTAACTTGTCTGTTAAAACTGCTAAGCTGAAGAAGGCGTCTAAGTCTCAACCGACAGGTGACCAACTATGAGACAGTTGACATTTACTTTCCATCCATGTTAATTGCATATTTTGTTTTTAGTAATCATGAGAAGCATTATAGGTGATCATATCAAGCTAAAGAAAGGAGCTACTGAAAAACCTAAAAGTTTTGATGATGCCGCAGCCCAGAAAAAGGAGCAAAAGGCTAACTTGTCTGATGAAAGTGCTAAGGTTGTCGAGGTGCCTGAGGCTCAACCGACAGGTGACCAACTATGTGACAGCTGACATTTATTTTCCACCCACGTTAAATTGCATATCTTGTTTTTAGTAATCACGAGAAGCACTATAGGTGATCATATCAAGCTAGAGAAAGGAGCTACACATACACTTTCCCGAAGCATTACTGAAGAACCCAAAGTTTTAGAAAAGCAAAGGTGATGCATTACTTACCTGAGTTTTGGTCCTTTTAGGTTTTGTTGGATTGCTGTTTTTTAGGAGCTTGTATTTATGGGATATGATACATGTTGGCATTAGATAGGGAAGTATTGTATGTTATATGTTAGAATGTTTGCATGTATAAACAACAGCTCTCCCTAAACATCTTAAGCATTAGGTGTGATCGCATATTATCATTGGTATTAAAGTATAGGGTTTTGGTTTGAACCTCGTTGTTGTCCATTCGTTTAAAAAGGAAAAAAAAAAGCAGTACGGAAAAAAATCCGTTGTATTGATGCTACTCTAGTGCTTTTTCCCTGTTACTGTTTGTCTGTCTGCATGTGTGGGACATTTATAAATTATAGTTTGTCTTTACAGCTTAAGCTTTTAGGTAAAATGGTAGTTTGTCATTGTAAGGCAGATGCAAACAAGAACTGCATGTACTTGATAATTTGGGATTAAAAACATCCATTGGGTTTAGATTGGTAAGATTATTGGTGATAATAGTGCCCTTACATTCTTCTGGATCTTTTCCCAAGATCGTGGTTTGTTGCTGTCATTTTTCCAGTTTGTTTTTCATTTTACTTGAGCAATATTGCTTTCAAATAAACATGTGGTTTATTGGATCCGATGATAGACCGTATGAGCTTTACGGCCATATCGTTCATAAAGTAATGTCCAGTTCCTGTCTACATATAAATTTATTTTTGTAGTGTTTGATATTAAAATAGCTGGTATGGAGGCATTATGTGAGTTATTATGTTGAACTGTTCTCCCCATCTGTTTCACCTTTTCTTTTTTACTTGTGAATGATTCTGCTTTTTCTCATTAGTCATTACTTTATGTGTCCTTGAAATGTGGTTGGAGTGACTGTTTCTTGTAGTTTGTATACATGTAAGATGTAGGAAATGGTAGAACTTAAAAATGTAACAGAATACCTACATATAGCGTTTTCAGTGATTTTCAGAGATGAATTCTTGATTATCAATCAATTAAATATTGTTCTTGAAGTTTGAGTCTTGGGTGGTTAATCGGCCTGAGGCAGCTAAGAGTTTGTTAGGTGTATCTATTTCTAGTTCAACATTCAATCTTTTAATCTTTTCAGTTTTGTTTAATAACATTCTACCCGTCATCCTCTCAAAAAAAAGGAAAAAAAAAAGCCTCAATAGCAGCCCTATTTTTCATACTGCAGAAGCAGCCTTTTACCTCTAAAAGGGAGTCTCATAGTTGTGTTATATTTTGATCTTCAGATTGTTGCTCGATGTTTTCTTCACCTGTTAAAGCTTTCTGCCTTTGGTGTTTGCATTGACTTTGTTCTCTCAAGCATCTGTTGGTCTTTATTTTATTATCATTATATTATAGTTACACTTCTCTCCCCTTCAAAACAGGGCTGCGAAGACCGTCATATTTGGTGGTCTTGTTTCTGCTGATATGGCTGATGAGGTTCATCGGCGTGCGAGAGAGATTGACTCTGCATGTTCTGTGACTTACCCTCTTCCTTCCGAGGAGCTTGAGCGCCATGGTAAAACATATAGACATTAATCCATGAGTTCATTATTATATATGCTGCATATAAATTCAAATTGAATAGTTTTTATCAAATTTATATGGTTTTACTCGTAATAATGCTTTAGACTGTTATCTTTTAATTCTTTTTATCCTGTAAGTTAAGACATATGTACAACTCATTAAATGATCGTGTTTCCAGTATAAGAAAATTACACACGTTACAATTTTATAAAATAGAATTTATATATGTGCTAAAAAGTGATTAGAAGTTGTATAAGAAATTCATTTTTGAAATTCTCTTTAACGTCAGTCTTGATAATAACATATGATACTTCTGTTTTTATCAAAAATAACAACCTATAAATTGCTATTGTCCCCACAATTATCATATTTTATATCGCTGAATTATGTTGTCTTATTAATGTAAGGAATCTGCCGATTGAATCTGTGACACACCCACTGTACTTATTTGGTCAATGGCCGATCCAGTTCGGATATCTATAGCCTGACACCTCTCTTAAAACATACCATTCCTTGAATAAGAACTTTATGGGCACACAAATCTGTTGCGATTATGAACTCTTCCTACATGAGCTACCTGTGTTTTCTGTGATGTTGTGGTGCGCAGCAGGCCCGAGTTTTTTTTACGAACTTTTTTCATCATGAAAATATTTCTCCTACAGTTAGAAAACATGCATTTATTTTCTCAACAACAGAACAAAAAAGTTATAGCTGTCACATCTGTCTCTATTCACATTTTTGGAGTTACAGATTTCTTTTACCCTGCTTAGTATATTGATCTGACAAAATTACAGGCTTAGCTCGAGATGGATGTAGGATGCAGGCTTCGTCTGTGCTTTATACCAGTGTAAAATCAGCCCGAGATTGTGTTTCAACATTACACCAGAAAGAGATACATGGTAGACCTGTCTGGGCAAGACAGCTGGGAGGAGAGGCAAGTTTGCTGTCCTTTGACTAGAATGGAGTGAATAATCAGCTGGATTTGTTCTCGATTAGTTTGAAATTTAATAGGCTTTTGCACTGCTTATAAGCTGGTCAAACCTGCTTATAAAAGCTATTTAGACAAACATTGCTTAGAAGCAGGGAAAAAAATTATACTGGTCGATTCTTGCTTACTTCTTCTAGCTTAAAGGAGATTGGAAATAAGCATGATTGGCCAAGCAAGTGGAAAAATTAGCCTTCTATCATTATTTATTTATTTATATAGGTGGGTTCTATTGGCACCACTAAAGTGCTTCAAGCACCACATATTTTTATTAATTTATCTTTCTACATCCTACCACAACCACTTTTAGCACACTTCATTTTAAAATTTTATCTGACAGGAACGTCACGAAGATTGACGTTCATTTTATATATGAATGCCAACGGCATTGACGTTTCCCACATTGTCATCGTGGGTGATGTCCCTGTAATTTAGGAAACGTTTGTTTTCCACTTGAAAAATAATCTTACAAAAAGTGTGGTGTGCCTTAAGTGTTTTATTTGGTGTCTTGAGTAAATATGGTGCCCAGAGCACTTTGGTGGTACCAATAAACCCAACTTTGAATATTGTTTATTTCCGCACTATTTTTTTTAATGTAGGGTTTACATGAACATATACATGCATGCACATGCCTTTATATTTGCAGCTATAGATATGTCACATTTTGTATTCTTATTTTAATTTTGTCATTGATGTTGTACCCAAGAGACATATGACATGTTGTTGATTAAGTTTTTTGTATGTAAATTACATTAACTAGGGATCAAAGACTCAAAAGTGGAAGCTTATAATCAGGAATCTCCCCTTCAAGGTATATATTTTGCTTTTCCTTTTTTTTTTTTGGCAAGATTTTCATGTATTATACTGTTAGATAGTTATTCCTTTTATTTTATACACAATTTTATGATGGTAAAACTATCAAAGGGATCTGGATTCTTTTTCTATTTTTTGTAATTGAAGGAATGTAGATTCTACTCTTGTCCACTCATAAAAAGGAAGAGCTGAGTCGGTGGTTATTTAATTGCAGGCTCAAGTGAATGAGATAAGGGTCATGTTTTCAGCTGCAGGCTTCGTGTGGGATGTCTTTATCCCTCAGAATTCAGAGACAGGGTACAATGCATAAATCTGCTGGCAATCTGTTGAACTTTTAAACAAACATTTTTCTAAATGTGTTCACTTCTTCTACCTTTTGCAGTTTACCAAAGGGGTTTGCTTTTGTAAAATTCACATCAAAGAAGGATGCTGAAAAGGTCTGGATCTTGGTTTCAAAAGTAGTACAGATGTGAAATTTGTAATCCCAGTGAGATACTCATTTCTTCTGGAGATGTACTTATACTCTGGGAATTTTGTTGAAATGCGATGCTTTTTCTGGGATTTAAAGAAGAACATTTTAAGGGGGTTAGGCAATAGACATACCTGATAAAGATCCTGAAATGAATCATTATGTAGTGTGATAACTTAGACGTGTGAAATGCACTTATGTTTTAAGACCTTCATCAGCATACTGCCTATCTTGTTTTTGAGTGGTGTCGGTTTTTGAGTCGGGATGCCCTGTAGTGCAAGTGATGTTTGGATTCTTTTGTGCTTAAAAAACGTCTTCTTATATGAATTGGGTCAAGATAGAAATCCAGGTGAATAAAGCTTTTGTGTTCCACAGGATTGTGTTCATAGTTGTCTTTTTCTCATGCTTGTTTCATCTCTTTTATGTGACAACTATTGCTTTCTGTGTAGGCAATTAATATGTTCAATGGGAAAAACTTTGTTAAAAGAACTATGGCTGTTGATTGGGCGATCCCAAAAAAAGTGTATGCCTCCGGTGGTCAATCTCTTGCTAGTTCAGAAGACGGTAACTTTCTAATGTGGTCGATTGGTTGTATTTTCTGATTTGAAATTCATTTACTACAATTTAGAGGTCCATTACTATTATACTATAGTCTTTGTGTATCATAGTTTTGTAGAAATAATCTTTTCTGAGAAGCAAGTGTCATCCTATAAAGGTGTGTTTACTGTTATCTCCAATATCTAACTTGTTAAAAGGTTGTAGCATTTTCCCTGCACCTTTTTGGATCCTGAATACTTTTGCTAAATGTGCATGAGCCATAACATAATCACAACTAATGATGTGTAGTACATGACCCAAAACTTGTTTAGCATGTTAAGCATGATCCATATTTGAAGGTGGCGTAAATGTGGAGATTACTTGTCTTTTTACTAGCTAAATTGACTGCCTGTGCTCAATCCGACAAGAAGAACGTCTACCTCAACAAACTTCTGCTATGTCTGAAGACTAAGTATATGAGAAGGGAAATATTAAGATAGACGGAATAATTTACTGCTGATAAATGAGTTAAACAGCTTCTTATAGAACTATTAGGTAAGTATGCTGCAATGCGCCTTAATGGCCGGGACCTTCCCCAGACCTCGCATAAACAGAATGCTTGCAAGCACCAAATTTCCCTCTTTTTGTTTATTTCCATCTGGCCTTTCTTGGTGCATCTTTCATGGTATATGATTGGTTAGGAACTCCATTGGGCTTGAATATGCCTGTGTACACGATTTGTGGTGTAGAGAACAAAAAGACGAAACAGTTGATGAATGAATAGTTGAATTTGATTATAAACACTAAGGCTTGATTTTCTGACAAGTCCTCTTTGTTGCTCCAGTTACTCATGTTTCCTGCAAATAGACTTCTGCCATACATTGCTGAGTGGGTTCATCACGAGGTCCTAATATGCTTGTGCATTTGACACTAGTCTGTATGTGTTTCACTGTGTTGTGTTCCTTTGTTAATTACAGATCAGAATTCTGATGATGAAAAATATGAGAAGAGTGGTGATCAAAGGGACAGTGCAGTGGAAGTCAATCAAACAGCCCAGATTCACCCCGAGGATGATATCAATTCGGATGATGCTGATGCAGTGGAAGTCAACAATGATGAAGTTAACTTTGATGAAGAAGCAGATATACTGAGAAAAGTTCTTCAGAACATGATGACATCATCTTCTAAAGAGCCGGCTTCATCCAACAATGTTAACTCATCCGAGGAAGAAAATAATCCATCCGTGGAAGAAAAGGAAGATAATTCCATTGACCCGAACCAAATTATGCCCACCGATGCAACTAAAGTTTCTAAAGAAGTACGAAGCAATGTTGTGATCAGCAAACAAACAAATAAAAACATAGTTCAGGATGAAGAAGAGCTGCAGAGGACAGTTTTTATTAACAACCTCCCTTTTGATATCACCCACGATGAAGTGAAGGAGCGCTTATCTGCGTTTGGTGAAGTAGATTACTTTCTTCCAGTTTTACATCAAATCACCAAGTAAGGATGATTTGGACAAGCGTGGAGCATTTCTTATATTCCTTCAATCAATTAAGTGTATAGATTTGTAACCAGTCTCTTTTGTGTGCAGGCGACCTAGAGGAACGGGATTTCTCAAATATAAGAAAGCTGAGAGTGCTGATGCTGCTGTTTCAGCAGCCAATGCTGATGCTGCCTTGGGTATATTTTTAAAGGGTAGACAACTGAAGATCATGAAGGCTTTAAACAGAAAAGCTGCTCAAGATAAGGAAGTTGAAAAGGCCAAAAAAGAAGACGTTGACAGCCGTAATCTGTACCTGGCAAAGGTTGATATGAATTGTATATTTCTCGTCAAGAACAACATTATTTGTAATTTTGGAAAGCGTTACTTCTGGCCTTTTGACCCCTGCAAAGCTGATATGTTTTTTTTTTAATTATACTCAGGAAGGGCTCATATTAGAGGGTACACCTGCTGCTGAAGGGGTTTCAGAAAGTGATATGTCAAAACGCAAAAGGTAATTGCCATACAGCCGGCCAAGACTTTGAGTAACGACCTTTCTGCAGATTTGCACCGTAGATATATTTCTGCTGGTGTTCTGCAACTTCTTGCTTATTTGGCATATTAGTATTTGTATTCCGGTTTTTTATTTTCTTACTTTGTTGACATATCTATTGGTGTTCTTTCCTCGTCTAGTGGGGTTATCCTTGTGTATACAGTTTTATTGAAAGAAAAGGTAAGCTGTCTTTATGTGATGCTTTAAACAATCTCTAATGCATATCAAGAACTCTATAGGTTGCAAGAGAAAAAGACGGTGAAGCTTAAATCTCCAAACTTCCATGTGTCGAGGACACGGCTCATAATGTACAATGTGCCCAAGTCAATGACTGAGAAGAAATTGAAGCAAATCTGCATTGATGGTGTGATATCTCGAGCTACGAAACAAAGACCTACAATTCAACAAGTTAGATACTATTTTCTCATCAAATTCACCCTAATGACTTATCTGTTGCATTTCATTCTTATTATGGTTTCCTCTTCCGCTCAGATTAAAATTTTGAGAGACGCTAAGGAAGGTGAGAAAGTCAGAAAGAATAGTGCTCGTGGTGTGGCGTTTATTGAATTCTCTGAGCATCAACATGCACTGGTGGCTTTGAGAGTCTTAAACAACAATCCCGGTAATTCTGGTGGCTTTAAAGAGTCCACCAACTGAGAAAACTTCTTGATGAATATGTAATTTGGCGAATATCTGACCAAAAAAGCTAATCTGGTTAATTTCTCTCTCTGATTTCTGTAGACACTTTTGGTTCTGAGCATCGGCCAATCGTGGAGTTTGCTATTGACAACATACAAACTCTTAAGCATCGTCAAGATAAGCTTCAAGCTCAGCATGAGGAATCCCGCAACAATTTTGAAGGTCCACAACGACAGACTTACAGATCAAACACACTAGATTCTGGTCCAAGAGAGAAGTCTCAGAAGCGCAAATCCAGAGAAGATGTTGCAGAATTGAGTAACCATCAGACAGAGGAAGATGGATCTTTTAAAAAACAAAAGAATAGTAATAACAATATAAAAGGTGGCATTCTGTCCCAGAAAACACCGATGAAAGAGTTGTCATCAAAGAAGAAGACGAAGCTGAATGGCAGCCATCAAGAACCTAAGGAATCAGTTGAAGGAGATCCACATCTACCTCGTAAGCGTGGACATGTGGAAGGAGGAGGAGAAAAGCAAAATCATCAAGCAGAAAAACGAAAGGAAGGGAAAGGAGGAGGAACAGAGAAGAGAAACAAGAGAAAAAGAAACAAAGATCCAGTTGGACGAGAAGTGACGGATAAACTTGATTTGCTGATTGAACAATACAGATCCAAATTTGCACACCACAGTAATAATACTGGACAGGCAAGTAGTAATGAAAAGCAAAGCAGCTCTAAGCGGCTCAGGAGGTGGTTCCAATCCTGATTTTTTTTGTTTTTTTTTTGTTTCATGACTCTTGCCTTTAAAAGTGGGGCAAGTAATGAATTTTGTTCTTATATTTTATCCTCTGATATTTTATACAATACACTTATATGCTGCCTTTTATATCCGTGTCACCCGTTGAAGAAAACGGTATGATTAGCAAGACGTCGTATTTGTTCACTTTTTTAATTAACCTACTTAGCATGTTCATGTTCTTGTCCTGTCTATCTTGTTCATATTTCATGTTGTTGTCTTAACAAATAAAACCAAATAGTCAAGGGTACAACACATGCTACCACATAGCATGACGGCATGTTGCAACACGGGGAGTATGGCTAGCCATACATCCAACGTGACACGTAAGATCACGGTATCCCGTTTGATACATCGTCTTAGTAAAAATGGGAAATACAATTAATCATACATCCGACATGATATTTAATCATGGTACTCTGTTCAGTACGTTGTTGGGTAAATAATTATAACTTGCCATGAATATCATATATGAGCATGTAAGAGCACAAAAGTTCATGTTTTAAGCCATTTCTACCCTATGTTATCGTACAAAGGCTATAGAAACACTGTACTACCAATCTATCTCCACTACTCGTAACAAAAAAAATATAAAGATGTCTGCAAAATTACCAGAAAAACATACAGTACTTGGAGATATTGCATACATCACAGAACTACCAAAAACCTAGCTCTGAGGGTTCAGCTGGGTCGGTTCTCCGACAGGTGCTATCGGGATCCAACTTGACCAAACTCCCAAGTTTGTTTTCTGAGCCACAACTATCCGTCAACTACCATACACACATAATTATGACAAAATTTGTGCAATTTAACATAAATCAGTAATTAAATAAGTAAAAAACACATCCTTTAAAATAAAGATGGATTTTTTTTTTACAAGAAGGCATTATTACTTTATCAAAGCTGAATTTACGAAGAAAACTACAACTACTTTCCGAAACCACGCGAATCTACGACAAGAAACGAATCTAACATGAATGCTACGAAATTCTATCCTAATCAAGATCAAAGTTGAGAACTTTTACGAGAAGATTAGACTTTTACCTTCGAAAAAGGATTCTCGGAACGAAACTACATCTGGATGCTTAACCACTTTGAAATTCGAACTCCAGTCTACCGAACACACACAGAAGCAACCAAAACCCCGTTCGAAACTCGACGGGGTCGGTTCTCCAAGGGCAATGCTCAGTGATTGAATTGTGCAAGCCTTCTGGACACAAAAACTCGAAACTCTGAGGTGTAAGGCTTCTTGGAGCATTTTTAAAGTCTTTTTAGAGACATGAGTCGGTTTTCTCTTTCTTTAAGCCAAAAAAAAAAAAAAAATTTATTAAGTTAAAAATAGTAGGAGAAGTAAAAACAATCACCCAAATACAAAAAGAAAAAAACCTAACATGAAAGATGGGTTTTATTTAGAAATTCAAGATTTCACATTGATTTTTCCTTTCCTTTTTCATGAAAGATTTCAGGTTGTTGAATACAACAATTAAATAAGAACGGATGATGTATTGTTATAAAGATGATAAACCGTCTTTCCCTCAAATTTCGTTCTCGGACCTCGGACCATTGGATTGCCCTGTGTAACACATCTTTCCTTTGTTGTAGTAATAATCTATTAATTGTTTGCACCCACATCTTAATCCGTATCGGAAGTTTTATTCACCTATATAAAACAACAAAAGTTATTTTTTAGCAATGCTTCTGTAGCTAATAGCAAATGGATGGATTGATGTGTTTTTACGCTCTCTCGAAGAGTAAGAGTGTGTAAGGATAAAACCGACACACCTCGCATTTCCATTTGATATCACCCATCAATAATGAACTTTTTTCGTATAAAATATCTAATTTTAAACAAATTCATACATCAATGTATTATGTTTTTATTCATATCTATGGATCTACATATATATATTTTATATTATAAAACTATGGATTTACATATTTACTTTCAGTAGTATTATAGTGGTCCATGACCACCATATCATATTTGCGCATCCAATAGAAATTCTTAAAACATGGGCAAATTCGTAAATACATAGCATTTATATTTTACACGGTTAGACCCCATCACAAATTTTATGTTGAGGACCTGATTTAAATCCTAATTGGTGCACCAAAACCAATAAGAATTCAACTTCCACCAACGCCCCTACCCGAAAAACTTTCCACCAATGTATCCCTTTGAAAGTGCTGACTTGATGGTCCAAAACTTACACCTAGACCATCCTAAAATTAATAAGACCCTATATATTTTTCTGAATTTCTATTGGTCCGAATCACCTAAAATTTGCGATTTACTTTTAGTAAATTTTGGCATTCCACATCTACACGCCCCACCCTCAGTCCCTCAATTTCTGTAACCAACACGCAACACCTAAGATTTTGTCTGTTCTTAAACGCAAATAGTGTGTCCTTTTATTTATAATCGGCTTTGCCCATCCCATCCCACCCCACCCCACCCCACCCCACCCCACCTCCTCTCGTTAACAGTAAGCAATGGTGGTGGTTGTTAGGTGTAGTCTTTTCAGTGCTTCTACTTTTGGCAGATTAATAACAAGTTTCCTCATGGGGAATTCTTTGCCACTTCCAGATAACCAGCAACAAGACAACGAACCACCACCACCGCCGCCTCCACAACCACCAGAAGACAACCACTCAAGCTCGACGACCACCACCCCAAAAACCCAAACTTCCACTTGCGAAATATGCATCGAGCCGATGCAATTTCCTATTGTTCAGAAGTTCAAATTCCTATTACACTGTGACCACCCTTTCTGCTCAGAGTGCATGATCAAGTACATTTGTGCTAAGTTGGATGACAACATAGGCAAAATTCCCTGCCCTGCACTCGATTGTAACCAATTTCTGGACCCTCTTACTTGTCAGCCTCTTATTGACCCCAAGGTGTTTGTGAGATGGTGTGACGTGTTGTGTGAGTCATCAGTAATGGAGTTGGAGAGAAGTTATTGCCCTAACAGAAATTGCTCGGCCTTGATCGTCAACGAGTGCGGCGGCCGACGCCGTGGTAAGAAGGCCACTTGTCCCAACTGTAAGAGACCATTCTGTTTCCGGTGCATGCTACCATGGCACGGGGTATTAGGGTGTGATGAGAGTTGGGAATTCAGGGGAAGTGGTGATATTGAGTTTGGGATTCTGGCGAAGAACAAGGGTTGGATCAGGTGTCCTAGGTGTCGTCACTTTGTTGAGCGTGTTAATGGCTGCCGAATCATCAATTGCAGGTTAGCTATCTACTCTGTTTTCGCTAGTACCTTCTCAAGCAGGGCCGTTCAGGACATTTAGTAGGCCCGCGGTGATGTTGATCGAATATTACAATCGGATAATCGGGTAATTCAAGTTAGGAAGGTAATACAAGAACAAGGAGATTTATGTATAATTTTGGACTGAACTCTTTGAGAGAGCTGCCTACGTATCCAATTTGGGTATGAAATTGGAATCAAGTCCCCCTCGTAGTTCAGGGTGTTCTTTTTATATCCGTAGATCGTGATTCTCTTCCCTCGCTTACTGGGAAGTTATTATCAGTTATCTCTGGACATTACAGAACGTGGGGTCTACCCACGTCTGTAAGTAGTTGAGACGTTGTTGACTCGGTCTTCGTCATGCTCAGCCGATCATTCTGTCCAGAGAATGTTCGCCGAACCTCGCACAGTGGAGTCGCGCTCTTCGACTATTTTGTCCAGCAACTTGATCTGGTCAGCGCTTGGCGGAGTCCTGCCTTACCGGGCTGTTTGTCCTTATTGTCCAACCTTTATACTGGGCCCTGCCCAATTACGAATAATCCGACCGGTGGGCCCATATATCATCATAAGTCCCCCTGGGCCCGGGGTGGACCGCTTCCACAATACCGCCCTAGTACGAAGCGTTTTAACTTCCATCTTTATTATATCGCGAAACGAGGCCAAGTTGCCACCGGTTATTATTATAACTGTGAATTGAACCCTTACGTCGTTTCCACTTCTTGTCATTTAAGCATCCCTCTTGTCAAACAACTCTTCTATTTCAGACCTTTGGAATCGCACCCCAACAGTTACAAGTAAGTCTCTGTTTCTACACTATTCTTCTACTTCTTTTGAATCTTTTTTCGTTCATGAGTTTGAGAGTCAATACGCCTCTAGCGGTTCTATAGAAAGGTTGTTTGAGTCTCCAGAAAAGATTTCTATAGCCGTAGAGAGTAAAGAAGTGAATTCCTCTAATCCCATTCCTAATCCTGAAATTGTAGTAAACATCGATCATCCGTCTCTTCGATTGATCTGAGAAATACCTCCATTTTTGGGGATAACCCTCTGTGTCTTTTGCCTTCTCATCTTCTTCCTCCTGGGATTTTTACTCCTACTTTCATTGTCCATCAATATCCCAAAGACCACTCTGCCTTTTTGAATACTCTAAAAAGGGAGATCAATCGATTTGATAAGACCAAAGCTATAATGGCTTGCCACGGTGTTGCTAGCAAAATGACCAAAATAGAGATGGCTGGTTTATTGAAAACCTATCAAATTCGTACTGACCCTTTAGCAGTTGTTCTTCCCAAACCTACTGAATATGCTTACAATCCTCCAGCAGGTTTTTGCACAGTGTACGCTGATCAGCTTCATAGTGGGTTAAGATTTCCTCTTTCTCCTGGGTATATCGAGGTAATGAAGTATTACAAATTGGGAGTTGGTCAAATACACCCAAACAGCGTCAAATTCCTTGTAGGTTTCATGATTTGGTGTCGTCTGAACACCACCTCTTTCTCTGTAAAATTATTTAGGAAATTTTACCAGTGTAAATTGACACAGGGTAGTGGAGGATGGTATCACTTTTGTCGTAGATCCGGTAAGTTGAGCCATATTATCCCTCTTTCCAGTAAAGATAAGATCAAGAAGAAGTGGTCAGAGTGCTTCTTCTTTGTGAAGCATAACACTGAGGTGAACCTTGGTCGTTGGAATACTTCTTCCATGAAGGACAAATTGGAAGACCATATAGATGTAACTCTGGTTAATTATCTTACCAGCAACAAAATCTCTCTGTCTTTAAACATTATAAGCTCTGCCCTGATAGACGCTGCGCAGCTTCGCACTGCAGGGCCTACTGGCTATGTGGAGTTCTCCAAAGAACAGTACAGAAAATGTATGTTTGTATTTCTGTTTTGCTCTCATTTTTGAATATATCTTGATTATCTTTTATCTTTTAGTGGCCAATGTAGACGATTTGATTAGCATTGACATTGACGAGGAGGAGGAGACATAAACAAATGCCAGAAGATTTCGAACGGACCTTGTCTGTTATTCCTGAAGGTGGTGAAGTTTCTGGTCAGCAAGAAGATGCGGAGATAGGCATTGACTCTGGTAATGCTGCACAGGAAACCATCTCCACTGCAAACCCTTCTGACCAGAACATTCCGAGCACAGTTAATCCTGTGGATCTGACTGTTGGAGAGGATCTTCCCGGTGGCCAATCTACCGGCTTGAGTGCTGTGCCTCTAAGGACCGTTTCTTTAAGACAGAAGAAAAGGCATAGGTCCACTTCCTCTGGTAGCTCTGCGAGTGATTCTTCTTTTAACTTTGAGGATATGTCTGCCGAAGACTTTGCTGATTCTGTAAGTAGCTTTTTGTAAGATTTTCATTTTTTCTTTAATCTCTATCTTCTAAGATTTGTCCTTTTGCAGTGCTACCGCCTGGGTAAATCATTGCATAAGAAAACCTCTAGCATGGCTAGGGATATTTCTGCCCTGCAACAAAAGGTTGTTCACCTGGACGAGGCTAATGCCAAGGTGGCTAGTTTGGAATCTTCAGAGGCTGCTGCTCGACAGGAGATTGAGCAATTGAAAGCTAATCTTGCTAAAGATGAGGGTCTGATATTCACCCAAGAAGAGCAAATAAAACTCAGATACGAGCAGCTGAAGAAAATGACTGAGGAGCATCAGCAGCATCTTGCCACAGTGAAGAAGATGAAGAATGATTTTGATGAGACTGTGAGGCAGATGGAAGAGACTCCTACGCCGAATATCATCCAGAAGGTCGTTGCAGGATATAAAGCTGCTCCTGAAACTTATGAGGAAATCCAGATCATATTGGCTCCTGCTCTGCGAGAGGGTACACCCTTGGTGTTGATGAAGCTAAACCAGCTGACTTAGTGATTAGCACTCTGCCTAACCACAAGTTATATGATAAGAAAGCGGGCAAAATCTTCACGAAACGGTACGACGAATACAAGAGTGGGGAGGATATCATTCGCAAATATGCAAAGAAAAAATCTGCACAACCCTCTGCTCCTCCTTCATGTTAATTTATATGCATTCTTGAAGACTTTGAATTTTGCTGTACTTTTTTATAGCTTCTGATGTAATAACTTTATTTGTTATTTGTTGTTGACGATACTTTGATCATTTAAACCTTTGAATTTGCTTCTGTTTTGATATTTTTCGGGCTTATAGCGTCATTTCCTTGTTGCGCTGCAAAGAAGTTTGGATTATTTATCTTAGCTTCTTTATATGGAATGTACACGTTGCGCGGAAATGCCTCGTTGGTTTAATGTATAGGACTTTAATATCCTCTACCCTGAATATCCTTGTACTGCAAGTTTGATACTTATGTTTTTTTATAAATGTGTTGTCCATAATTTTCTTGCGCTGCAAGTTTAACCCTCGTTGTTTAATTGGGACCTTGGCCCAGAATGCCCTTGAACTGCAAGTTTGGAATTTATATATTTTTTACTTGGGTTCAAGTTTGGCAATTATATTTTTCTTGGGTCCGCGCAAGTTTGGCAGAATGCCCTTGCGCTGCAAGTTTGGCAATTATATTTTTACTTGGGTCCTCTGCCCAGAATGCCCTCGCGCTGCAAGTTAAAATTTTTCTTTCCAGGCATTTTGCCTTTAATTTTGTGTTCCAACACATGTTAAAATATCATATATAATCACAAAATTAAATAGGATATATATTCAAGGTAACATTACTCAAGAAAATAAGACTATCTCAAGGAAAAAATTTCTTAAATGAACGGCATTCCAGCTTCTAGGAATGGTTTTTCCGGAGGCATTAGCTAGTTGATAAGATCATTTTCCATGTACTTTGATAATTTTATAAGGACCTTCCCAATTTGGGTCTAGCTTTCCGGTGGGACCTTGTTTGCTGGTATCATTTCGCCTTAGCACTAAATCGCCTTCTTTAAAATACGTACCTCTAACTTTCGGAGTTGTAGTATTAGGCAATCCGCTGCTTGTATTTGGCCATCTGTATCAAGGCTATGTCCCTTTTGTGTACCAACTCATCCTTGACGTGCAGCATGTCTATCTTTTGTGTTTCTGGACAGTATAGTTCCGTCCTGGGAGATTTGTGTCCAATCTCTGCTGGTATCAGTGCTTCGCATCCGTATGCCAAGGAGTATGGAGTTTTCTGTGTAGCAGCATTTGGGGTAGTTCTATATTCCCACAAGATGTTTGGAAGATGGTCTACCCAATGAGATCCCTCATGTTCCAACCTTTTCTTCAACCCCTGCTTTATTTGCATGTTGGTCTGCTCTACTTGCCCATTGGCTTGGGGATAGGCCACTGATGTAAAGTGTTGGGATATTCCTTGGTTTGTGCACCAGGTATGCACTCCTTGATCCTCAAATTGTGTGCCATTATCAGAGATGAGTACTTTAAGAATTCCAAATCGGCACAAAATATTTCTCCATAGGAATTTCTGTATTTGGTTGGTTGTGATGGTGGTCAAAGGTTCGGCTTCCACCCATTTGGTGAAATAATCCACTGCCACCACTAGAAACTTGAAATTTCCAGGTGCTCTGGGTAGTGGACCCACTAAGTCTACTCCTCACTGATCAAAAGGCCATGGAGATACAATCGGTATCATCTCTTGTACAGGATTATGTGATAAATTGCTATGCACCTGGCATGTCCTGCAAGTTTTGACAAGCTTCTCTGCGTCTTCTTGCATTTCAGGCCAGTAATATCCAAAGAGCCTACATTTTCTGGCCAAAGCTCTTGCTCCCAAGTGATTCCCACAAATTCCGAGATGGATTTCTCTCAGTACATAATCCCCTTCATCTGGAGTAACGCATTTCAACCAGGGTGCTGCATAAGATTTTCTGTACAGAACATCGTTGAACAGAGCATACCTGGCCGAGAGTCTTATCAGTTTTCTGGCACGTACTTTATCTTCATGAAGTCTTCCATCTCTCAGATACATTACAATTCGATCCATCCAAGTTTCTGGCTGTGTGATTGGTTGTATTTCAATCTCATCACAACTCTTCTGCTTTAACTGCTCAACTAACACCTTTTTGTGGGACAAGAAATTCGATCCTAGCTTAGATAAAGCATCTGCTCCGGTATTTTGGGCCCGAGTTATCTGTTCCACTTCTACCATTAACAAGTTCTGCAATTTCCTTTGTGCCACTGCAAGGTATTTTTTCATGGGGCCTTCTTTTGCTTCATATTCTCCCTTGATGTGATTTGTTACAAGCTGTGAGTCCGTGTAGACTTTCAGATTTTGCACACCTAGCTTCTATGCTAGGTTTAAACCAGTTATCAGAGCCTCGTATTATGCTTCATTGTTAGTAGCTTGAAATTCAAAATGAAGAGCATACGGGAATTCTTCTCCTTTTGGGCTAATGAGTAGGAGGCCCGCTCCTGCTCCTTCTTTATTTGAAGCTCCATCTACATAAAGCTGCCACTGTTTAGCTTTTTCCTGCTCTGCCTTTTGCTCTACAGCCAAAGCTTTTTCTTCTACTAAGAAATCGGCTAATGCTTGAGCTTTAATTGCTGTCCTTGGTTTGTATTCGATGTCAAACCCTGCTAATTCAACTACCCACTTTGCTAATCTTCCAGACTTATCTGGTTTATCCAAAATTTGCTTTAAAGGTTGATTTGTCAACACAATCACTGGATGACTTTGGAAGTATGGTCTTAATTTCCTTGTGGCATGTATTAGGGCTAAGACCAATTTTTCCACCTCATAATATCTGATCTCAGGTCCTTGCAGGGCTTTGCTTACAAAATATACAGGCCTTTGTATCATTCCATGTTGTTTTACCAACACAACACTTACTGCTTCGTTGCAAAAAGACAAGTATAGAAATAGTACCTCACCTTCCTGAGGAGAAGTTAAAGTTGGTAGTGACTGATATGATCCTTTAAATCTTGAAAAGCCTGCTTACATTCTTCAGTCCACTCAAATGGGCTGGCCTTCCTGAGAATTTTGAAAAATGGCAATGACTTCTGTGCAGATTTTGACAAGAAGCGGTTCAGCGCTGCTAATCTTCCTGTCAATCGTTGGACTTCTTTAATATTCTTCGGTTCGGGCATTGTTCTCAAAGCTTCCAATTTATCAGGGTTGGCCCTGACACCTTCTTTAAATATCATATAACCAAGGAATTTGCCTGATCTCACTCCAAAAGTGCATTTTTTGGGGTTCAACTTCATCCTGGTTTGTCTTAATACTTGAAAAACTTCTTCTACATCTTTCAAATATTGGTCAAGAGTCATGCTCTTGATCAATAGATCATCCATATATACTTCCATGGATTTGCCAATTTGTTGTTTGAAAATGGTGTTGACTGCCCTTTGGTAGGTAGCCCCTGCGTTCTTTAATCCGAAAGGCATAGACACATAGACTAAGGAACCAAATTCAGTAATAAAAACAATTTTTACAGCATCTATAGGGTCCATCATAATCTGATGATATCCCTTATAAGCATCTAAGAAAGCAAAGATTTCTGTCACGGATTTTATCTAATGAAAAATAAACAAGTAATAAATTTATAAATCCGGTTTACCCCAAGTGCAGGGATCGTAGTATAGCGATTACAACCGGAGTCGATCTCAGGGAATCGGGGTATCTAGTTCATTAATTTTCCTAAGATTGATACTATTATTATTAAACCCTAAAATAACAAAACGAAAAGTAAACTGGACAGAGGATTGTCAGTCCAAAGCCAGGAAAGATAATTGCGAACGAAAATAACTCTAATCTATAAACTAAAAAGAAAATAAACTTCTAAGAAAACAACGAAGAACAAGGCACAAAGATAATTTCAATTAATTTTAATGAAGAACAAGCATTGATCCACCTATCTCGCAACTCTCAATTTCTACCCTAGATCGTTTAGTGAAGATTTAATAAAGATGTGGTTCACCTATCAAAGGTATGAATTTCTACTCTCGTAGATAATTCGCCTATCAATCTCTCATCTCTCGATATATAAGATTGACGCTATCAAAACAAGGTGTAAGATCTCTCAATCTAGCAACCTAGAAATCTAACCTAGCAACTCTCGTTATTTTTAGGTTAAAAGTCCAAACTTTATTATGGTGATCTAAGTCTAACAAAGATTTTCATCAACGTTAAACATCAAATAGTAACCATCTCTCGATATAAATTGCATAGCAAAATAAACACATAATAAAGAAACAAACTTTATAAAAACTCACAAAAACAAGTCCAAAGTCGAAAGCAAGATGATGTTGAGATGGTTTCACATGCTTGTTCAATCGCCTAGCCTTAGCTCATCGTTGTTATAGAAATTATATAAATAAAAAGAAGAAGAAATTGTGTTTATAGGAGGTAAAAATCGCAGCAGAGCCGCCCTCAAAAGGGCTGGGGCGGCCAGGGATCGAATTGTGTGTGGTTAGGGTTGCAGAAAACGCGTCTATTTATAAGTTTTTAGGTCGGTTTCAGAAAAGGCGGTGGCTAGACGCCCGTCCAGGGATTCTGGACGCCAGTCCAAGGTGCATAAATTCGTCGAGTCGGGCCGAGCTGGATCAGACGCCCGTCCTATAGGTTTTTGAACGCTCGTCCGCAGAAAATCTGAACATCCTGAATCAACTTCTCCTCCTGGACGCCAGTCCACTTCTTCTGGACGCCAGTCCACTGGACGGGACCTCAAACGTGCGTCCAGACTTGTAAAGCTTCATTCTACCTTCGACTTGCATCTCCTTCCTTCCATTTAATCTTCAATCAAACATCTTTTCAGCTCATTCCTTGCCATGTAAATGTGCCTACAAGGTAATAGAAACGTGCAAAATGTAGAACCATATATATCGATGAAAAATCACTAATAAAATCACGTAAATAGCTCGATTTTGCATTTAAACCAATTTCATATGCATTCTCTCAATAAATCCTTTAAACACTTACTTTTCTATAAAAAGTAATAAAACACGAAGGAAATTGCTACGAATTAATATCATATATATCGTAAAAATCACCGTTAACAATTTCATAACCAACTGTAGAGTCTACTAGCCTGTCAATTTTAGGGGAAGTATAACTATCTTTAGGACAAGCTTTATTCAGATCTGTGAAGTCCACACACATTCTCCAACTGCCATCTGGCTTCTTGACTAGCACTGGGTTTGCTAGCCACTCTGGATAGATAACTTCTTTAATCATGTTGGCCTGCAACAACTTTTCCACTTCTTGCTGGACAGCCTGTATCCTTTCTGGTGCGAACGATCTTTTCTTTTGCTTCATTGGTTTCCTGGTTGGGTCGATGTTGAGCTTATGGACGCCAAATCTGTTGACAGTCCAAGCATGTCACTTGCTTTCCATGCAAACACGGCTTTGTAATCTTTCAAGATTCTGACCAGCAAGCATTTGTTTCTGTTCAACAGGTATCCATGATCCTATGCTAAGACTGTGGATTCAGGGTCCAGTTCATCTAGCACTATCGATTCCACGGGATCGTTGGACTGCCAACTTTTTTCTTCATCTGGAACTAGATCTTCCATTGTCACTTGCTGCACCTTCATTTTTCCACTGATTGTGGCTGTATAGCAGTTTTTTGCAGCGTCTACATCCCCTTTAATAGTAGCTTCTCCTTCAAAGGTTGGGAATTTCATGCTGTTATATGCCGGTGATACCACTGCTCTGAGATCAATCAATGCCGGTATTCCCATAATTACATTGTAAGCTGAAGGAGCTTTTACTACTACGTAATTGACCATCAGAGTCCTGCTCTGCGGTCCTTTGCCGAAAGTCGTCAATAGCTTTAACATTCCCACATGATGGATGGGTGGCCCGGTAATTCCAAAAAGAGGAGTTGACACAGGAGTCAACTCCGAGTCTGTTAGTTTCATTGCTTGGAACGTACTGTAGTACAGCACGTTTACTGCGCTGCCGGTGTCTACGCAGATTCTTCTGACCAGATTTTTCTGAATAACCGCTTCTATTACCAGTCCTTCGTTGCTCACGATGGCTGGTAGTGCATCTCTTGGGCCGTACTGAACGGTTCCCATCACCTTCTATTTTTTTGCTTCCCCGTCTTTTTCTGAGCTGCCACTTTTTTCTTGCTGGGCAGCCTTATTAACTTCTCCTGGCCCCCCAACGATCGTGTTCACTGTGTTGATTGGGGAATTTTCTCTATGCCCATCAGCATCAGGAGACGGATCTCTGTGTCTCCTTTGATTGTACCTGTCATGATTGTTGTGCTGTTTTTTAAATTCTCTCCTTCCGGGGTTATTCCCCTTGTGCTCGATCGATGCACTCATCAATCTTTTCTTCCCTTCTTTGCGGCGTCTATATCTACGATCAAGTCCCTGCACTGTTCAGAGTCATGTCCAATGTCTTTATGATACTTGCACCATCTGGTATGGTCTCTTTTCTCCCTTGGACCCCTCAATGGAGGTGGAGTCTTGGCGATTCCTTTCTTTTCCATAATTGCCAGAACTTGATCACGAAATCTGTTCAGAGGAATAAGGTCTCTGTCCTGCAAAGCACCTTTTTTCCCTAACCTTTCAGAAATGGGAGCGGTTACCCTATCCCAAACAAATTTTCTCTTTTTGTCAGTCCTATCATCAGCCTTTGCTTTTTTAGAATCCCTGTGGGACTCCCCCCTCTTGGCTCTGTTAGCCTCTTCTCCTTGGCAATGTCTGTATGCAATTTCCAGACATTCTTCCATTGTACTCGGATTCTTCGCTCAGCTTCGTATGTAACCGCCCTTCTCTAAGACCTGCTATGAAGGATGCTACTAAGAATTTATTATCCAGATATGCTATCTGGGATGATTCTCCGTTGAACCTTTTGATAAACTGCAACACTGTTTCATCGCTTTTTTGCCTAATGGTCAGCAAATATGTCCGGTTTCTCTGGAAAGGTCTTGTTGCGATGAATGCATGCATGAATTTCCTGGTCAGAGTGGGGAAATCTGGTATGGACCTGGGGTTCAACTTGTTGAACCAATCTCTTTCCTTTCCTGTGAAAAGAGTTGCAAATGCCCTGCATTTCATCTCTTCTGGTGCGTTGTAGAGGCTCATATGTTGAATATACTGATGCATATGATCATATGGATCTTTTGTGCCATCATACGCTTGGATCTTATGAATCTTAAATCCTGGAGGACAAGGAAATGCATCAATGTCCTCAGTAAAAGGGGATACTAGCCTAAATTCATCTTGTTTGGGCTTTAGTATAGCATCCAATTATGCTCTAGCGTTATCACCACCTGGGTGAGTAACTACCACTTGTATGCTAGATTCTGCCTCTTGCTTTTTCTTTTTTAGCAGTTTGAAGTGGAGTAAGTGCTTCAGAAACATCATTATCCTGATTTCTCGCTTTCAAAACTGCCTCAAATATGGCTTTTATCTCTTCAGCTTTGAGATTTGCAAGGTTTTCTACCAACATTTGTTTAACTGCGTCTGGGTTGCTTGTGTGTCCTTCTTCCAAAATTTTCTTTCCGGTTTCTTGATCATTTCGATCTGGGCTCTTTTCTCCGGTTTGATTTTCCTTTTCTGGTTGATTTTGTTGTTTCTTCGAATTTCCTTGATTTCTTGCCATTTTTACTATAATAACGACTCACTAACTAGAATTGACCCTCCTTCTAGCGCCAAATGATGTTGATCGAATATTACAATCGGGTAATTGGGTAATTCAAGTTAGGAAGTTAATACAAGAACAAGGAGATTTATGTATAATTTTGGACTGAACTCTTTGAGAGAGTTGCTACGTATCCAATTTGGGTATGAAATTGGAATCAAGTCCCCCTCGTAGTTCAGGGTGTTCCTTTTATATCCGTAGATCGTGATTCTCTTCCCTCGCTTACTGGGAAGTTATTATCAGTTATCTCTGGACATTACAGGACGTGGGGTCTACCCACGTCTGTAAGTAGTTGAGACGTTGTTGACTCGGTCTTCGTCATGCTCGGCCGATCATTCGACCGAGAGAATGTTCGCGCGAACACAGTGGAGTCTGCTCCTCGACTATTCGTCCGGCGGCTTGATGCGAGTCGGCGCTTGGCGGAGTCTGCCTTACCGGAAATTTGTTTGTCCTTATTGTCCAACCTTCATACTGGGCCCGGCCCAATTACGAATAATCCGACCTAGTGGGCCTACATATCATCACGGGGCAAGATTAAAACATAGACCCTTTTTTTATTAACAAAAGCAATATCCATATAAAAATGACATGAATCAAATCGCGTATAAGAAAATATTAAGCCGAAATTATAATAATTGTATCTACATATTACAAATGTCAAAACAACAAAATTATTGAATCGGTAGTGAAAGAATTCGAACCTGCAACACCAAGATATAATAACCATTGCTAATCCACTATGCCAATATGCTAATTAAATGTACTAATTTTTGTTCGTTTTATACAAACCAATACAATTGTAAAACATGTAACTATGGGCCCCTTGTATTGTGGGCCCGGGTCGATTGCCCATCCCACCCGGCCCAGGGCCGGCCCTGTTCTCAAGGAAAGCACACCTTAACGCCATGCAGCCATTTACTCCACTCCATTCAAATATGCAGCCTTTTAGATAACACAGGGCTTGGATTTGTAAGATATCTTTTGGTTAATTAAAGATAATCCACTTTTGATATTACCTATAATATATTTGGGGTACATTTGGACATGAATTAATTCATCCTTTTTTAATTCTATACATAATTTTTGGTTATAACATTGTTTAGATTGTATTGGATTTTTGTGTGAATAGAGTGAATGTATTGTATTTGTGATAAAGAAACGTCACAGATAAAATTACTTTAATCAAGACAAATAAAATCCCTTATCCTGCAAGAAGATTTTGTGCACGATGACGGAACAAGGAATTGAAGCTCAGGTGGACTAGGCAGTAGACTATATTCAAACAATTGGATGTGCTTAAATAAGATGTCTTGATGAGTTGGATTTTATAAGTTTTTTGGTGTAGAACTTTTTTTTTCGCCCTTAGGCATGTATTTGGCTCCGTAAGTGTCCTAACTGATAGCTTCTACCTATCTTAATTTTCTCAACCAGCTGAATTTGTAGGTGAGCCAAATGGTATTATTATACTAGTAGTTTGATGAAACATGGAAAGCATTCAACATGGAGCTGTGCATCTCATATCTAATTGCTTATTATGTACACTATATACTATATTTTGTGAAAAATGTAGATGCCGAGCCCAGTTTTGCTACGTCTGTGGAGTACAAGTCAGGGGACATTGGTGTAAATGTCAAGGATTCAATAGGATGCTTTGGTTTTGGATGTGTATGGCTCTTCTTGTGTTCCTCTTTGCAGGTATTATGTTTCTTGTTCCTGCAAACGAACTGGGTGTGACAAACTAGAAAGTCCTAGATGTTATAGGATTAAGACCACCACCTTACATAAGGCTGTATGTATTCCTCCTGCATATTACTTAAAGCTTCTAAATCTTCTTGTCTAACATTAGGGTCTAGGATATGAGATGAGGTAGTTATTTCCATTATGCTGCTTCCTACTACACGCGTACTGTGCAGCAGCTACTTGTTGGCACGAATGCTGCAACGTATTGGTTCTGATGTTTGTAAAGTTAATTATGGAGGATTACAATGATATATGTTGAGTTCCTAAACGAAAAATAACAACGATATATGTTGAGTTCCATTGACATTGGCTTGGTTGTAAGAGTTGAAGAGAGTAGTTTGACTGACATCTGCAATAAGGCTCTTTAAAATCTGTATATTTCTTATTTTTGTGGGTTATATATATGAATATCTTGTGAGAGTTATCAACCTATGTCTCGCAACACAAGTTATTAGCAACAACTAGGAATTTGGCGCTTTCCTTTTAAATGCATGTACTAGCATTTTATCAAACACGTTGAGCCTACCAATTGTGAACCTCGTTGTTGGTGTAATGGTGTATGGTGGTTAGGAAAAAGATAAATGTCACTAAACCATCACAAGCTCCACGGAAACAAAAATGATAGATTTACGCCTATAAGTGTTTAAAAGTGTTTGTAACAACATTATCTTGTGATCGTAAGTATCTTGTTTTCTTTTCTTTTTTTCCTTTCAAAATGACAAATATGTGATGAAAGGACATAGTGTATACATTATAGACTTTTGGGGGTAAACCTATCATTTTCTAAATCTTGAACCTTAGGAAGCAATTAATTGATAGTTCACGATAACTCGTTAGCATATGTTAATACTTCATAGTATTTTTTAAGGAAGGCGGCATACTTTTATTTAATCAATGTCCGAATTACAAGCCATCATATGAGTAGAAATCTTACATTGATCCTTTAATGTGTCATAAAGTGCTCGATATGTCACTGGACCAGTGTTCTCTAATTGGGCTAAACGGAGCATGTCGGATGGAAACCCCTAAACGAACTCTGAGAGCCTGGATAATTCATCTGGAAGGCACAACTGACGTGACATGATATTCATCCGTTCCCAAGCTATCACGTCTTCACATGTAATAGCCCGAACTTTGGGAAAGGGCAGACGTGTCAATTTATAAAGTTCGGTATATTATGTTTATTTAATTATGGATCTTAAGTATGGTTTTAAATAAAAGAAAAAGAAAAGATAGGGGTCGATTGGGAATTTATGGACTTATAAGTATTTAATTGGAAATAAATGGAGTTATTTCTAATTAAGGGAGAGAGGTTTATTTTGGAGAAATAACTTCCCACTTGCAGGAGAAGTTGTCAGAAAGAATATTACAAGGGAAACATTCGAACTATTGAGAGAAAAAGAAAGAAAAGGAATTTCTCCGATTTCTGCTCATCAAGTTTTTGTCGGATTTCAAAATCGTTTGAAGGCTCGGAGCCAGTGGGAAGAGATGACCGTGTTGATACTAAAAGTTCAGAGTTTTGAGAAGGTAAGGGTTTGCCCTAAGTCAGTTTTATCGAGTGGTGATCACGTTTTGGTTGTGTAAAGTGCTCAATTCGTAGTATTAATTGTTTAGAAACCTTGATCATCAATTAGTTCTTGTTGATTGCTGATCAAATAGGTTTGTAGTTGAAGAATCAAGGTGGTGCTGCAATTCTTCTTGAAGTTCTTTCTTTGGTTTTGCCTTGAACAAGTAAGATGCTCTTCCTAATGTTTAATTAAGGTTTTATGGTGTTAAGGTTGTGTTTTGGGTATGATTTGTGGTTAGAAATCATGCTAGTTGTTGTTGTTGTTGTATTACAAGGTGTTATAGCATGTTTAGAACCTGTTTTGATGCTATTTGGATGTATATTTTGATGTTAAACTTGGTTGGTTTTGAGTAGAAATCGATAAAGTGCAGAAAATTGTATGTAGTGCAATTTTGGTACTTTTTGGCACCCCCTGACCTGAACAGAGAGTTCAGTGAACTCCCTGATGCATTTTTGGCGCGCCCCAAAGGCTTTGGCGCCCCCAAACCCGAACAGAGAGTTCAGTGAACTCTCTGATGTACTTTGGCGCACGCCAAAGGTTTTGGCGCCCCCTCGACACTGTTTGAGTGTTGTTTTAAGCTATGAGATGAGTTTTAAATATTGTTTCTTGACCTAATAACATTAAATGAACACGAACAAACCTCGATTAAGCTTCTGATGCGTTTAGTTCCGGCACCGGATGTACTCTTCCATAGAGTTAAAGTTCGGGACCGTCGGAAGGGTATGAATGGCTTGTGCTTTGAGGAATTAACATTCCTCAATGTCTGTGTATGTGCTAGGCCTTGTCCATGTCTAGTGGTCTAAGAAAGAGAGTAGTAGAGGTGAAGGAGGTTACTTGAAAATACTTAGGTGGCTAGTAAATATTAATAACAAACGTACTTGTATAGTTAAAAGACTAAACATCAATCCATTCTTGGTAAGGCACAAGTTCATATCGCGATGTGTGGGCGGTCAGATAAAGTGAATAACTCCCGTAAGTCTCCTAGACTCAAAGTGCGGAGGAACTTAACCATGTAAGTCTATTAGACTCAAGGTGCGGAGGGACTTCGCCGAACGTGTACACTATCGGGGCTAGCCCGTGGCTATTGGTGTGATCCACCAATAGGTTGCACCCAGATACTTCGTGGTGAGTAGCATCATTCGTAGTGCCCTTGAATGCTCATGTAACAAAGATAAGCTAAGCTAGAAACACTTAGTCACGACATGTTGATAAGCATGAAGTGAACCTGAGAATTGAGTCGGTCTCACAAAGATAACTTAATACTAATAAAGTAAGCCTTTCGTTATAAACTGTAATTATACATTAGCTTATTCCTCTTGCTAAGTACTTTGTACTTACCTCAATTGCATATGTTGTTTTGTGTGCTTTTGGGGTGAGAAGACAAACATGTTGAACAAGTGTTGGACGACGACTTTGAGGATGACGTTTGAGATGATGCCTTGATAGATGTTTTCTTTTCTTTGCTATCTATGATGTACTAAACTATGTTGTACTTTTAAGTTTCAAGACAAATGTTGTACTTTCTTTAAGACCTTTGTAAGATTAGTTGTTGTACTTTTACTTTAGACATCGTATGTTATAAGTTACTTCGTTGTTGTAAGTTAAGTTTTCTATCTTTAGTATTTTGTAATCTATTCTTAGCAGCATTTACGATGCTTTGCCGAGTCTTTTTAGCTTCCGTTTGCTAAACCCGATACTTTGTAGTAGAGGCTTACGTATAATATTGAATTTATCATTATATACAATATTAGGTTTGTGTTTATTTATAAAAATAATAATAATAATAATAATAATAATAATTGTTACAAAATAATATGCTTCTTTTCATTTTTTTAATTGGTGGATTTATTTTATTACATTTAATAATAATTTACATGCCATATTTATTATTATTTTAAGGAATATAGTATTTCTTAATTATTAATCATGTATTTGACGTGTATAAATAATGATTTCGCCCCAAGTATAATTGTCTTTAGACATTATCCAAGTTCCTCTTAAACTAAATGACTTAATTAACATATATGCATCCAAAATGTTTGATATATTATTTTGGATGTTGGAGGCCCCTTCTCAAGGACCTAAGTATACTTAGAGTGTGAAGACCCATGGCAATGAGAGAATCGATTTGGTGTAACATGGTATACCTAGAGTGTGATGACTCATGGCAATGAGAGAATCCAACAAAGACTTATTCAGGTTTGGTGTAACATGGGATGACCTGAGAAGTTCACAAATGCTCAGGTCAGACATCTACCAAGTGAGCACTCAGATCATAATCCCCCAAGTCTGGACACTTAATTTAATCACCCAAAGCTAAAGAACCCTAAATTGTTTCTATTTCCAAACAGCATGGCTTGGATACAATAATTTTGAAAGGCATGTGGAAGAAGCTTAGGATAATAGCAATGACTTGTTCCTTACCATCCAATTGTTTTCCAGTAGAACCAAAAGTAGACTTATGAGATTTTTGGAAACATCTCCAGAGAAAGAAAACTGAAGGTGGTTGAGCGAAGTCTAAAAAGAACTCCCTCGTAATACCTGACTAAACTACGTGAGGATCTGAACTTGGAACTGGATGCCATCTTGGACCAGGAAGAGATCTACAAGTGTGTGTATATATATATGAAACAAAAGGAAAAAATAAAAACAAAACATGTAGGCTTCGTTTGTTTTGTCAAGAGTTTTTTTGGGAGTTTTTTTTACATCACATCACCAATCATTTCTTACAATTCTACCACCAATCAAATCTTCAACTACAAATAAAAAAATATTAAATAATCTCTCATAATTTCACTTTATCAACTTTATTACATTTTTACCATTATTTTAATCATTATTCTACTTTATTTCACCAATCATTTCATAATCTACATAAATTTCAAAAAACATCTTAACTTTCTAATCATTACTTCAATCGCTTTATCTAAAAAAAACCCAAAAAAAAAAACTCAAAAAAAAACTTCAACCCAAAACAAACACAACCGTAATAGTCTAGTTAAGCCACATGTCCCATGTATTATTGCATGTAATAGTCTAATTAAGCCACATGTCCCATGTAATAGCGGGAAATACTTATGTGGTGTAGAGATTTTGTGCTGATGTGAAGGGTAAAACGATCAGAACCACACAGTTTAAGTGCAGAATGAAATCGTGTGGTGTGTAGTGTGCCACGACGTATATCCACATATAAGTACACACTACACAAAAACTTCCCTGTAATAGCCTCCCGTGTCTTATTATTACTGTTGTTGTAGCCTCCCGTGTCCCATGTCCCTTCTTTGAGGTGATTGTTAAATTTTTATTTTTATTTTCGCCTAATATGTTTCTATCGTGTTTAGAGCTCTATTTACGATACGTTTATATTCAATTTTTCTGAGGTGGTTATAGACAATCTAAGATACAAAATGGAAAAAAAAAATTGTAGAAGGATAAAAACGCGCATGTTACTACATGTGGTTGTAACAACATGTAGTAACACATGTAGTATAATGTGCGTTTTTGTCCTTCTCAACCACTATCTTTTTTTCTTGTCATTTTTCCTTATTTTAGATAAAAAAAACAGTCATTCACAACCTTTAACCTCCTTTTTTTTTTTTTTTTTTTCCTTTCATTTTTTTAAAGCTATCGACGGCAACTGAGAATGAATACATAATTTTCTTTTTCTATATAACACCTTCGATATAACAACTGGGGCCTTTTTCATTCTTTTGACTGTTAAGCTGCTAACCATACGGAAAGGGAAAACATATGTGCATTGTAAAAAAACCAACATCAGCCGGGACATTTTTATTTCACAACGTTTGACAAACCGTACAGAAAGAAACATAATTAAATACGGTTGAACACCCATTTACCTTATTAGTTTGCAGAACAACCTTGAATCAAAAAGCCAAATTTGAATTCGAAACAACTACGGTGATTTCTTCGATTCCTACAACAAAATAACAACCTACGATTAATCTAAAGCATCTATATTCAAGCCTAATCGCTTAGAAAAACTCAAGAACCATAGATTCAAAAAGATGGATTTTTTATTTACCTTTTTCATTTATGGTGATTCTAATACCAAAACGTTCGCCTCATCGCGGTGATCGTCGTGGTATGAATTATCTGAAAAACAGAGAAACGAGTCAACCTCCAGGATAAAGATTCTGTCAGACCTTTTCTCTTTTCCTCTTCTCTGCAATGTGCCATTCTCTTTTCTTTTTTTTTTCTTCAGAACCGTCGACTAATGAGAACGGGTGGGATTATGGGTATTTAATACACATTTACCTCCTAATTATCCATAATTAAATAAAAGTAAAATAATAATTCTAGGTTTATTTTTAATAAAACCAATACTTCCAATTTTCCCTTACTCAAAATATATGGATATTCTTCTCAAAAAAAAAAAATGGATATTACATTCTTTCCACCTTACAAAAAGTTTCGTCCTCGAAATTTGGCATACGTAGAAGTTCTCGAAACTCTTGGAACTCTGAAGTCATATCCTTTAACTCAATATCTTTCTTCTCTATTTTCAACTAATGATACTCTGAACGCAGATCTATTTTCGAGAACACTCTCTTCCCCTGAAGCTGATTCCGAATCTCTAGTTATCTCTGAAAACTGACCAAGAACTTGAGTGAATTTTGGAGGAGTCTCCTTTTGCCTTTCTTTTTCCTTTGCAGAGTTCGACTTTTCTGAAAGCGTTTTTTTTTTTTTTAGGAAACTTCCAACTCACGAGGGAAGTTTTATTTCCTTTCCACAAGTAACTCCCAAGAAGTTATTAGAATAAATTTCCCAAATAATCCTTCTTCTTTTATTAAATCCATAATTTCCCTTAAATATATATATTTATCCGAAATATATATACTTAAAATACTTTAAATGCGTAAATCATTAAACATAGTATTCCGTTTTTCACAAAAAGACACGTCTGTCATTTTTTTAAAAATCGGGATATTACAAATAACGACTCTTCTCTCGTATAAAACTATCTAATTTTAAACAAATTCATAGATAGATATCATTATTATAATTTTATTATTCATATCTATCGATGTACATACCTGAGCCCGGATCCCCGCCGGTACAATCTCCCCCGCCGGTGCAACGGTGCACCGAAACGACGTCGTTTCGATCCAAAACTACACCATCCCGATACTGTGAGAGCGCATCAATCTTGCGTCGTTTTGATGACGCAGGTCTGCGCACCTTTTCACCTTTTGTACCGACGGGGATCCTCAGTCGTACATACCTACTTCGTTTTAGTAAATTTTGGCATCCCACATCTAACACGCCCACCCACCCTAAATCGTGCTTATGTACAACACATTTTCTGTAACCAACACTTACATTTTTGTCTTTTTCCCCAAACGCCTATATTGTGTCCTTTTTTAATTATAATCTGCTTCGTCCACAAACGGCCACCACCCCACCGGCCGTACCACCTCCTCTCTAACAGTAAGCGCAATGGTGGTTAGGTGTAGTCTTTTCATTCCTACTACTTTTGGCAGGTTAATAGCTTTCCTCATGGGACAACAAGACAACGAACCACCACCGCCACCGCCGCCGCCGCCTCCACAACCACCAGAAGACAACCACTCAAGCTCGACGACCACCACCCCAAAAACCCAAACTTCCACTTGCGAAATATGCATCGAGCCGATGCAATTTCCTATTGTTCAAAAGTTCAAATTCCTATTACACTGTGACCACCCTTTCTGCTCAGAGTGCATGATCAAATACATCTGTGCTAAGCTGGATGACAACATAGGCAAAATTCCCTGCCCTGCACTCGATTGTAACCAATTTCTGGACCCTCTTACTTGTCAGCCTCTTATTGACCCCAAGGTGTTTGTGAGATGGTGTGACGTGTTGTGTGAGTCATCAGTGATGGAGTTGGAGAGAAGTTATTGCCCTAACAGAAATTGCTCGGCATTGATCGTCAACGAGTGCGGCGGCCGACGCAGTGGTAAGAAGGCCACATGTCCCAAATGTAAGAGACCCTTTTGTTTCCGGTGCATGCTACCATGGCACGGGGTATTAGGGTGTGATGAGAGTCAAGAATTCAGGGAAAGTGGGGATATTGAGTTTGGGATTCTGGCCAAAAACAGGGGTTGGATCAGGTGTCCTAGGTGTCGCCACTTTGTTGAGCGTGTTAATGGCTGCCGAATCATCAAATGCAGGTTAGCTAGCTACTCTGTTTTTTTTTTTTTTTTTTTGCTAGTACCTTCATTTTATTCTTTCCTATACCTTCTAAAGGGCAAGCACACCTTAAGTCTACTCTGAAGTTGATCTTTTATTCAAATTTTCAATTGAAACTTTTTGGGGTTGTGGGGGGTTGTTTTTGAGTTGTTTTCTATACCTAAATTTTGGTTGTGATGTTATTTAGACTGTATTGGAATATAATCCGTGATCCGGCAAGGTTTTTGTGCACCTTAACTGATAGCAGCTTCTACCCATCTAAATTTGTTGGTGAGCAAAATGGTGGTATTGAAATGGAGCTGTGCATCTCATATCTAATTGCTTTGCTTATTATGTACACTATATTTTGTGAAAATGTAGATGCCGAGCCCAGTTTTGCTACGTCTGTGGAGTACAAGTCAGGGGACATTGGTGTAAATGTCAAGGATTCAATAGGATGCTTTGTTTTTGGATGTGTATGGTTCTTCTTGTGTTCCTCTTTGCAGCTATTCTGTTTATTGTTCCCCCAAACAAACCAAAACCAGTGTGACAAACTAAAAGTCCTAGATGTGTTAGGATTAAGACCACCACCGCTACATTACATAAGGCTGTATGTATTCCTCCTCCTGCATATTACTTGAAGCCTTCTTAATCTTCTTCTTGTCTAACACACACTAGGATATATATGAGGTTACTTACCATAATGCTGCAGCAGCTACTTATTGGCACGAATGCTGCAACAGCTACTTATTGGCACGAATGCTGCAACCTGCTGTTTGTAAAGTGAATTATAGATAGATAAATCTTGGAATCGAAATCAATGCTTTCCTTGTAGCAATCGACTTGACAAGGAGACTGATAATGTAATCAGGTCTGATTTGGTGGTATCTTTCTTCCTCTTTTGGTTTATATGCTGCACTACTACTCTTTGCTACAGGTGATCAAAGAAAGTTTGCCTTTTTGCGTCGAGTCTTGGTTCCATTTGTTATCGTTAGATGTGTGACAAGTACACGAAAACAAAACATATCTAATGGTCATACCTGTCATACATTTAGGCATCCATGGAATTCATCCTAAGCTTGCTCACCAAGTTCACCATCAAACACTTCAGGTACCCGCATATTTCTTATTCCAAATAAAGGATTAAACTCATGCATTGGCCTAGTAAAGAATAGAAAATGAAAAAAAAAATAAAAATACAAGAGATTTATGTTCGTCAAATGCCAGGAGACATGACATGAATATACTTTACGCAGTTTACAAAACAATTTAAAAGCATAGACTTGAAACATGTGGAAAACTAGTCTAAAAGCATGACGTGCACAATGCATATAAAACATGTCATATTAACTACATCAGTTCTTCTTGCACGTACTTGTCCAATTTTCTTATTAACCTACTTAGCCTGTTCATGTTCTTGTCCTATCTATCTTGTTCGTATTTCATGTTCTTGTCT